>BKCP01005184.1:609563-634060 GCA_008636005.1 Striga asiatica | reverse complement strand
AATTTAATATTTTTTTATGATTTGATAATATAAACAAATTTATACTTAACTTTGACAAATAAAACAAATAAATACTTTAGTAAGTATTTAATGTATATACTAAATAGGAATATATTTGATATAATCAAATACCAAATATAATCAAATAAGTCAAAGTGTACATTTTTATTTGGTATTTGATTTTTTTATTATTAAAATCTTTTTATTATACTTATTTTTTTAAAATAAAATAAATAAATAAATTAATTAAATAAATAAAATATTATAATACCAAAATAGTAATGACATTTAATACAGTTGACTTTTCTGGATAGTAAATGTAGTAAATAGAATATCCTTTTATATAGTATAATACAGAAATAGTAATGCAATAAATGCTGTTGACTTTTCTGACTACTTAATTTGATAAATAGTACCCCCTTTAATATAAGTATAGATTCTGGCCCAATTTCAACCATATTGCTATGTCTTTATACATATTAATAGATTTTGGAAAAGATCCATTCAAATGAATCAGCAAAGCCAGAAAGCAATTAGTTTCCCTACCCATTTTGCTTATCATGACCCAACACATCCTCTAATTACTCCAAGACATTCTCCATGTAGCAAAATCATCACATATTCACAAAATTCAAACAACATGCTTCCAATCCAAACAAAGCTTGACTTTCAAAACAGAACCAACCTTAAAGCCTCAGCCACCTTCACTTGCAAGCAAACACCACCCATACACAAACCATTTCAACTCTCTCAATCCCACACCTATAAAATCCCCTCCCAAACACAATCCCAACCCATCCAATCCTAAACACCAAACACCATTTAAAAAAAAAAACCAAACATGGCCTTCCCATCATCCCCCAAACTACTATTCCTTTCGGGCCTCGTCTTACTCTCCCTCTCGATCTTGGCCCGGGCCCGCGACTTCTCGATCGTAGGCTACACTCCCGACGACCTCACTTGCATCGACAAGCTCATCAACTTATTCGACTCGTGGATAGACAAACACGGAAAGAAGTACAAAAACATCGAGGAGAAGTTGCATAGGTTCGAGATTTTCAAGGACAACTTGAAGCACATTGACGAGCGTAATAAGGTTGTTGCCAACTATTGGCTCGGCTTGAACGAGTTTGCTGATTTGAGCCATGAAGAGTTCAAGAAGAAGTATTTGGGTCTCCGAGTCGATAAGGTCCCTAACCGGGGCGAGTCGACTCGCGAGTTTAAGTATAAGAACTTTGAGAACCTTCCGGAATCCGTCGACTGGAGAAAGAAAGGAGCCGTTACAGAGGTCAAGAACCAGGGTTCATGCGGTACGCGTCTTTTTTCGTAATTTTTGAATGTTTATCATGCGAATAATTCGTTTCATAATATTATTTTTTTATTTTTTATTTTTTTTTTGAAAATTATGAAATTTTTGTACAGGGAGTTGTTGGGCGTTTTCGACGGTTGCGGCAGTTGAGGGCATAAACCAAATCGTGACTGGTAATCTGACCGTATTGTCCGAACAGCAGCTTATCGACTGTGACACGACTTTGAACAGCGGGTGCAATGGAGGAATAATGGATTACGCGTTTACTTACATTGTCAAAAATGGTGGGCTCGACACAGAGGAGGCATACCCATACACTATGGAAGAAGGAGACTGTTCAGTAGACAGGGTAAATGAATTTCTCATTTAAAATAAAAAAAAAAAAATGAAACTTTATTGTGTTTACTATTCGAAAAAACCGTTTTCAGGCTAAGTCGGAAGTGGTCACCATTGACGGGTATGAAGATGTGCCCACGAACGACGAGGAAAGCCTGCTGAAAGCATTGGCTCACCAGCCTGTGAGTGTGGCCATTGATGCTTCTGATAAAGATTTCCAGTTCTATAAAGGAGTAAGTAACATTAATTCTGCAAAAAGGGAAAAAACAAAAAATGCATTTAGCATCAAGATTCACCGTGTCTTTTGTTTCGGTTTTTCTCATCGTGAATTTGAATGTAGGGTGTGTTTGACAAGATATGCGGGACTGACCTCAATCATGGAGTTGCAGCCGTTGGATACAAATTGAGCAAGCATGAGAATTACGTCATAGTGAAGAACTCGTGGGGCCCACATTGGGGAGAGAAAGGGTTCATAAGGATGAAGATGAAGACTGGGAAAGCTGAAGGAAAGTGTGGCATTAACATGATGGCCTCTTATCCCATCAAAAAACTAAGTGAAGATGAAAACTGATTAAGTCTGTTGTTTGTCTTTCCCTTTCATTACATGACTATGATCACTTGTTGAAGGATAAATAATCAAAATTATAGATTTTCTCTAATCCAAGGTGTACCTTTTTCTTTTTCCACTTGAAGTTCTGTATTTCAGAAATGCATTTGGTTTGGAGACATTTTATTTTCTCTGTTATGTTGATATTCCCTGCAAGATTGACCTGACAACCTCATTTATCAGCAAGGAAAAGGGAAAAATNTTCTTATGATTTGTGCACCAACTACATACAAGTTCATAGTAATAGCAAAATGAAGCAGTGAATTGCAATTGTTTTAATTTCCTCTAGCCAAATTAAGCAAAATGGGATCACCATAGCAGGGCTTAAAAAGAGTAATCAGTAGCACATACAAAAATCAGCTCCCAAATCCAAGATTTGTCCAGATTTTAAGCCTAAAACATTCCCACAATCTACATTTACAACAAAAGTTGGCCAGCTAACATTCCATAACAAAGCTACAACAGAAGAGAACAGATTTGAGAAGAAAAAGAACAAAGGGGAATGTTTACGGCTTAAAATTGAACTACAAAAGGCACATCAACACATGCAATTGGCTTCAAGCAGACAAGAGCATATCCCCATAAGCTACAAAAGACGAGAACTTTTGCTTTTGATCATATTTTTTATTTTCACGACAGCTTCGAATATACCATCAGATCTGAAAGTGGGAAAAAACTTATTAGGGTCAACGGGCCCTGGAAGGGTGAAAAAGAGGGTAAATGGACCAGTTGGACATTGCTGCTGGATCTTCATCTCAAACACTCGAGAGTATTTTTCGACTATTTTCCCTCCAGTTGACGTCACACCTTCAACCCTGACCTTCCCATCACTCTGTACATGACAGTAGAATTCTCCTGATAAATACAAATATAGTCAGTCCATGCTTAAAATGGTTCATTAACGAGCAGTATTCACGAATTCTTGCCCCATAATGAAAAAAACCCAGTTGTTTGTCCAAAGTACAGTTACCTCATTGACATTAGAGTTCCGTTTTTTTTTTTTTAACAAAATTGGACCCTTGTGAAGGTTGATAACTTTTGTTTGCCAGATAACTACAAAGAGCTCAAAGCTCAAGGTATGATTTCAGATTTTGAAAGTTAACCAGATGTTTCTGTTGTAATTAGATTATACCCTGGATCATAAGAAATTATGGATGTTTCAGACATAAAGAGTCCATTTATGGAAAGCCAAATTGCCAAGATACAAACGAGAAAGGACAAAAATAACTTAGAAATTTATATGAATCAGACTTTAGTTTCCCTACCATTCAAAATACTAGTTAAGTTTGAAAAGTAACGCAATATATGAGTGTCAAATCTGTTAAATGTAATTTTAAGTAAAGTTTACCTGGTCCATGTTTAACTCCAGGTAAAGCAATGCAGAAGTAATAGGAAAATTTGCCAATACCAATGTCCACTGTCCCCACAGGCGGCCCTGAACCTCTACAAGCTGTCCCCGTAAAAACAGTCGAAATATTCGAGCAACATTTGTCGACCTTTTGAGTGGGTAAAACGGGCAATACAAACGGTTGAGCCAAATTACTGTGCATTAGGATTGAAGAAACTTGTGTAGAATCACAGCACTGCCTTTTTTCATCCCTTTCTTTGCATGTTACTGAAGAGTTGGCGCTATCAGCTTTCGTGTCTAACTCAGTTTTACGTTTTTTCCAAATGATCTTCTTTACCTTCTCAGTATCCAAGCTATCCATGATATTAGCCCCTCGATTTTTTCTTTTTCTTTTCGCCGAAACCGATTTGCCTAAAATATCAGAATAAACAGCTTGACTCCAAAGAAACACTGAATTATCTACTAAGATATTGAACAATTAGTGCATTAGAAATAATGCTAAACAACTAACCAGAAATTACACACGAGAAATAGCATCATAAATTCTTTACTTGATACTATGTTTTCATTACATTGCTAAATTGTCACCAATTTAATCAGTGTGGGCTGTAAAGCATAATTTTGTGACCTGACAGAGTAATCAAGTGAAACAAAAGGTGCAAGCACAATATATGTGATCAATGCAATTACAAATGAAAGTGATATGAGTAGGCTAACAAGGGAAAGTGATGTGAGTAGGCTAACGGCAACTCAACTACAAATGAAGTCATGTTTTTAGCATCACAAAGTTAAGAGTTCCACTGAAAAGGCTACTAATAAGAACTTGAGGACCCAATTAATAAAAATTACCGACGGCTAAAATGAAAGAGATGTGCCTAGAGCAACAGCAACTCAACTAATAGCCCGAGCCCGACTCAGAACATGCGTCAAAGAGCTGACTTACTGGAAATTACAATTAATAAAAGTTTATATAGAAGGCAATATAAAGTAATTAAGTTGTGCGAATAACATGTGATCTCCCAAAACCGATGCACACATTTATGCTCAACAGTTCAAGCTCGTAAAAAATGGTAGCGGGCCCACTTCATCTCACACATAAAACCGGCATTTCAACTGCAGAACTAGTTTCAGTCAACATAAGCGCCTCTGGCCCCGATAACAATGTTCCAGATAAAAATATCAACAGGACAACAATATGATTCATGCACATTTTCAAGAAAATCACTCGACTTTTAGAGCATACGGCTAAAACAAAGATGAAGTGTTATTTTAATTCTGTGGAAAAGATCGAATCTTTGTGTCTTTTACCAAGTGGGGCTTTGCAATAAACACCAATAGGCCCGACACTAATAAGAAATTTAAATACAAAAATGTTTAATGGGACAACGACTTAATGATAATCAAGAATCAAATGATAAAACTATTCAAGAAGGCAACAAATTTCACCGATTAAAAGCTAAGGATAAGAATGGTACTGTGGTTAGGAAGCAGAGATTTTGTCTTTCAGACTCATGGCCAGCAAAAACGACACCAAATTTTGGACAAGAAGGGCCTCTATCTACCGTGAAAAGCTAATTAAAACATGAACCATGGAAAAGAGGCAAACATGTGTTGGGACAAAAAAGTTTGATAGAAGGTGATACAGTAATAGTTTGAAAAGATTGATAATCCCTAATATTTTAGTTGAAAAGAAAAGTAGGAGAAAGAACGATTTTTTTAGTATCATCATGAGAATGAGATCTGTATATTGGAATTTTGTGTTTTTTGGTGTAACGTACTCGTTAAAATTCAATTGATTTGACAACGTTACTAAGGGTTAACTGGTCGTCATCACGTTTACAGAGTGATGAAGAAAGGCATACGAAAAGGTATGTTAAATTTCAGGTGTATGGCTGTGTTCAGGTTTCATTGGCCACCATTTCTTTTATGATTCACCCTACACTGTCCAATGCCATGGTCTAGATTTGTGTACAGAATTGATATGATGGGTCGTACCTATTTGTGCAATCAAATCTACATAAAATCNAAATCATTAATCTAATATAGTAATTTATGGGATGCTTGGATGGTTGGATATAAGATTGTTTGATTTTGTTTTAATTTTTTAATTTGATATATGATTAATTTTGAAAAAAGTTGTATGGTTGTTGGTGAAATTTTAAGTTTATTTTAAAATAATATTTAAAATAAAATATATAAAGTTGATAGGAGAGATGATGTTGAGTAATAGTTAGTTAAAATTATGTTAGTAAATAAATAGTGAATTAAAATTGATGAGATGTATACGAATGATAAATTGATATTATTATATTGATAATATTGAGGATAATGAGGTTGGATTAAAGTTGAGTTAGATTTGAGTTAAAAAAAAGTGATTGCTTAAAAATGATTGAATTTTTTTGGATTATATCCAAGCAAGCTCTTACCAACTCAACTCAATTGGGTTCGTGAACAAATAAGTTGAGCACCATCAGTTAGGGCGTGCTTGTTTACGAATAAACCCATTCAAAATGAGTTTCTTTGATTAATCATGATTAATTTTAAAAAAGTTGGATAGCTAGTTGCTAATGAAATTTTTATTTTATATTACAATAATATTGAAAATAAAATAACTAAAATTGATTAAATGTAAAAGTAAGAGAGAAATTATATGAAATGATAGTTAATTATATTTATGATATTGAAGATAATGAGGTTGGGTAAAACTTGAGTTAGATTTTGAGTATCAATTGAATGTGATTGAATTATATTGTAAACAAACATGCTCTTAGTTTCTTTTTTAGTCTCCCTTAGTGGAGTTCTTTACGGTGTGTATGTTCAGAAATAAACTCAATTCATACACTCAATTTTAGCTCAACTTCAATATTATCAATATAGTTAAATAATACAAATCGATCATTCTTACACATTACGTCAACTTTAATGCACTATTCATCCCCTAACATAAGTTTTACTAATCATCAGTTCATATCATCTTTCATACTTTTACATTAAATCAATTTTAATTATTTTATTTTAAATATAATTTTAATATAAACTAAAAATCGCACCAACAATTAATCATACCACATTTTTTAAAATTAACCATTGTTAAACAAAAAATCCCGCTTTGAGCGGATATATTTGTATCCAATCACGCTCTTAGCCTCCTTTATGGAGTAGTTCAGTCTGGAGTTTTTTGTTCAACTTGTTTGGGTATTTTGTAAGGTTGAACCTATTGGGAAAAATACGCTGAATTTTCCATGAAGTCGGATCTATAAAAGTGAAAAAATAAAAATAAAAATTAGACACACCAAATTGATAACGGAGTTCGGCCAATAATGTCTACGTCTCCGGACTACTGCCGATATTTTATTAGGAAGAAAAAATATATTCGTGTTTACAAAACACTCTCAAACTCACTCACAACTCACAACTCAAATACACACAGAAGCTAAATTCTTGCTTCTTGCTCACACCCTTTTTCTCTCTCTCTCTCTCTCTTTTTGCGTGTTGTATTTGTTCTTTTCGTTGTGGTCTTTCCCATCATAATCCCCCTCAATTTATAGAGGGGGAAGTGTACAATTTTTCTACATAAGTGTGCTCATTTTTCCAAAAAAAAATCAGCAGCCCACCGCTGCAATTTTTCTCAAGAATGGCTGCTAAAACATGTTTTTCAACATTGGTGAATTAACAATCTCCCACTTGAGGACTGATTTCAATCTGTCCTCACACCTCAATTTCTGCAGTAGTCTTCTCAGGTCTGTTACTCTAGCAGACCAACTGAAATTGAGCAGAACTTCAGTTTGTCAAAGGTCACCACCTTCGTTAGCATATCTGCTTGGTTCTTGCTTCCTATAATCTTCTTCAAAGTCAACACTTCATCCTCAAGAAGAGATCTGATGAAATGATATCCTATGTCAATGTGCTTAGTTATGGAGTGAAACACTGAGTTCTTTGCCAGATGTATTGCACTCTGAGTGTCACTGTGCAAGACACTCTCTTTTTGAGTGAAACCAAACTCTGCTAACAATTCTTGAATCCATATCAATTCTTTAGTGGCTTCTGTCACTGCTACATACTCAGCCACTGTAGTGGATAGAGCAACAATCTTTTGTATCCGCGACATCCAACTAACAGTTGTAGCCCCGACAATGAAAACATAACCGGTGGTGCTTCTTTGGTGATCAACTTCACCTGCAAAGTCTGTATCTACGTAGCCCTGTAACTTTAGATACCCTTTTTCTAAAATACAAACATTTTTCTGTTGTGTCCCGTAGATATCTCAAAATCCATTTGACTGCTTCCCAATGAGCTTTTCCTGGATTTGACATAAACCTGCTCACAACTCCCACTGCATGGCCAATGTCTGGCCTCGTACAGACCATCACGTACATCAAACTTCCAATGGCTGAAGCATAAGGAATCTTAGTCATGAACTCTTCTTCTTCCTTTGTTTGAGGAAACTGATCCTTGGATAGACGAAAATGGCTGGCCAAAGGTGTACTGACTGGCTTAGTCTTATCCATGTTAAATCTCTGCAAAACACGGTTGATGTACTCTGCATGAGATAACTGCAAAACTCCATTTTGCTTATCTCTCGTGATTTGCATTCCAAGAATCTTCTTTGCTGAGCCTAAGTCCTTCATGTCAAATTCCTTTTACAACTGCATCTTTAATTCTCTGATGTCCTTCATATCTGAACCCGCTACTAAATTGTCATCAACATAAAGTAGCAAGATGATATAGTTGGACTCATACTTCTTAAAGAAACAACAGTGATCAGCATTGCACTTCTGGAAACCTTCCTTGTGTATGAAGCTATCAAACTTCCTATACCACTGTCTTGGAGCTTGTTTCAGGCCGTACAAGCTCTTCTTCAATTTGCACACCATATCTTTCTTTCCTTCGGAAAAACCTTTAGGCTGGTGCATATAGATCTCCTCATCTAGATCTCCGTGAAGAAATGCAGTCTTCACGTCCAATTGCTCTAGATAGAGCTCTTCACTAGCCACAATACTTAATACAATCCTGATAGTATTGAGCTTTACAACTGGAGCAAAGATTTCAGTATAGTCAACTCTTTCTTTCTGCTGAAATCCTTTGACAACCAGTCGGGTTTTGTATCTCCTGGAACCATCATGGTCTTCCTTCACTCGATACACCCATTTGTTGTGAAGTGCTTTCTTTCCCATAGGTAACTTGACTAGTTCCCATGTCTGATTTGAGATCAAGGACTTCATCTCGTCCTTCATGGCAAGCTCCCACTTGCTAGCATCTGTGGTTTGACAAGCTTCCATGTAATTTTCAGGCTCCCCTCCATCAGTCAGCAGCATGTAGTCCATGTATCTCCTGTTAGGCACATGGGGCCGAGAGGACCTTCTCAATACAACAGCTGGAGTAGGAGGTTCTGATTGCACATCACTTTCTTCATTTGATTCCTCTGACCGAGGACTCCTCATTATAGGACTATCTGGGATATCTTTCATATCTGCATAAACTGACTCACTCGTTTCTGAGTTGCTGGCACCTTATTATGCCGGTCCTTGTACATCACTCTTTCATTAAAGATGACATCTCTACTGCGGATCATCTTTTTGTTTTCATCATCCCATATGTGGTAGCCAAACTCATCTTCACCATAACCAAGGAAGGTACACTTCTTTGATTTTGGATCAAGTTTGTTTCTACCTTGATCACTGATGTGCATATATGCTACACACCCAAAAACTCTAAGATGTGAGAGTTTTACTTCTTTTCCGCTCCATACCTCTTCTGGTACCTTGTGATCCAAGGGTACAGATGGACTTCGGTTGATCAAGTAAGTTGATGTGTTGACTGCTTCTGCCCAGAACTGCTTTGGTAGGCCTGACTGCACATGCAAGCTTCTGGCTCTTTCAGTCAACGTTCTATTCATTTGCTCAGCTACACCATTGTGTTGAAGCGTACCAGGCACGATTCTCTCCATTCTGATCCCGTGCTCCTAGCAAAACTTCTTGAATCTGGTGGTTACGTATTCACCACCATTGTCGGATCTGAGCTTCTTGATCTTCAAGCCTGTTTAATTTTCCACCATAGCTTTCCAAATCTGGAAAGCTTCAAATACTTTTGACTTATGTTTCAGAAAGTAAACTCATACTTTTCTAGAGTGATCATCGATAAAAGTCACGAAGTATTGTTTCCCACCAACGGATGGGACATTTGTTGGACCCCAAACGTCAGAGTGGATGAGCTCAAGCTTCTCCTTCTTTGGAGCTCTTCTACTTGTCTGAAAGCTGACTCTCTTCTGCTTTCCAAGTATACAACCTTCACACATGCCAATTTCTATTGACTGTAGGCCTGGTAATTTTCCTTTTGACTGAATGATCTTCATCCCTTTTCACTCATATGCTCAAGTCTTTGGTGCCATAGATTGGGATTTTCATTTGCTGCAACTACAATCAGATGACATGCTCCTACTGTCTTGTAAAGAGTACCACTCTTTTTGCCTCAAGTAACTGTCATCGCACCCTTTGAAATCTTCCAATCATCACCATGGAAGATTGTCGTGTAGCCTTCACTGGCTAGCTGGCCCAAGAAGATCAAATTCTTCATCAGGTCGGGAATATGTTTAACATTTTTCAATATCCATACAGACCCGCTCAGCTTGATTTTTATTGCACCTTTCCCTACAACCTTACATGATTGCTCATTACCAAGGTAAACTTTACCAAGGTTTCCAGGAACATAATTTTCGAATAGTTCCTTCTGTGAGGTAGCATGAAAGGATGCTCCAGAGTCTAACACTCCTCCTGAGGCTGAAGCAATATTTTCCTCTTCTTTTTCCTCCTGACTCTTTGGTTGCACTCTTGCACTGGTTTCTGTAGTGCCCGGTCTTCCCACAATTTCAGCACTCGACCGACTTCGAGGTTTGAGAACTACGATGATTTCTGCACTTGGATCTTCTTTTTTTTTTGATTTGTTGTGTCTGTTTTCTATAGTTGAACTTCTTCCTCTTGACTCTGTATGCAATATAGAAGAGGTTGATGGTTCACCCGACTCCCTCCGCCGGAACATCATCAAATCTCAACTTATTGTTTCCCGATGAGCTACTCACAGCTGTGACCGTAGCATTCCAACTTTCTGGTGGGGAAGATAAAATTATTAAAGCTTGTACTCATCATCGAACTCGATCTCAACTGAACTCAACTGGGTTGTAACAGTGTTGAGTTCATTGAGATGATGTGCCACCGGAGCACCTTCGGTCATCCGCAGGTTGAACAATCGCCTCATCAAATGAACTATGTTTGAGGCTGATGATTTCTCGTACATGTTGGAAAGAGCCTTCATGAGGCCTGTTGTCGTCTTTTCTTTTGCAATGTTAAAAGCAACATTACGGGATAACGTCAGCCGAATGGCTCCAAGAGCTTGTCTGTCAAGGAGACTCCATTGTTCCTCCTTCATGTCCTCTGGCTTCTTTCCTGTGAGTGGTTGATACATATTCTTCTGGTACAGATAATCCTCGATCTGCATTTTCCAAAAGCCAAAGTCCGCACCATCAAAGTTTTCAATTTTCATTTTTCCTTCGTCTGCAGCCATCACTTCGACTCTAATCTGACTTCTCTGCCGGATCGTTTCTGATAATTTTTGTGGACTACCGTGTTTCAGAACACGTTGGTAGATAATTTTTTAGCGCCGACAAAATTATACTATTCACGTTTTTCACTATTAACGGAATAATAACACCACACAAAACTTACAGAATTAACAATCTGGCTTTCATACCAGTTGTTGGGAAAAATACGTTGAATTTTCCATGAAGTCGGATCTATAAAAGTGAAAAAAAAAATTGGAAACACCAAATTGATAACGGAGTTCGGCCAATAATGCCTACATCTCCGGACTACTGCAGATATTTTATCAGGAAGAAAAAATACACACGTGTTTACAAAACACTCTCAAACTCACTCACAACTCACAACTCAAATACACACAGAAGCTAAATTCTTGCTTCTTGCTTACACCCTTTTTCTCTCTCTCTTTTTTTTTTTTCTTTTTTTCTTTCTTGGTGTGTTGTATTTGTTCTTTTCGTTGTGGTCGTTGCCATCAGAATCTCCCTCAATTTATAGAGGGGGAAGTGTACAATTTTTCAACATAAGTGTGCTCATTTTTCCATAAAAATCAGCAGCCCACCGCTGCAATTTTTCTCAAGAATGGCTGCTGAAACATGTTTTTCAACATTGGTGGATTAACAGAACCTTGTTTAGGGGGAGTCCTTATGTTAAAGACTCACCCGTGGTTTGTTTCTTTCTGCCACTTGACAGATAAGACGATCTTTGTAACCAGTTGGTTACCGGTTGTACTTATTTTTATACGCATGTTTTATGCTTACGTATGTCAGTCCTGGACCATTATAGTTGACCCCTCGACTACTTCATGAGTTAAATAGCGGAATGTGCCCTGTTGTTGGCTGTCGTTCCAAAAAAAAAAAAAAAAATCGAGTTTCGTGGAGTTTGTCCGTGAATTCATTTTTTTATATTTTTGAAACTATTCTTAAGGTCTCAAATGAAAAAATCGAATTGAACTTGTTCCAAATTTTGATCATGTAAGCGAACTACTCGTTTAGAATTTGAAGTTAATTATACAAGTTGATCCAACCAGATCTTTTGTTAATTGTTAAATAAAGTCCCCTCATTTATAAAATAAACACTAGTTTCAAGATGAGATATTTATATCATATTTTGATATAAAATTTCTAAAAAAAATTCAATCACTTTTAACCAATATTTTTTTTTAACTCAAATTTAATTTACTTTAACTCAACCCAACTATCTTTAATATTATTGTTGCTGTCTTGAATTAACAACTTAAGATCAAACACAGTTGATGTGCAAAATCGTGAAGATAAGAGTGTAATTGAATTTTTATTGATTATATTCACAAGAGTACAGAAGTCGGTTTTAAGCTGAAAACCGAGATTGTCTTAAGTTCGTGTACAATGTGATCAAAAGATCCGATCCTCGTACTATCATAAATTCTGCTATTTATAGTACGGTGGTTTTTGTCTTCTTCCTCGAAGTGGATAGAGATGCATTTAATATTGAGCTGCTTTGTTTGGGGCGGCTGGAAACATCAATGATTGCCTTTTTTGTTTCGTTGGTCCAATCAGATGCTTTTAATGATTACTTTCTGTTTGGAGTGCTCAAACTTTATGGTAGTCGGTTGACTTGATGTCGGTTTGTTTACGTCGGTTTCGGATGTCGGTTTCGATCTTTTTTGTCTGTCGAAATTGAAGTCGGTAATTTGCTATAATATATTCCGACTTGCGATACTTAATTCTGATTACCGAATTTGATATCAACAGTGAGGCCCCCGACATCAGTAAGTATTTGAAGCTTTCTAAATGGTTGCTGATGTCGTCTGTTGTTTCACCTTATTCTGACTTGTTTTGTGTTATTTACCGACCTGAGAACACTTTGCTTCGCCTGACACTTCACGATATTTGATCTGACATGGTGGCTCTTAAAAGACGTGTCCGCATTAAATGGGCCCAACGGATACAATTTTGTAAGGACATGGCGTTTCAGGGTGTGGCCACGTGGTATAATAATTACTGTAACGTTATGTCCCTTAAAGATACGTCCGTTACACGCGCCGTTTCCGGATGCTTCTAACGGTCATAAATCGAAACCTATAAATTGAAGTCGGTCTCGGAACGCAAAAAATTTCTGTACCTTTAATCTTTTCGATTTTTCTTGCGTTTTTTCAGCAATCCCTTCTTTACATATTTTCTTCGTACATTTGCTACTTTCTGTGATCTTATCACCAATCCAGAGCTCTTCGAAAGTTTCGGTAAGAGTTTGCCCTAATTTTTCTCGTTCTCGTATTTTGTTTCGAATTTTTGTTTTCATTGATTTCGAGATGTCTGCGCAAACCGAAAATAGCAGTAGCCGAACGGTTTCGGATATCCCGATCCTTACCGATGAGGATTTGGAATTGCCTCTGGAGTATTATCGGTGGGATCCTCTTTTGGTTAAGAGATTGAATCTAAATAGAGACATCGTTGAAATAGATCAGAAAGTCGAAGAGGACGCGATGTCGCTTCCCGACTATTGGAGACGTCCAGCTCGGCGATGGCCTGAACCAATTGATGAATATCGTGGCGAACCAAGCATTCTCACCGATGCCGACATCGTGATTCTTCGAGAGGAGGTTTATATTCCCTCGTCGGTCAAACTATTCGCGCCATATCCAGGCGAGAGGATTACGTGTCCGCCTCCAGGTTGTGTTGGTGTATTTGCTGATTCGTTGAGGTCTGGACTTCGGTTCCCCCTTCCCGCTTTAATTACAGACTACCTAAGGAATTGGGGAATTGGTCTGTGTCAAATAGCACCAAATTCATGGAAAAGGATAATCGGTCTTATGGTGTTGTTGAAGGAGAAGGGTTGGGAGATGCCAACCGTTGAGGAGATTAGGAGTCTATTTTCGTTTCGACGATGTACCGATAGACAGGTTGCCGACCCATTAATTTGTTATGCCTGTGCGGGTAGGCCCCAAGAGGGATTAAAGATCGGTGATCTGATCTCTGACATTCCTGAGTCGCTCCATGGATTTCAAGAAGAGTGGCTATGGGTTGGAGGAGATTGGCAGACTCCCAATTTTTCAAAACCCTTAATTGATGGGATGACGATCCCCATCAACATTAATTCTGCAGTTTGTAAGTTTCTTGCCTTTGTTTTTCCGAATTGCTCTGACTTTGTTTATTTTTGTACTAACAGGTCTTGTTATTTGCAGCCAAGAGCAAGGGATCAAAACTCGGTTCAATTTTGAGGGAGAGGATTACCGAGTTATCTAAGTTGAAGAAAGCGCAGCGTAGCTTTAAGTTACTTTTGAAGAATACAAGATTGAAAGCTGCTGGTCTTTGTCCTGAGATCTCTGACAGTTCGTTCCAACCAGGTAAGCTTGAATAAATTTTTGTTCATCTTATCCGAAGTCGGCTGTTTTTGGAGCTTAATAATTGCTTGATTTTGTATTTGCAGTATATTATCCACTTATTGGGGTTCTTGGTTTCAAGACTACTCGTGACGCCAGAGCTTTCCGTCAGAGCAGTCCGAATTTAGACCTTCGAACCAAAGTTGGGAAAAGCAAGGAATTACGCTTGACGGGAATGGGTCGCAAGAAGTTGGTGAAGGCTTACTTGGAAAACCCCATCATGAATCCGCCGAGAACCGACGTTGGTGATGGTGCGACGTCGGTGACGGCAGTTGTAGTACCTCAACCAAATCCTCTGGCTATTGCGGCTGAAGGTCCGATGGCCGCTATTGCCGCTGCTACTGCTACTGCATCCGAAGCCGAACTGGTTGTTGAGGCTGCCCCAGTTGAAAATCCGCCAGTTATTGATTTGGCTTTTGATGAGCCTGAGGAGGGCCAAGAAATTATTGCCGATCAAGTGCCCGTTACTCGATCAAGAAAGAGACAGGCTGAAAGTATCCCAGTTGCCGAGGAGCGGATGAAGAAAAGGCACGATGCTGGTGATCGTGGAAAAAAGAAGAAGGAACCGATCGTGGATCGATCTTTCCTGCCGATTGACGAAGAAAGATTTTTAAATTTCAAGCAGCCTCGAGAATCAGTCGAAAAATGGTTCTCCACCTTCGAGTCGGTTGAGATTCCTGAGATTTCGAGCACGGTCGAACTGCCAAGTCATGTTATTGATGCTGCTCGGGTCCCTATGATGGCATGGGATCCGAGAGCCGAGATCGGCGTGTCTTCTTTGGCGAGTGTGTATAAATTCAAGTATGCAAAAGCTTGCCTGGGCCGTGCACTTGTCAGTTTGGTTATGGCCGAGGACGATTTTCGTTTGAATGCGGCCCAGGTTGAAGAGAAAAAACATTCTCTTGAACTCAGAGATGGAGCTCTTGCATCTCTGAGGGAGATTGCTGCAGCGAAGGAGAAGGAGCTGCAAATTAGAATCAAAGAGCAATCTGAACAGCTTACAATTGCCCAGGGAGAGATTGAGGCTCTGAAAGTCGATAAGGCTTCTCTTGACAATGACGTTCTGAAGCTGACGAGTCAGGTTATCACTTCCGAGCAGCGCGTCAAAGTATTGGAAGAGCAGCTATCTCGGTGCGAGAGCCTTCTTCGGAAGGAACAAGAGGCTCATGAGGTGACTCGGAAGAGCCGGTTTGAGGTTGAGGAGCTGCTGAAGAAAGACCGAGATGCTCATTTGGCTAAACTCGGCAAACTCCAGGAGGAAAAAATCAAGCTAGCTGAGGAGAAGTATAATGATGGTCTTCGAGCCGGGAGGATCCTTGAAGCAGAAGCTAACCGACTTAAGGAAAAAGCAGAGTCCGACTCCGAAGATGAGGATCGTGAATTCGAGATGAACACTTGTTTGAATCTGCGCTGGATAGTTGAGCGCTTTGACGACGGCTTATATGGCATCGAGGAAGTTCGTCAATTGCTTCTGCACAAAATTCAGAGCCATAATTTCAACCCTTCCATTGCGACGACTCATATTGAGGCAGACGAGGACGAGAAAAGTTTCTGCGAAGGCCTTCTTGCTTCCATCAGGGCCGAAGCCGGTCTTGAGATTTCTGAATTGGGCCAAGAGAGGGAGGCTCGTCTTCGTCGCGCTTTTGTTAATATGGTGTTGGAGGGGGAGAAGGAAAAGAAGTCGGAGCTGGCGAACATTTATGTGAAGACCTTATCCGAAGTCAGCTTACAGGAAGAGCTGGAGAAAATGACTCCTGAGCAGCTTCGGAAGTCGGTTGTGGCCTTTCTCGAAAGGAAAGTTGCGGAGCTATCGCAGAAAGGTGATCAGTCTGGAACGACCAAGTCATCTGAAGTCGGGGGAGAAGATGCAGTTTTAGACAAACATATCCCCGTGACCCTTTCTGAGCTCGAGCAGGCTGCGAAGGCTGAAGAAGACCGAGTCTTCGACATCATTAGCCGTATGATGTATGAACAGATTATGAAGAACGATGCGGATGAAGCAGCTAAAGAGAATGCTGAAGTAAATGAGGATGAAGTTGAAGTGACTAAGGCGGCTGATGAAGATGAAGATAATGCCGACAAAGCCAAGACAGTTGATGAACCAGCGAAATCTGCTTAGTTTGAAATTTACTTTTGTTTTTTTTTTATTGTGTTCTCGGCATGTCGAGACACAATCTTTTTATTGTAATGAATTTTATTATGAAGTATGAATGAAAATTTCAATTTAAGTTTTTCCATTCATATATCCAGCATGACATTTTACTTTAGCTGAATATTTCAAGCGTTAAGAAGTCGGCCAAACTTTAAATTTTTAAGCGGACACCATCTTTTGAGATGGAAATTCGGATATTATCTTATTTCAAACCAATCTTCAGGATTTGAATTTCAAGATAATCCGACATTAATTTTACTAAGTCCATAACCTTCCCAAGTCACTGTACTTTGGTATTCGAAGGTTATTAGTTTGGTCGAAAAGATATTATTTACCGAGTTAATAAGGCTCGGTTTAAATTTGAAATATCTTATAAGGATTTTAAGCATTAGTCTTGTCCAAGTTACAAGCTTGGCTATGTAAAGACTAACAGTATACCGAGTCAAGATATCTCGGTTCTTTTGAAGAGATAATGCATTAGTCTTGTCCAAGTTATAACCTTGGCTAAATAAAGACTAATGGTATGCCAAGTTAGAGTATCTCGGCTCTTTTTGAGAGACTCTTTAGCACACAAATTCATTATATACATCAAAATGTGTACAGAGTCATTGTTACATCAAGAACTTTCACTGGAAATATTTCTTCAAATAAACAGCATTCCAAGGATATGGCAAAGGTTGTCCATCTGGTTTTTCAAGTCGGTAAGTACCTTTTGGAAGTACTTGATTAATCTTGAATGGTCCTTCCCACTTCGGTTTTAGAGGCCCCGGATCTGGTCCAGTAATTCTTTTGAGTACCAAGTCGCCGACTTGAAATGATCGAGGCTTCATCTTTGAGTTGATATATTTCTCACTTTTCTGTTTGTAAGCAGCATTGTTAAGTTCTGCCATGAGACGAGTTTCGTCCAGAAGATCCAGATTAGCTTTTAGGTTTTCCGAATTGGTTTTTTCTTGAAAGGCTGTTACTCGATAAGTTGGAGATCCAAGTTCAACAGGGATTACTGCTTCTGACCCATAAGTTAAAGAAAATGGCGTTTCTCCCGTTGCATTGCTTATTGTCGTTCTATAGGCCCACAGTACATGTGGTAATTCTTCGGGCCATGCTCCTTTTGCTGCATCAAGTCGAACTTTCAAGCCGTTTTTGATGATCTTGTTGATAGCTTCGACTTGTCCATTAGATTGTGGATGGTATGGCGAAGAAAAGAAGTGTTTAATCTGATATTCTTCGCAAAGAGCTTCGAGTTGCTTTCCTTCGAACTGTCGACCGTTGTCGGTTATTATTGAACTCGGTATACCGAACCGGCATATGATCGATTTCCAAACAAAGTCCACTACTTTCTGTTCGGTTATCGTAGTTAATGGTTCAGCTTCGGCCCACTTGGTAAAATAATCGACCGCAACTATAGCAAATCGAACACCTCCTTTTGCAGTTGGCAGTGGACCGATTATATCGATTCCCCATCTGGCAAACGGCCATGGACTATAGATCGATTTTAAAGATTCTGGGCTCTGATTTATGTTTGGGGAGAATATTTGGCACTTCACACATTTTCGTACCCAATTTATTGCGTCTGCTTTCAAAGTCGGCCAATAATATCCTTGTCGAAGTATTTTGTATGCTAATGTTCGTGCTCCGTGATGATTCCCACAGATTCCTTCATGGACTTCTTCAAGGACATATCGTGACTCTGGCTCAGTCAAACATTTCAGCAAGGGAAGAGAGTATCCTCGTTTATAAAGAATTCCATTATCCAGTGTAAACCGAGCAGCTCGTATGCGAAGTGTTTGAGCTTCTTTTGGATTTTGAGGTAAAGCTCCTGTTTCCAAGTATGTTATAATCGATGTCATCCAAGTCGGGGATTTCTGTAACTCGGCATGTAAGACTTCAGGTACAGAAATAGAAGGTATTTCCTGATGACCGATTTGGACATACTCGACATCCTCCAGTCCGGTACTTGATGCGAGTTTAGACAGAGCATCAGCTGGAACATTTTGTGAACGTGGGATATGTTCTAACTGAATATCAAATCGAGACATCTTCTGTTTTACGAGCGTCAAATATGGGAGTAGCCGAGGTTCTTTAACTTCAAAATCTCCACGGACTTGATTTACAAGCAATTGTGAGTCGGAGAATACCTTCAGCTTCTTTACATTCATGGAGTTTGCAAGATTTAATCCAGATAGGAAGGCTTCATATTCGGCTTCGTTGTTTGTTGCTGGAAAGAGGAACTTGACAGAATGACAAAACATCTTGTTTTGAGGGTCAATAAGAATGATTCCTCCTCCAGCTCGGTGTTGAGTTAAGGAGCCATCAACATATAACGTCCATGATTGATCCTCATTGATTGTCTCGATTGCAGGAGTAAATTCGGCAATGAAATCGGATAAAGCTTGAGCTTTTATTGCAGTTCTCGGTTTGTAATGAATATCATATTGAGCGAGTTCAACAGCCCATTTGATTAGTCTTCCCGATGTATCAGGTCGATGTAAAATCGACTTCAAAGGATAAGAAGTAAGTACCGTTATTGAATGTTCTTGGAAATAAGGACGTAACTTTCGAGCAGCGATAACAAGGGCATATGCCAACTTCTCCATCGCCGGGTATCGTAATTCGGCTTCATGTAAGGCCTTACTGATATAATAAATTGGATATTGTTGACGTCCTTCTTCACGAATAAGAACAGCACTGATTGCAGAATTACTTACCCCCAAATATAGGTATAACATTTCTTCGGGGATCGGTTTTTGTAAAGTCGGGATTTGAAGGAGTATTTCCTTTATTTTATTCAGAGCTTGTTGACATTCTTCTGTCCACTCAAAGCATTTTCCTTTCTTTATAGATTCAAAGAAGGGTTTGCATCGATCTGTTGATTTGGATAGAAACCGATTCAAGGCAGCAAGTCGGCCGGTTAGGGCTTGAACTCCTTTGACCGATGTGGGAGGTGATAAATCCATAATTGCCTTTATTTTCACTGGATTGGCTTCAATACCCCGCTGAGTGACAATATATCCCAAGAATTTTCCAGAACCGACTCCGAAAGTACATTTCTTCGGATTAAGCACCATTGAATATTCTCTCAAGATATTGAACATTTCCTGTAAGTGATCAATATGATCGGCCGCGTGAACCGACTTGACCAACATGTCATCCACATAAACTTCCATGGTATATCCGATGAGTTTGGCGAACATTTTGTTAACCAGCCTTTGATATGTGGCCCCAGCATTTTTAAGACCAAACGGCATCATAGTATAACAATATAATCCTCGGGCTGAATAAAAAGATGTATGTTCTGCCTCTTCAGGGTCCATTGGAATTTGATTATAACCTGAATATGCGTCCATAAAACTCATCAATTCATGTCCAGCTGTGGCATCCACCATATAATCGATATGCGGTAAAGGGTAACTGTCTTTGGGACAGGCTTTATTCAAGTCGGTGAAATCGATGCAAAGTCGCCATGCACCGGAACTCTTTTTCACGAGAACAGGATTTGACACCCAAGTCGGATATTTGGTCTCTTGAATGAACTTGTTGTCAACCAGTTTTTGAACTTCTTCTTCGAGAGCTTTCTGTCGATCAGGACCGAGTTTACGTCGTTTTTGGACCACTGGTTTAATTGTTGGATCTAAATTGAGTCGATGAGAAGCGACCTTTGGATCAATTCCTTTCATATCTTCGTGTTTCCAGGCAAATACGTCGGAATTAGCTTTGAGGAATTGAATGAGCCGAGTTCGTATTGGTTCTTGAAGATTGGCCCCAATTTGTACCGACTTGTGACAAACTGGATCATCAATGAATATTACCTCGACTTCTTCTGACGGTTCGGCTCGTTCAAGTTTGCTTTTCTCCTTAAATTGAATTCGAGGATCAAGTACATCTTCTTCTCTGATTGGCTCTTTTCCCGGACGTCTCCCACGATCACAAACCAAATCGTCGTTTAATTTCACAGGATCGAGTTCCATCTCGGTAATGCATGATTCCGAGTTAATGAGTATTGAACTATCTCGATTTTCTTCAATATCCTCCATCATATGTACAGGCATACAGGGTTCATGCCAGGGCTTAACCCATACCATTCTGCGAGCTTCGTACTGGTCTCCATAATGAGTTCCTTCTCCATTATTAGTAGGAAATTTTAGTGCATAATGAAATATTGATACAGCTGCACGAAGCTTGTATAAAGCAGTCCGTCCAATAATAGCGTTATATTGATTTTTAAGATCCATGACCTTAAATGTCTCCATAATTACTTTGGAAGCTTGTCCAGGGATTCCGAACCGAATTGGCATAGTGATTTCGCCAAGGGTTGTCGTTATAGTTCCATTAAAGCCTTGTACTTGATCTTTACAGGGTTTTAGCTCAGCTGGATCGATTCCCATTTGTTCAAATGTACGTAACATCATAATACTTGAATATGCTCCAGTATCTACCAACATTCGATGTATCGGTATTCCACATATGGGTGCCGTGATTATCAAGGGATCAGCATGAGGGTGAGCAAAATAGCTTGCATCGTCAACATTGAATGTGATCGGGCAATTGTTCCGAGCATTAATTTTATCTCGGAGGTCGGTAGTTAAAACTATTTTTCCCGAGTTAAAAGCTTTTCGTGCGTACGCTTTTATTTGTCTTCGTGATTCCGACATTGCATTACTGCTGTTATTAACCCGGGGGACATGGTGTGAGTTGTCAGGATTATAGTATCCTCCCCGGTACATCATTTCAGTCGAGTCTTTTTCTCGTTGATTCGTCATATATATTTCTTTCTCATTTGATCTTACCCGTTTTGGATTAATTGGACGCTCTTCATCGTCTTCATCGTCTGGTATGTCTGGCATTCTTCCTTTTCGTTTATAATCAACATTCTTGGCAAATCTTTGGACTTGAGGATGTCCAATAAGCCGCAACAAGGCAGAAAGTAAACCAAGACATTCATCAGTATTATGGCCTGCCGACTTATGATATGAACAATATCTTGTTTTATCAAGTTTTTCTTCGGGTGTTCTGACAGGTCGAGGATCAGGAAGAATTCCTTTCCCTTTTAATTCTTCAAATATTGTTGCCGCTCCTGCCGAAAATACCGTCTGATAGCTAGATTTAACTTCATTGAGATATTTAGTTCTGGCTTCCTGCACTTCGGGGATTTTTGGATTCCCAAATCGAGACTTATTTGGCTTGAAAAATTTATTTTTCTTCTTTTTTGATTCTTGCCCGACGTCCGACTTCAACGAGGAAAAGTCGATATTAGGAACCGACATTGATTCTTCGGCTAAAATGTGCTGTTGAGCCCGAGCTAGAAAGTCTTGAAACGAAGTCGGTTTATTTTGACATATACTCCATCGGAACAACGAGTTTGGTTTCAATCCGGCTATAGCTGTGACCAATAGTGTTTCGGGATGGCATTGCTCCATATTTTGTATGCGCTCATTGAACCGAGTAATGTAGTCTTTCACGCTTTCATCATCTTTTTGTACAATATTTGCGATTGACTCCTTGGGAATTAAAGATACTCGGGCCCCGATAAAATGAGAGCGAAAAGCTGTTCTCAACTGCTGCCACGTAGAGATTGAATACCGGGATAAAGAATGATACCATTTTTGAGCTCGTGGTCCCAAAGTTAAGGAAAACATCCGACATCTGAGTGCTTCATTCGCTGCATGAAGATCCATCCAGGATGTGTATTGACCGAGATGGGCATCAGGATCGGAAGTTCCATCATATAAGCCGATTTGCGGAACTTTCACTTTAGTTGGGATTGGCTCCCTAGTCAAATGAGGAGCTAAAGGAGTTCCAACCTCTTGATACGTCTCTTCGATCACTGGAGTTCGTCGTGGCAGTCCTCCATGTTCATCTTGGCAAGTTTCCAGCTCTGCAATCCTTTTTCTTAACATTTCTAACTCTTCTGATTCGCGTCTTTGGCGATTCCTTTCAATTAAACGACGTAACTCATTCTGCCCACGACGAGCATGGGTTTGTTCGAGAGTGTGTCGTAAATCAGAAGGTTGATCATGTCGTGATAGTTCTGGTAACGATGGAGTAGACTGTCGTGGTCGATGTCCAGAATGGCTTTCTGCAGTTGCTTCTGATCGCGCTGGTTCTGGAACTCGAGTTCGTACTGGAACTACTCCACGATTTTGAGTCGTTGCATCATGTTGGGATTCACGTGCACGCGGATGGGAAGTTGCATGTGATGTTGCAGGAATATTATTTCTTCGTGGAACTGGAGTTGAGTGAGTTTGAGGATTAGCCGCCGCAGCTGGTTCTATCCTTGTTCGTGCCATAAAATCAGTTAAGTTTTTCAAGAACTCTGGATCTTGAAATAAAGCTGAATAATCAATTGATGTAGATGGCACGGCAGAAGTTCCGGTTGTATGAGTTGGATGACGATTGATCCCAGGATCAGGATTTCGTTCATTTCGTCCAGAATTCGACATCCTTTGTGTGTTGTTTTACAGGACAAACAATTGAAAAGGGAGAACCCCTTCCTCTAGCGCCAAACTGTTGCTGTCTTGAATTAACAACTTAAGATCAAACACAGTTGATGTGCAAAATCGTGAAGATAAGAGTGTAATTGAATTTTTATTGATTATATTCACAAGAGTACAGAAGTCGGTTTTAAGCTGAAAACCGAGATTGTCTTAAGTTCGTGTACAATGTGATCAAAAGATCCGATCCTCGTACTATCATAAATTCTGCTATTTATAGTACGGTGGTTTTTGTCTTCTTCCTCGAAGTGGATAGAGATGCATTTAATATTGAGCTGCTTTGTTTGGGGCGGCTGGAAACATCAATGATTGCCTTTTTTGTTTCGTTGGTCCAATCAGATGCTTTTAATGATTACTTTCTGTTTGGAGTGCTCAAACTTTATGGTAGTCGGTTGACTTGATGTCGGTTTGTTTACGTCGGTTTCGGATGTCGGTTTCGATCTTTTTTGTCTGTCGAAATTGAAGTCGGTAATTTGCTATAATATATTCCGACTTGCGATACTTAATTCTGATTACCGAATTTGATATCAACAATTATTATCAATATAATTAAATAATATCAATCAATCATTGTCACTCGTTATATCAATTTTAGTTCACTATTCATTCACTCACATGATTTTAACTAATCACCACTTCACATCATCTTGTTAGAGTATAATGCAGAAGTTCGGCTTTGGTCCCGTAGGCCGTGTATGTTTGTACAGAGTCTGCAAAAATTTTTAACCGTAAGTTCTGATCCTAACGATAGATACCGTAGCGTTAGGATTATTTTTAATAGATTTGGATGTGCACATCAACGACGTTTCTCATAGAATGCAACACATCCCTTTCATACTTTTATATTAAATCTGCTTTAATTATTTTAATATAAACTCAAAGTATCACTAACAACTAATACAACTTTTTTCAAAGTTAATCATACCAAACCAAGAGAATCAAATAAGATGTGTTCAAGTTATTTGAGTTTAACACATCGTATATCCAAGCATGCACTTAACTTCCACACATCTTATTTGCATTTTTTTGGTTTGGTATACTTAACTTTGAAAAAGTTTGTTGGGTTAGGTTTGATTGGAATTTTGAGTTTGTATTAAAATAATATTTAAAATAAAATAATTATAGTTGATTTGATATAAAAGTATGAAAGATGTGATTTGAAATGATGTCAGTTAAAATTATACGAGTAATTAAATAGTAAATTAAAGTTGATGTGATGTGTATGCATGATTAATTGGTATTATTAAATTATATTAATGATATTGAATATAATGAAGTTGAGTTAAATTTGAATCCAGATTGATTTT
>BKCP01005184.1:557293-598694 GCA_008636005.1 Striga asiatica | reverse complement strand
TTATATGTTATAGTATATATCTTATATGTTATATGTTATAGTATATACTTATATGTTATATGTTATAGTATATATCTTAGATGTTATAGTTTATAGTTAATATCTTAGATGTTATAGTTTATAGTTTATATCTTATATCTTATAGTTTATATCTTTTATGTTATAGTATATATATCTTATAGTTTATATCTTATAGATCTTATATGTTATATGTTATAGTATATATCTTATATGTTATATGTTATAGTATATATATCTTATATGTTATATCTTATAGTTTATATCTTATATGTTATATCTTATCTTATAGTTTATATCTTAGATGTTATAGTTTATAGTTTATAATATAGAATATATACTATATGTTAGAATATATACTATATGTTAATATATAGTATATGTTAAAATATATATATGTATATACAATGTATTTAAAATACTATATACTTTACATAATCTTGATGTTGAAGGATAAGAATAAATGTTGCGCAAAACATTCAGCGATGGCCTAGCGCGGCTCAATGGTAACGAGGCGCCCCCAGAGATAACGGACTCACTCGAACACCCGGGTTCGAGTCCCGAATCTGGGATCCTCTTACCATTTTTTACAAATAAACGCTCTTTTTTTTTTGCTATATTTTACATTGAAACCGTATTTGCTAAATACGGTTGTTAAATAAATGAAAACGGTAACCGTATTTGCTAAATACGGTTTTCAAATAATTCTAACGGTGAATGTATTTGCTAAATACGGTTTTCGTAAGATATAACAAAAAAAAAGGGATCGTCTTCTCTTCTTCACTTGAGCCCGAGAGCAAAACAGAAAACAGTCGCCGCGCCACCGCCGCCGCACCACCACCGTCTCGGCACCGTCAACTGCAAATCGAACACGTCAATTAGGTAAATGGCCTAAATTTTTTTCAATTTTTTCAATAAATTCGAATTTTCATAATACATTTTTAAGTTAGCATTTCATTAAACTTTGATGTTTTAGGGTGTTAGGATTGATTAGAATTAGGGATTTGATTAGAAGTAGGTGTTTCGATTTAGGGGTTGATTAGAATTACGGAATTTTCGGAATTAGGACGTTAGGGTTTCGATTTAGAACTTCGAATTAGGACTCGACACCGTATTACGTCTAATGTTGTTGAAAATGTGAAATTGTGAAATTGTGAATTATTGTGTGTACTATTGTGTGAACTAGTGTGTGAAGTAATGTGTGAAGTTCGATTTTTCGGAATTAGGACTACGAATTGTGAAATTGTGGACTCGATTAGAAGTAATGTGTGAAGTTCGAGCCGATTAGTTTGTTACGGAAGAAACTAAATAGCCTTAATCCTAATATATATGTTCATGTTGGACTCTTTTGAGTTGAATTAAATCCTTTGACTTGTGAGTTATATACATATATGTTCATGTTCGACTCTTGATGTTAGCATATTACGAGAATATGAGATTTTTTTATTTTTAGAATATTAGATAGTCGGGATAAATAACCTTAATCCTAATATTTACTTTTTTTATTGTTTGTAGATAAATGGATTCATCGTCCTCCTCACAGCCTCAGCAGTACAGTGTCCATCCCGGTCCGAGGGATGGCACTCTTCTATATCTCCAGTACCGCCACCGGTCGCAGGCGGTATTTAATAATGCGCCGGGAGCTCGTGACACGACGCTCACAAACCGTCGATTCGACACTCAATTCTGGACGGCTTTGAAAAGCCAGCCACGGTCGGTTTGGGATGTCATCGACCGGACTGGTTTCGGACCCTTGTTTCGAATGGGTCGAGTCCAAGCCGACAACAGCCTCCTTAGTGCTCTCGTGGAGAGGTGGCGCCCAGAGACGAATACCTTCCATTTCGATTTCGGCTAGGCCACCATCACGCTCCAGGACGTACAAGTCCTGTTCGGTCTGCCGATCGTTGGTGCTGCTGTAGTGGGAGTGACCAGAGATCTAACACCCCTACAGTGGCGAGAGAGGTGCAGGGAGTTGCTAGGGTACATACCCTATGTCCAGGTATATTTTTTCATAGAATTTTGTTTAAATATATGTCAACTCAACTTTATCGTTTTTAATATGGAAAAACAACTCTCAGGATCCTCCCACCACCGAGGAAGAGCAGGCAGCCCAAGATCCAAAATCTTGGGACATTAAAGGCCAGTATCTTAATGATGGCGTGTTGGAGGTGGAATGCAACTGTGTGTTGCAAGAAGGCCAACCGGACTTCGTGTACGAGCAGAGGGCGAGGGCCCTTATCTTCTGGTGCCTTGGGTCCTTCGTCTACCCCGACCAGCGGGCGAATGGCGTCCCACTTTACTGGCTGGACCTGCTGCAGGACATAGGTGCTGTTAAGGGGTACAGCTGGGGTTCAGCGCTCTTGGCCGGAGTGTATAGAGCGTTGTCAACCTCGTACAAGGCCAAGGAGAAGTGGCTGAAGCATTGCGTTCAATTGATCCAGGTAAATTTATTTAATTGTTATTTGAAATTTAATATTTTATTTTTTCTTACTTCGACTAATACCTAATTAATATCCATTTGTGTAGGTTTGGGCATGGGAGCGTATCCCTCGTATTCGCCCAATAGTGAAGGCCAGTGTGTTTGATAATGTGCCTGGTTGTCCATTGGGAGCGAGGTAACCTTTATTTTTATTTAATCCGTACATTATTTTCATTATCAAATTTTGTGATTACAATTTTTTTTTTCTCTGATTTTTTTAAGGTGGGTGGGACCGAAAAAGAGGTCCAACATAGCCATGACATTGGCCGCCTACCGGGATCAGTTGATAGGGCTGGGAGAGTATGATGTAATATTCTTAATTCCTATTACTTGATTTATCTTTCTTTTTTTGTTTCTAATTTTGTAATAACTTAATTACTAATTCAATTGTTATTTTTTTACAGTTCGAATGGCAGCCCTATTGACAACACCTGGAGAATGATACTCTCCCGGAGGCGTGCTCAAGAGATCGACAATAATGGACGTACCGGGGGTGGATTTTCAGTTGGAACTTCCGAGAGGTACACTTGCCTGACAGGGTCCTCCGTCAATTTGGGTGTCGCCAGTCCATCCCCCACGATCCGATCATTCTGGATGAGCGCGACTGGGACACACACCACAAGGGTCAGGGGATGACCGGGAGGGCGTTTTATGATTGGGCTGCATTCCATGTGCCGTTTCTGAAGTCGTGGACAGAAGAAATAGAACAACGTCTCCTCCCAGTTGCCCCCGTGCACGACTATCCACAGCCGGAGCAGGGTTACCTTGAATGGTTTCACAGCAAGACTGTGAGATTCATCAATAACCCTACCAATTACCCGGTGTTCCAGCAGGCGGGCGGGTATCAGCCACTTGCCGAACGGTTAGGCTGTCAGGTCAGTGTTCATTATTTGTGTTTATTATTATTATTATTATTATTATTATTATTATTATTTTTTTTTTTTTTATTATTTTGCGTTTCGTATTAATTATTATGAATTTTATTTACAGACTTCTGCACTACAAGGGGTTTATGGCACATTATCCGACATTCAACCATTAATGCCTCAAATCCCTCCAGAAGCGCAGACCGGCTTCCAACAGTCGTACAACTTTGCCTACTCTTCTATGACTGTTGGGGGCCAGGGTGTTCCACATGGGGGGCCGTCTAGTCAAGTTTTCTCCCAGGACGAATACCTTCCCCCCATGAGGACACAGTCACACACGGCCAGGCATCAACCCGCCCCCAACATTGGTGGGGGTAGAAGAGCTCGGGCCCGTCCCCGCGCTCAGCCGTCCGCCCAGCACCTCCAACCTGAGCAGCCCGAGCCTCAACAAGGTGAGATTTTTAAATTAGCATTTTTTTTTTATAGTTCAATTTATAATTTCTTTTTTCAATTGAATTACTCAGATGAAGAAGAGGAAGATGAGCAGGATTTTCAAACTGACACGCTTCTCACACCTCAACCTTCGTCTTCTACTCACGTGGTATATACTCGGAGGGGGTCCAGACCGCGCAAACCTTACACAACCATTCACTCCTTCCTAGTTAGTTGTGTTGAATTTGTTGATTTTGTGTTTATTTTGAATTGTTGGATTGTATGTATAAACCGAATTATATCGTTTTGTATATATTGTTTGTTCGGCAAATTATTGTGTTTCATTTGTTTGTTCGAAAAATTATGGTATGATGGATTTGGTTGTGAGCAGGTATATTTTTTTGTTGTGAACAGGTGTATTTTTTGGTTGTAAACAGGTGCATTTGATAGTGAACAGGATTTTGTATAAAAACGATATTTTTAATACAAAAAACGTATTTCTTAAATACGTTTTCTATTCTATTCTTTTTAATACAAAAACGAATTTCGTAAATACGTTTTCTGTTGACATTAAAATTAGGGCAAATAAAATCAATTTGGGGCAAAATTACACAGAAAAACGTATTTAACAAATACGTTTTATGTTCTAAATTTTTTTTCCCAAATTAAATTATTTTCACGAAATGAGAAAATTGATTTTATTTATAAAACGTATTTCTTAAATACGTTTTATAATTAAAAAAATAATATTAAATTAATTTTAATATAAAAACGTATTTCTTTAATACGTTTCGTAATTTTTTAATATAAGACGTATTTAGGAAATACGTTTTTCTATAGTTTAATTATGTTAATTACGTTAATTAACTTTAATAATATTTATTTATTGAGAACGTATTCACTAAATACGTTTTATAATGAAAACCGTATTTGCTAAATACGGTTTATAAAAGAAAACGTATTTAGTGAATACGGGCTTTCTATTTTGGTCGACTTGATTTTTTTTTCTTCTTTTTGTCCACTTCATTTTTTGTTTTTTTTTTTTTAAGGAAATAAATCCATTTTACTAAGGTAAATTAATTGATAGTTTATTATAGAATTTACATTGGGCACGTGGTGAAAAATCAATTACAAAATTCATTCAATAAAATATATTAAGTTCATTCAATTAAATAAATATTATATTTTTGCAATTAAAATATCTTGTGATGTTAAGTAAATAACATGAAAATGTATGGTTCATGTTATAGGCATGCATGACCAAAAAGATATAACTATCCATACACTGTGGTTTATAATTTTTTTAGTTAATCCTCTACTATATAATCACCAGGAAAACAAAATATAAGAAATTATATTTTCACAATTAATAATAACATGTGAAAACTTTAAATCCACAGTGTATCCTTATACATAAATTCAGGGTTTTGCAAAAGCTCCAATTTTTTTTATAAATTCTACATTGAATTTCATGTTTTGTTATTTGTAAGGTGAAATGTTTTTCATGAATAAACATTTAAATATAAATACATTGCAAATTAATTATATTTTATTTATTGTTACCTTTTATAAATAATATATTAAATTAATTATATTTATAATGTCTAATTTGACATCGTATTGCATATATAAAATAATATAATAATTATATTTATATTTTTGAATAAAAAACAAATAATAGTCAGGCTTCACAAAAGAATAATATTCTTTTGTTGACACTTTTTATTTCACAATGATTAGTTATTTATCATATGTTTTTTTTGGTATTTTTAAGATTTTTAGATATTTTCAATTTATTATAATTTTTTGTAGTTGTGTTTGTCTAGTATTCTTAAGATTGTTAGTTATTTTCAATTTATTATAGTTTTTTTTGTAGTTGCTTGACCAGTGGACTATTCCTCTTAGTTGGCTTATAAAAGCCCTTATTTGTTCTCCACTAGGCAAACACAAAAATTCCCTACTTTTTCTCTCTCCTGTGCAATTTTTCCCGAATTCAGAAACCTTTCACTCCTTCAAGCTTTTGTCGTTGCCTCCTTCCTTTCGGGCTCTCCACCTTCCCGGCGTATGCCATCACTAGCCCGCAAAGCCGGTCCCCCAAGGCGTTGAGGTCCCAGCCAGGCGTAGGGCTCGCCGATTTCATGGATGCCTATGTTTTCGAGCGGTTCCAGAGGCGCTGAGTTGGGGCTGCGCGGCGAGCTCCGACCAGCTTCTCAGCGTCGGTCGGAGCTGAGGTTTGGTTCTTCCCCTTTTTCCCCTTCGGCCGTCTCCCTGATTTGTGTTGTTGCTTGGTCGGTCGGCCTTGTCTGGCTTTCGGCTTGCGCGGCAACAACCGACTGGAGGTTTTCGGTGGAGCCGGTTGAGGGGTGGGGCTGGGCTGGGATGAGTCGTCCTCCGGTTGCCGGTCCAGAGGTGGTCCGTCCGGAGAAGATTGTTGTCATCTAATCCGGTTCCAGTTAGCTGTGGTTCACTAGAGTTTTTGGTTCGGTATTCTGGCCGGCGTCCTATTCGTGTGGGCGTATATCTTTGGGTGTCGGGTAGATGCGTGTGCGATTTGTTTCGCAGTTGGAAGGAGTCTGTTATTCTATTTAGTTTGTGTTGTTTTGTGGTGTATGTGTGGTTGTCTATGTTTTTCTTGTTTTTGTTTTATGCTTTTGGTGTTTCTCATCTTGTAGGAGCTTATTATCCTCTAGTAGAAGCTTTTGTTCTGTTCTGGGAGTTGTTAGTTTGGGTTTGTCTTGTGGGTGAGCTATTGTAGTCTTTGTTGGCTCTAAATTCGGTATCCTCCCGCTAGATTCAACTAGATAGTTGTTTGACTTTTCTAATTGTGTTCTAGTTGTATTTTATGTGTTTTTCTATATATTCTATCATTTTGTTAAAAAAAGGCCTTATTTGTTATCAAAACCCCCCTTTTCACCATTTTTTAAAATCCTCAAGCTTTATTGCGCACAACTTTCCTCATCAATCAACAATTACTGACGACTCTAATTCCCATAATTCGCACCAAATTTTCGACAAATTCCTCAGTCTCTCCAACTCGCAGCTTGTCAACGATTGACCATAGGTATATGATCTTACCTCCATTTGCTCTTTCCCTTGCTTTCTTCTTCAATTTCTTTTTCCTTTTTTTCTTTTTTTCTTTTTCTTTTTTCGGTCAAACACAGTAAATGCAACTCAATCGCACCTCATTCCACACCCAATCATCCAATAAATAACTCCGTTATCCCCATACATCNTCAGAGATCCTTCGTCCTGCTTCTCTAATAAATTCTGGCCAAGATGCAGTCTTCCAGTGAAACCGTCTCTTCTTCACAATCCAGACTCATCAACTACTCCAACCTCCAAACAACCCCAAATTCTAGTTGTTCCCATTTCTTTACGACGTCTCGACCAGGTCACCGCGGTCAAGGGTAAAAAAGACACTACCGTTCCTGACCTGGTCAGACTCGTAAAGACTAATCCTTTACCCTTCCCTGTCTAACGATCAACTTGCCTTCTTTTTCCAGGAGTGAGAGCTTCCCAGAACTTGGGAGCTCCGACCTCATAAATTACGTGGATCCTTCGACCAGCCCCATGAGGGTTTTTATTCCTTTTTGTAGTCTATATCTATTCGGAGCTCAAATTTCCCATTCAGCGTGACCTCATAGAACTTAGTTGCGGCCCTATAGGATACCTTTGAATCACTTTTCTCCCAATTCTATTTGATTCATGGTCGGATTTACTATTTTTAGGCGATGCCTTCTACAAACACTTGATACCAACCTTTTTCTCTTACTGCTACTAGATCAAACCTCAAAAGGGCTTCTTCTATCTCTCATCCCATAACAAGGCCAAGTTTCTGTCAATCCTCCTTCGAATGTGTCTTCTTGGAGTAAGAGGTATTTCTTTGTTTGACCTCCTCCGAACACCTTCAAATTTTCTCTTAATAATGAGGACAAAACTCAACACTTCAGTATGGGGACATGTTGTTCTGCATGCAGATGATCTAATTCGAATAAGACCAAGTACATACCATACATACTCGCCATTATAGTAGGCATATGGTCGAGAACTAAATATTGTACATAAGAGTTTTTGGTTGTGCAGTGTATGTACTAATTGCTCCACCCCAGCGTACAAAAATGTGGGCTCAAAGAAGGTTGGGAATATATGTTAGATATGAATCTCCATCAATAATCAAATACCTTGAGCCAAAAACAGGTGATGTTTTTACAGCTCGGTTTGACGATTGTCATTTTAATGAAGAATTATTTCCTCTCTTAGGTGGGAATGAAAAATTAATTGAAAGAAATATTGAATGGAGAACATCATCACTATCATATCTTGATTCTCCCACCAAACAAAGAGAGCAAGAAGTTCAAAAGATCATACATCTGCAGAATATTGCAAATCAATTGCCAGATGCATTTATTGATTTAAAAAGGGTGACCAAATAACATGTGGCAGCTGTAAATGCCCTTGCTCGAATTGAGATTCCAAAAGAAATGGAAAATGATAATATGCCAAATAAGTCAAAGACACTCTTGAAACGAGGAAGACCAATCGGGTCTAAAGATAAGACTCCTCGAAAGAAAAGAGAAATTCATGACCGGAATTTGAAAAAAAATCAAGATGATGGGAAAATTTCGGGAAGAAATGAAAATATTGAATTTTCCATATAATTACGTAAATAATGAGAATCTTTGGACGCGTGATGAGATCATAAATATTGATGATGCATTTGCATATATGGTATCGAAAGAAATTGATAATAAAGTTCAGGATCCTGAACCAAAATCTGTAATTGAATGTCAAAAAAGACATGGTTGGGATAAGTGGAAAAGGGCCATCCAAGCCGAGTTAGATTCACTCAATAAACGAAAAGTTTTGGGGCCTATTTCCATTGCACCAAAAGGCATAAAACCTATTGGATAGAAATGGATTTTCATCAGAAAAAGAAATGAGAAAAATGAGATCACATGATATAAAGCTCGGCTTGTAGCACAGGGATTCTCCCAAAGGCCTGGGATCGATTATGATGAAACATATTCCCCTGTCATGGATGCAATTGCTTTCAGATATTTGATCAGTTTAGCTATTTGTGAACATATTGAGATGCGTCTCATGGATGTTGTGACTGTTTACTTGTATGGATCATTAGACACTGACATTTACATGAAAATTCCTAAAAAAATCAGAATGCCCGAAGCACTAAACTCCAAACCTAAAGAGTTATGTGCGATAAAGCTGCAAAGGTCATTATATGGCTTGAAACAATCCGGGCGTATGTGGTATAATTGTTTGAGTGAACAATTGCTCAAAAGGTGATACTTAAATGATTATATATGTCTGTGTGTCTTTATAAGGAAATCACATGATGGAGTTGTGATAATTGTTGTATATGTTGATGATCTAAATATATTGGGATAGCAAATGAAATACGAGAAGCAGTCACTTTTCTGAAAGGCGAATTTGAAATGAAAGATCTCGGAAAAACTAAATATTGCCTCGGCTTACAGATAGAGAGAGTACAAAAGAGGATATTTGTCCATCAATCTAGCTATACTAAAGAGTACTGAAACGATTCAATATGGACAAAGCTAATCCCCTTAGTACTCCGATGGTTAACTGAACATTGGATGTTGAAAAGGATCCATTTCGACCTTGTGAAGAAAATGAAGAAATACTTGGTCCTAAGGTACCATATATGAGTGCAATAGGAGCTCTTATGTATCTTGCTAATTGCACCAAACCAAATATATCCTTTGCTACCAACTTGTTAGCAAGATATAACTCGTCACCTACGAGGAGACATTGGAATGGAATCAAGCATATATTCCGTTATCTCTAAGGAACAACCGATCTGGGGTTATTTACTCAAATGATAAAAACATGAAATGATTAGTTTTGCAGATGCAAGATATTTATCAGACCCATATAAGACGAGATCTCAAACTGGCTACGTATTCACGATTGGTGGAACTTCATTTTCTTAGCGTTCTTAGAAACAAACACTGGTTGCTACATCTTCAAACCATGCTGAAATCATTGCACTTCATGAAGCAACTAGGGAAAGCATCTGGCTCAGAAACATGACTCAACACATTCAACAAGCCAGTGGATTATCGAATAATAAAGATCCGACGGTGATATTTGAAGACAATGCAGCATGTGTCGCCCAAACCAAAGAAGGATACATTAAGAGTGACAGAACTAAACATATCCCACCAAAGTTCTTCTCGTACTCTCAAGAGCTTGAAAGGAACAATATTCAATACATCCGATCAAGTGATAATGCAGCAGATTTATTTACGAATGCGCTCCCAATTACAACATTCCGAAGCACATTCATAACATTGGAATGAGACATCTTCGAGATTTTCACAGATGATAACTCGAAGGGAAGCATGTGCAGCTGTACTCTTTTTTCCTTATCTCGGTTTTTTTCCCACAGGTTTTTTCGGATAAGGTTTTTAATAAGGCAGCATAAACGCACATTGCATAGTGTTAATTCCAAGGGAGAGTGTTATAAATAAGTGGAATGAATCAATAAGCATAAATAGTGACATTTCACTATTTAGAGAATTGGGAATAGTAATGGTGTATGGGGTATGAATAATTGGTGTAGAAAGTGTCGGTAGAATTTGCCTATAAAAGACAATGTAAATATAGCGAAAGAGTGCACATTAGAAGAAAGAAAGAAATATATTGAGTATAATTTATGTCCAGTTTCTATATTGTATATTGTGTTCTTTATCTTTCCATTTTTATAACAACTTTCAATTTATGTGTCAACTTGAAAACTTTATAGGAGAAACTTAAAATTTAAAATTGAATATTCTGAGAGATGAAAAAAAAAAAAATCCCAAAAATTATATAAAATTCAAGATGTAACATTTCTCAGGGCTAACTGCACAAAAGCTATGGCCACTATATCTTCTCTGCACACTCATTCCCTTCTCTCCCACCTCTCATTTTCCCCCTCCAATCCTTCCCTGCCACAAGGTCCACCCACCTTCATTATTGTCTTCGTCCTTACAGTTCTCTCATGGTTAAGTTACATTTTTTTCTCATCTTCTTTTTGTTGAGTTTTTTCAAGGCCCATGGAGGAACAAGAAACCCAACATTATCTGCTGCAAGGCTGAACATCAAAATCAATGGCAATAATTGTTGAGCTTTATCCCGCCCGTATTTTTATTTGTTCTTTTTTGTTTTTCTTCTTTTAAAACGAAATCAATTTCTGTGCTTGTTTGCTAACAGTGTGATTGTTGGAGAAGAATGTGGTACGAGGAGGAAGCTGATGTTTCAGGCATTTACTGCTGCGGTTACTTTTCCTGCGGTTGGTCCAGTTGCTTTGGCAGTTGAAAGTGGTATCTTTTTCCTTTTTTTTTTTTTTTTTNCCTTTCGTTGTTATTGTTGTTGTTGTTGTTGTTGTTGTTGCAAAAGGGCATACTTGATTTGCAATATGTGTGCAATTGAATTGGCTGGTAAGTTGGTCACAATCTTGAATGTGTACATTTTCCAGAGGATTTCCGTGTTTACACCGATGATGTGAACAAGTTCAAGATCAGTATTCCTCAAGGTTAGTGCTTGTGTTTAGTTATCCTGAATTTATTTCGAGTATGATTGTAATTTTGCCTTCCAGAAGAAATAGATATCCGGCATGACTGATTTTTTGGCTAGAAGAAGTTGGTCGGCTTATACTCTATTAATGGAGTATAGATATGTCCTATAGAAGCTGCTAGACTAAGTTTTACGGTTGGAATAAATTTAGTGATCTGGTTGAGGTGTAGATGTATGGGCTGCTGCTATCATATGAAAATTTTGTAGTCCAAAATGGGTGGGTTTTGATCTCTCCTAACTATTTTATATGGCAAGAACATTTGCAACATGCGGAAAATGTTCTGTTTCAAACGAGCTGGAGGTCATGCTCAATACAAAATTAATGAGTGGCTATCAAATATCAAGCAAATTAGTGGGTTTAATGGGAACTTACTGAATTGGTATAGATGCATTTGGATATGACATCCAATATTTTTGACATGTGGTAAGAAAAGAATACCCATAAGTGAATAAGATGATTGGGTTGAGGAAGACCCCTCTCGCTCGTTTTCTGGTGATCAGCTACCGAGGTACTCAAATACCAGCTAAATGAATGAATTTTGTACTTTTGCTCATGCTGTCACTAAATTCCAACAGAGAGTCGTTTCTTGTTATCATTCAATTTTTTTTATTTTATTTTATTTTTTTCCAATTATTTTACCAAATATTTGTTTAAAACATGTGATAAGAATTGAAGGCCTTTGATCTCTAATTCGCTAACTAGATGACTTGTATGCAGATTGGCAAGTAGGAAATGGGGAAGGTGATGGAGTTAAGTCACTGACTGCATTTTATCCTCCTGAGGCTTCCAGTGCGAACGGTATAAAAATATAAATTTGTGTAACATTTTGCTTGATGTGTACTCTGATCCTTTATTTACTTTTTTAATTTGCATCTATTTCTTGCTTTAGTGAGCATATTAATCACAGGACTCGGTGCCGATTTCACCAGGTTAGAGTCTTTTGGCAAAGTTGATGAATTTGCTGAGACTCTAGTAAGTTTCCTACATTTTTACCACAAAAAAAAAAAAATACTAGGAAGAAAATGTATTTCCCGGTGGATGGTTTTTTATCCTCCAAAGGAAAATTAGTCTTCGGAATAAATATCTACCTTTATTTTCTAGATTGGTGGATTGGACAGAAGTTGGCAAAGGCCCCCTGGAGTTGCAGCAAAACTCGTAGATAGCAAAGCTGCCAACGGTACCGAACATTTTCCCTTATTATTATTAATATGTGTCCTTTCTATAAGCATTTGATATTCTAATATAATGATATTAGAATATCATTATATGTTCAAAAGGGAAATGCTAGTGACAATGCTTAAATGTTCAATAGTTTTGTTGGCTCTTTGTGATGAGACCTGCTATTGACCCACCTCTTTCCCTTTTACAGTTTTGTGAAAGGGAAATGCTAGGCTTTGGCTTGTTGCACGAATTATAGTATTTTAATGTAGTCCGACACTAATTATAATACCGTTTTTGTAGTTGAACTCAGTAAATGAGCATTCTTCTTCCTTTTCTTCACTTTTTGCAAGTGAGATGTGTACTCTTGTAGGAATCTGTTTACCAACTTGAATAGCTTTGAGCAGGTTACTATTCAAATCCAAGTGTTAATGTTTTATTTATTGCTTAGGTTTGTATTATATAGAGTACACACTGCAGAAACCAGGCGAAACTCTCAGGCATTTGTTTTCAGTTCTCGGGATAGCAGATAATGGTTTTTACAACAGACTATATACCCTCACTGGACAGGTCAGCTCCCATTGAAAGCATGTTGATATTTTTATCCATTTTTTCTGTCCTAATTTGGATGTATGACACTCCTTTTATGAAATATTATTGGTGTGCTGCAGTTTCTCGATGATGAAGAAGAAAAATTTGGTCCCAAGATTCGAAAAGTAAGCCAAATAACATAAATATTAGATTAATCAATTTGATATCAATCCTTCTCCACATTTTAAACTATTATTTAGCCAGGTTCTTGATAATTATGCCTTTCTCCACCTTTTAGCTATCATTAAGCAAGTTTTTTGATTTCTTAGTCTGTGTAGTTTGATTCAAATAAACCTGTAAATCACTACTTCAAGATCGAGAAAAAAAGAATTGAAAAACAAATAAAAGAGGTTGTTAATTGAAGTAATACCAGTTTCTGCTTCTAACAATTGGTTTTACGTGCAGGCTGTTTCATCTTTCAGATTATTTTAATGCTAAATTTGCGATGGTTGAGGTTTAGGAAAGATCAGATCCAAAATCTGGATAACAATATTCTTTCAGGTGAAGAAAAAAGGTGCACACCCGGGTAAAATCTTGTAGCATTCATTTAAAATACCTGGGAATGCATTTTTTTATATCGACTCCTTCACATTGAAGCACCAAATACTTTTCTTAGCCGCATTCGGCCAAAGTACTGCAATTTTTCTTAGAGATTTTGAAGTCAAATGCTCATGTAATTTGAGTTGTTTGTGAATCAAACTTGGATGATAAATTTTGTCACTGTTTCCCTTGAATGCCCTTGTTTGTTTCATTTCAATTGGATTTTACATTCGGTTGAAAAATGTTTGAACTTTTGATTTAAACGAAATTCATGGGATACCTCAAGATGTATTTGGTTGGTTATATGAGCTTTTGTATTCTTATGTTAGGCGCAGTGCAAATATATTCTCATTCCAAGTACAAATCAGAGTCTTGCATCTTTAACAGGTAATCAGAAACACAGCACACGCCAAATGAATTCACTTTTCATCTCTTGAATAAGTCATTCCTAATATGTAATTTCCGTAAAATATAGTACAACACAAGGTTTAAATGGATGCTACCTAACCTAAGCCAAAATAAAAGAGGTACAAAAAAAAAAAAAAAAAAAAATCTCAATCAATATTAATAGCCTCGCCTATGTTATCCCCAGTTTTGTTTGGAGCATTTTTCCGAAACAAAAGATTGAGTCGGTCGACAAACAGGCTGTTCTGAATTTGCTGGAACTCCTGGCGTTTGCGTTCCATTTCTAACTCAAACTCCTCAAACTCATGAATCTTGCTTTCAACCTCCTTCACCTGCATTTTCAAAATTTACAGGGAAAAAAGGGGTACCAGAATAAAATCTTTTAGAACTATGAATAACAATCAGCACTAAATAGTGAATACGGAAGTAAATGGCACCTGAGTTGCAATTCCAGATATTACTTTCTCTAGCTCATCCTCTTCCTTCTCAAGCTGCGATTTTGCATCCACAAGAGCAGTTTCTTCAATCAGACTGGACTTATTGATACCATTAGATACATCATTGACTTCTGCATTGAAGAATATAGGAAGTTAAGGGTGAATTTCATATTTATTCTTTGTTTATTATTTTATCAATTTATTCCCCATTGAAATGGGTTGCACCTTGGTCCATTATTTGCCTCCCAAAAAGTGGAAAATCTATTTTTGTTGCTCCATAGTGAAAGTGAATAAAGAGATACCACCACTTCTTTGCAGTTAAGGCAGGAAATAATGCCACATAAAATCCAATGATGTGAGTAAAATTGAAGAAAATGGAATTTGAGGGTACATCAAGAATCAATCTTCCAGGGCAATTAAATGTTCTTGATCTAAGGCTAATAATAGTTTTCTCCTTTACAAGATTAGGAGGTGACTATCAAATATAAACTAGAAGAATTCAGATGTCCATGGTTTTACTTCCTTATAAATGTCTTTCCACATCAAATATAAGCTAGAAGAGTTCAGATGTCCATGGTTTTACTTCTTTATAAATGACTTTCCACCACACTTTTCTTTTATAAATGCGCTGTCAATCATGAAGTGAACATTTTTTCTCAGGTCAAGTGTCAATCAGGCAAAAACAAAGGATCTTCGGCACTTCAGTCATTTACTCCTAAGAACTTGCAAAGTTCATTAGATTGGAACAATTACTTGAGAATTAGCCAAGTCAATTTTTGTATAATGGGAAGATATTCGCACAAAGTAATTCTCTTAATTTTCATTTTTCTCATATTATCAAATCAAAACCCAGCAACCAGTAACACAATCCAATTAAAACCCACTGAAAATGGTCTTTAGTACCTTGCTGTTTATTATCACCAAGATCATACAAAGCCTTCACAGCTGCATGTGCCGCCACTTCTGCAACATTTACTCCAACCAATGTTGAAAGGAAAGCAGCCTGAAGATAGATTTATTAACAAACTGAACTTAATAAAGACACCAAAATTAAATCTATCTATCACATGCCAGAACAATGTCAAACAAAACAACACAAGCCCCTTCAATTTGGGTAAAATAGCAGATTATTTTCCATGAAAACACAAAAGGACCGCCAACATCCACCAAATCATCAATGGCAGAAAACTTAATGCCTTTCCAAGAAATTTTATAAATATTGGAAAGATTTTTTCTTTTATCTAAACGTTACAATTTATACACATCTAACAATATTTCTCTAGAAACTATACCTTTTAACAAACAGAAAAACAGATGAGGTTGTGCTACCTGCACCATAATTGGGTTGCTTGCATCTGCAAGTGGCGAGAGGCGCATCCTTTTGGCCTCCACTCCCGCATTTTGCAAACCTGACTCAGCATCCAGCTCGGCAGATTCCGGAGGGCCGTCAAACTCTTCGCCAAATGGAAGCTTTAAGAACCGAGCTACGCATTCCTTTGCGGTTTTCCCACTAACATGCTCGGCTACCTTCTTCCAGTCATCACCATAATGCATGACGGCTTCTAAGAGCTGCAAAGTCTCTTTATCCGTCCAGTCCGTCTTGGCTTCTTCACTAATCTCGACTCGCTTGAAATCCGCAGAACTCAAACCCACCCGATAATTGCCCCTCACGTAGCACCTCGCGCAAAGGGTCATATCATGCTACTTGCAAGTTCGAAAACCAGCTCAGATTTCAAAAAATGGATATGAAAGGGAGAAAAAAAATGCATTCTACAAGACTAATAATGCTAAGAATGACAAAGAAAATAGGCAAGCAATCGATATTAAGCAAAAACCTTATCAGATGCGAAGCAAGCAATTGTGCAAGGAGTCTTGCAGCCATTGCAGACCCTCTTCTTCTGAGCAGAAGCATCGGTTGTGGATCCGGCATCACTGCCTTGAGCTGCAGATTTGGTCTCTTTATCCTCCCATTTCAGCTGGGGCCTCGTGGAGCCTGTGTAATTGATTAAACCCCAGGCTTCCAGGAAATCGAAAACCCTCCGGATAGACCCAACGTCTCCCACCAGGGTCTTCCGCACGTCAGTGAAGGTGATTTTCCGGCTCGGATTTTCCCGGAAGCGCCGGACGGTGGCGTTACGGTAGTACTTGTAAACCCTAGGGTTCTTCGCAGGCGACCGGCCGTCGAAGAACTCCGGGAGGAATCTGGCCTCGCATTCATGAATGGCATTCCACGAAAACCACCCTAATCGAAGCAATACGAATGATAGAAAGCAATACGCACATATAAATCAGTTATTTTATACATAAATTGGATGATACGACGTACGGGAATAGCTGGGGATGTGAATAGCGTCGGCGTCCGGATCAGGATGGCGAGGAGTGGCGGCCGCCGGAGTGCCGGCAGGAGTGGATGGGGCGGGAGTGGGTGCAGGGGTGGCTGCGGCGACGGCGGATGGTGGAGGAGGAGCGACGCCGGTAGGTGTTGCGGGGAGGGCGAAGGGAAGCTCCAGCGAGGGTTTGGGGGGAGGCGNAATCTGAATTTAGGATTTGCACGAGTAAATTTCATACTTTTCAGCTTGATAAAGTAAGGTGAAATATGGTTGAGTGAATATTTTTTTATTAATCAAATTTTTGATTGATGGAAGAAATATAATAGAAGAACTAAAATATTAATACAGAATATAATGATATGAAAAATAATAGTTAATTATGAGTCATAACGAAATTGTAAAACAATAATTTATAATTATAGATATGTTCCTAGATGAACATTGGATTTTTTATATATAAATTTATAGTGATGATTGAATTTAATTTTAATGTATAGAATAGTTGAGTGGAATGAAGTAAACAAAGTGAAATAATATATTTTTTTAATTGTTGCGTGTAACTGTTACCCGAGTTAAAATTGTTCGCAAATACAATGTAATTCAGCTCATTAAAACTTGAGCTTTACTTAAACGATTTGTACTCGAATAATTCATTTGTTGAATGAATTGTGTTGAGCTTGTCCACGAACAACTTATTTCTTATTTTTTTTAAAAAATTTTAAATGACATGGGGGAGCCGAATCAGTTTGCATTTGAACGTTTTATCATGCTGATGAAGATCGTGTATCAAATACGTAACAAAAGTATAAATCCGTACTAACAACCGTCGCTCGAAATAAAGATTGGTGCTCGGAAAGAAGCTTTTTTCTTAATTATTATTGCATAATCTTCAAATGAACAAGTCTCAGTCTTTTTAAAAGAAAAGCCACGAAATTCATCCTACAACCTGCACTAACTATCATCCTAAAAGAGCTTGAAAATTAAATAAAACTACTCCCGCTCATGCATGAACTGTTGTTGCTGAAGAAACCGCCGCGGCGTGAAGACGAACAGGCCTCGTGGCGTCTCGAGCCTCGCGGCTTGGCGTCTGATCATTCCCCAGCCTTTGTTGCCTCGTGTGGCTGGTTGTGGCGTGAAGGAGATGGGACCGTCGCGGCGCGATGCTCCGCTACGTCGTAGCCTCTGTCCAGTCGTGACGGTCACCACGGCGCGACGGAGGCGTGACGCCCTGTTTCTCTCGGGTTGGCACGATCACTCGGTTTGCATCATTCCTTCCCCCTTCACGAATGTCCTTATCCTCAAGGATAAAATTCTCCGAAGTCGCCTCCTAATCCTTGCTCGTTTTTGTATGACCCGACTCATGTTTCTCCACGAATTTCGTTCTCTTTCTCTTGCTACAAGCTTCAATCCTCTAGCTGATGGCCTTTGCAATTTGACGGGACCACGCCTCACTTACACGACCTCGCTCTGCTATTGTCATCCTTCCGATTCGGCGTGACCAAGCATCTACTCATCCACATTTATTCAATTATGGATGACTAGACCCTTCATTTTGTCAAATCTTCGTGGCCACACATTCTCACAACCCTCCCCACCGTGAACTGCAATCCATCTGAACCACGCTTCGTCTACATAGCACCAAATCATCAGAAACAAGTTCAACCTTTGTTGGTACCGAATCTTCTACTTCTTCAACCACGTTCAATAATGAAGTATAAACACCACATCCATCAGTCTCATGACTCTCATCATGAAAACGAGGCAGACCGTCATACTCGGTCGACTCTTGTTCATCCAAAAACTCGGTGGCTTCTAGGCCACCAAAAAACACAGGGTTTTCGAATAATAACGATGACACCCAATGCCGATTCAACGACGAACTGACCTTCATTCTATTGGTTCGACCCCCTCGACTGATTATCTTCGGCTTCAGTAAATTCGCTTTGTAATTTCGGTCCCTTCTCAAATTCTATGGTTCCATCTGGCGGCGAATCTGAATTGGCCCTTCGCGTGCGTAATGATGAATTTGATTCGCCCTTTCGCGTGCGTCTGGTGGTCCTTTGGAGCAACATCCTTTCGATTTGCATTGTACATCCTTGTTAATTGAACATACTTTGTCCTCCAAATGATCGATTCGCTCTCTGTTTGACATGGTTACACGATCAATACTCTCTCAATGAAAGCATCAATGATGAAGATCGTGTATCGAATACGTAACGTCGAATACGTAACGAAAGTGTAAACCCGCACTAACGGTCGTCGGTCGACACAAAAACTGGTGCTCGAAATCGATCGTTTTTCTTAATATTATTGCATAATATTCAAAGGAACAAGTCTGGGTCTTTTTAAAAGAAAAGCTATGAAATTCATCCTACAACATGCACTAAGTATCTTCCTAAAACAGTTTGAAAATTAAGTATCGCTCATGCACGAACTGCTGCTGCGGAAGAAACCGTCGCGACGCGAAGACGAACAAACCTTACGGCGTCTCGGGCCTCGTAGCATGGTTCCTGATCACTCCCCAGCCTATGTTGCCTCGTGAGGCTGTTCACGGCATTGAAGAAGATGGGACTGTCGTGACGCGGCAAGCGTCGGGACGCGATGCTCCGCTGCATCCTAGCCTCTGTCCAGTCATGATGGTCATCACGGCGCGACGGGGGCGCGACGCCCTTGCTCTCGGGTTGGCACGATCACATTGTTCGCATCACATGTTAACAACTTCGTTTAGATATTCAGTTTTGAGAATATAACTAATTTACACCCTGCTCTGATGATATACTAAGTTTTTCACGCCGCTCATTGATAAGTTATCTTTTTTACTTCAGAAGGCATTGTGCGATGAATATGCTACAGTTGTGCAATGAATATGCGACAGTTATGTGATCCATTTGCATAACCATTCGCACTCTCTGGGTGAAAAAATTAAAGTGCAAAGACATTGTGCGATTAATATACGACAAGTATGCAATTGATATGTGACAGTTATGTGAACCATTCGCATAACCTTCACACCTTTTGAGGTGAAAAAATAACATTGTTAGTGTAGTGCCCCGTTTATTTGTGGATTATTTGAGAAATATTATTATTATTTTTATTTTTATTATTATTGTTATTATTATTTTTGTGATAATATTTATATTTATTTTTCTTGAATGCCATAATATTAATTAATTGCCAAATGTGATTAAATGCTAAATGTCTAATTGTCTAATTGATTTTGTGATTTATTATATTATTAATGTGAAATAATGTGTATTTAAAAATATGTACAATATATATATATATATGGTTCGGTTTATTTTTTTTATCGCGCGTTTGCATTCGTAATCGAGCCCGAGAATTTTCGTTGGAACTGAAATTGGGCCCGAGAATGTCCGTTTGAATCGTAAGCGAGCCCGTGAGCCGATTTGATGTCGCAACCGGCCCAACCGGCCCAAAACCAATTTGACCCAACTTCTCGGGCTCGGCCCGACAGATTTTTTCTCCTCTTTTTCTTTCGCGTGAGTCGTGTGTTTGGAGTTGTTTTTGTCTTGGACATGAAGATTTCTCATTAACCCTAATGAGAATATATATAATTCTCCATCTCGATTTCTCTCTTCATAAACGTACCCGCAGCTTGTTCTTTTTCTGATCGATAAACCCATCTCTCGTCTTTGATTCTTCCCCTCACCTTTCACGCAAATCGCCGCCATCGGTCTCTTTTCTTTTTGTTCACGCGCAAGCAGCAGAAAATCCGGCTATCACCATCTCAATCATCACCCTCGTCGTCCATCATCACCCTGGTCGTCATCATCGTCTCTATCTCATCATTCCGTTCGTGAGCAGGACTTCTTCATCTCGCCATCCTCCTCTGTTCGAAATTCCGGTGGCCTGCAACTTCCGGCGGGATTGTGTTCCTGTGAGCAGTCCACGACCGCCGGCGAGCCCTTCTCGCAGCAACTCGAGCAGCGATCTCCGACGATCCCTTGCAGCGAATTCCGGCGACTTTTGTTTGTCCTTCGAGCAGCCCGCGAGCCCGGCGACGTGAACACTTCCGAACGTGATTTTCCGACGAGCAGCTTCTCCTCCGGCGACCTTGCAGCATCGTTCGGCAACCTAGCAGCAGTGACCCATCCCCTCTCGAAGCCCCTGCAGCACCTTCTCCTTTCGGCAAGACGCGAGAATCCGTCGAGCCCCGTTTGTGTTTCGTTTCGTTTTTCGAGTTGTTCCCGAGAACGGTACCTCGTCGTTTTTCCGTCTCGTTTAACTCGTATATGATTTATTTCGTTATGTGTTTATTGTCGTGAGGTGCTCGTTGAACAATGAAATATATGTGTGAATTGCTTGATGTGAATATGTGCGTTTATATATTATTATGATTTTATGTGTTATCGTATGTTCGGGACCTCTTCGATTTTCTCAAGAATCGAACGAGACCTCGAAAGTCGTGTAAGTAGGTGGATATTGGAACAATGTCGAGCCCTTGTCTTGTGAAAAGGCCTCGGACGAGAAATTTTATTTAAGAATTAATTTACGAGTTGTCGAGCTTTTGAATTGTTGTTTTGGTGTTTGAATTTTTAAAAATATCTCACTGCTCGGAATGACTTGAAATTTTGAGGGATATGTTATCTGTTCATTTCCAGCCTTGGGTAAAAATTTCGTAATTTTTAGAGGCCTGTAGCTATATTTAATAATTAAAGTGAAATCTGATCAGAATAGTGTTAAATGCATAAAACATTCATTCGTGAATGAAATGAGCTAAAATTCGAATATGTCATGCCTCTGTGACTTTTATATGTTTTGTTAAATGTTAAGAATTTTTGGACGTGATTTGATGGGGCTAATAATTTACTTATCGAATCTGTTGAAGCGTTGTTTGAATTTTTATAAATTGGTTATTTCGTGAAAAATTCTGAAATTTTACTGAGATGCCTATTTTATGTGTTGAATTATGTTTTTAAAAGATGGGAATTTTTGGAGTCCATTTTTATTCAGTTTTTATTTAAATTCGATAAACTGCTGATGCTCGTACGAATTTTTAAAATTAGTAGCGGTCAACATTCAGAGCTGAGATTTTTATACATGGACTTTAGCATACTGTATGTTGTTGTGTTAAATTTTCAAGTTCTGATTCGTTCATTAAGTTCAAGTATGAATTAATGTTCCCATTTTGTTGATATCTTGTTCGAATTTTATAAAATAGTGTATTTCGTGTTTGAAGCTGAAAATTTGTGGTTTTACATGTTTCTGAGAGATGAAATTTTGTGTAAAGTTTCAGAGCTTAATTCGTAGGGTAGCCTGACCATCTATTTTCATGTGATTAATGATTTCTATTTTCGAAACATGTGATTAATGATTTCTATTTTCGTTATGTTGTGAGGTTGACTTAGTCTACCATTAGATGGAATTATTTGAACTCTCATATGTTGGTTGGTCGAGTTTTGTATTGAGTCTTATTGTTCCAACGTCCACAGGACTTCACGAACTACTTAGTCGAAACAAGTTCGACTAGGTCTGTTTTGTGTTTTCCGTTTAAAGTTAAGATAGATGTTGATTGTAGCATCTTGACTTAATGTAGGTGATTGAGGAGTCCAGCCTCGACCTACTTCCATTGCTTTGAGTTATTATCAATCCGGAATCCAGTTGGGTTATTCTAAAATTATCTATGCATATGTGTGATTTATTTATGATAAAAGTTTGGTGTGATCTATGTATGAAAATGAACATGTAGCCTATCGATGTGAGCTTGATGGCCGTCGATACGGTTGTCCCCGTATGATAAGATACGGTTACCTTGTGAGGTAAATCTCATACAGACCTATGAGAAGGCCGTGTCATTGATGTGGCACGCACTCCCATGTTTCACTGATATGGCATGGCTTGGCTTTGATGAGCATAGATGTACATGAGTGAGTCTGTGATGAGACTAGAGTCATTGATGTGACTAGAGATGTGACATGATTTAATTGTTTATGTTCATGCTGCGACCATACCATTTATAAGTTATTCATGTGCATAGTGTGAGTACGATAGTTAACTGTACTCATCCCACCTGCTCGTAACTTATGCAGGTTAAGCAGTTGGCGGGCGACGAGACGAGATGACGAGTGGTGGTTATGACATTTATTTATTTAATTTTGCTTCTGCTTAGTTTATGAACTCATGTCGAAATTTGAATATTGATCATGTCGTTTGAAACTTGGGAGTTATGAATTATCTTTTGTGATTTTGAATTTAATGAATGCTAGTGAGGTTTATGATTTAATATTCGAGCATGCTATCTTTGTTTAATGTGGTTGTTTTTGCGGATAAAAGCTTTTGGAAAAAAAAAATATAACGCCCACTGAGTTTTAAATTAAATTTAAGTTTGAAAAAAAAATAAAAAATTATTATGATTTTTGTTAAATAAATTCGATAAATATTTCAAAATAAAGTGGGGCGTTACAGTTAGTGTGCGGTATAAAAACTTAAAATATATTTAAAGTAGGATGAAAAGTATTTTCACCCTTTAGTATTACTAATCAAGTCTAGTTGGACTTCATGAACTTAAACGAGTTGCGCTCTAGCCGAACTTTTTACTCATGTATTAAATAAGTCAAGCCGAACCAAATTATTAAAGGAACATGAACTATTCAATTCAATTAAGATAATAGAATAAAATAGTTATCCAACTACTTACACACCCTTAAAACCCTTGAAACATATGAGCCAATATGTGGCTATGTGGGTGGAAATTTCGTTGCATACTACATATTTCATATATATATAAATTCTTGAATGAGGCGGTCTAATTTAGGTGGGCCTAGCCAGTTATACTTTTGTAACAAAAATATATATTTATGTTATAAAATAGCATACTATTATTTATGTCTTTTTTGGAATATAAATTTTAATAAGAAAGTATACATAACTGCTAAAAAGGTATGACTACCTAAACATTAAGAGAATCTCCAATGGCATATTGTCTATTTTGTGTTGCATGACATGGAGGAATGAGATTAAGATTGTGTCTCCAAGGGTTAATATTAAAGATGATTTAATTTGACTTGTGTACAATTGTAATCAGTGTTCTAGAAGTCGCTAGATGCTCGACGAGCGCCTAATCGAGGCCTAGGCGGGGCCTAGAAATTATAATAAGTATATTATTTTTATTTATTTTCACAATTTCACTAATGAAATTACAACTTATAATTAATAAATCTATACACCTAAGTTCCAATAATATTATTAATATAATATTATAATGAAAACATAATAGCAATTAACAGCCCACATGACCGCAAGATTGTACTTACTGCAATTTCAAAACGAACTCCAAGTCAAAATAAGTACATAACCACTACTAAGTATATAAGCACAATCTTAAAACAAAATTTAAATCCAAAAGAAACTCAAAATCAACTCCAAGTCCAAATAAAATAACTACATTAAAACTACTAAACACATAACCACAATCTCAAAATAAACTTCAAGTCCAAAACGAACTCAAAACAAAATCCAAGTCTCAAAATAACCTACATGACCAAAATCCAAAACACTTCTAAGAACTAAGAAATATTGCCAAGCACAAAAGGATCTTCTTCTTCCCCATAATTCTCAAATACACGTTCTTCATCCGACTCAAAGTCAATATCATTCTCATTAACTTGTTTCTCCTCCTCGGATTCAAAATCCTCTTCCTCAACCCCTCTCACTCTTGATGTTGTTAGTGTTATATACTGAAAGCTTGGCTTTGCATGATATTACACATTTACCCTTTATGAATGAGAATCATGTTAGATTAAACAAGTTCTACGTTCTGTTGTTCTGCACTTAGATAGGGTGGGTCGTCATCGGGCGAACCGAAGATCACTCTATCAGTCACTTGCGAACAAGAATAGTTGTTCACAACCTAGATGGACATGAACACCCCATCCGAACGGTTGTAGTGTCAACTGTACAGTTTGTCTTGACTGATTAGTTGCACTAGTACATTTATGTATTGAACAGGATCCCAGAGAGGAGAAGTTCATTTTATACTGATCGTCGTAAATGAACTAGGCCTCGGTTAATTACTGCGTTCTCTTAACCCGTAAGATATTAAACAGGCAGATATATATAATATATATTACTTTGATTCACATGGGTGAGGTTCAGTTCGCTGGATTAATATTCCTACTGTTTTGGGTAATATTATTATATATAGGATGTGCTGTTAGGATATTTACGGTCACCATGTGCGTTAGTTTGATGATGTCCCCGGAGTGAGTTCATGAAGGATTGTTATGCTAAACCCTGCAGGTGGATTAAATTCCGGCATAATAAGAATGTGATGAACGAGCGCTAGCTTCGGTGAAATAATAATAAATTAATTAATTCTTGATTGTCAGTAATCGAATTAATTAATGGACATTATATCTTAAACGTGGGGAGGTAAATCGAGTAATTATTATTGGAGTCTCAAATGTAATTTGGGCTAGGGAAAGGGAGTGCAATAATATAATGTTGGTGGCCCATTAATATTATTTAATTAATTAGAGGAGTGGGTTTGGCCCACAGTTAGTCTAATTAATTAAGGAGCCCTTTTCCTAATCTCCTTAGGGTCCCTACTGTAGCTCTATATATACATCATTAAGCTCATGAGAAGAGAATAGAATTCATTCTCACGTGAAACACGCCTCTCTCTCTAGATCTCATTCGAGCTTTATCTTCTTCTTGTTGCTCCACTGGTACAAGTTGAAGAAGGGTGTATTGAGTAATACAGTAGAAGATCTGTAGGTAAACCGAGACGAAATTGATTTTGACCTACAGAACTAACCGGAAGTCCGATTGAGACGTACAGTATACCCAGACGACCGTCTCGACGAGAGCTTTCCATCGCCGCCGACGTCGCCGGAATCCGACGCCGCACGCGCCCTCACGCGCCGCCGGAAGGTGTCTGGCAGCAAAATTTCGTTTTGATCTGTTTGCATCCGTTTGATCCAGTTTTGATCTGATCTTGTTCGTGCAACCCAAGACGCGTGTTGCGGTCAATCAATTGCGGTCAACCGTTCGTGGTCAACCAGATCTACATAAATTTTAAGCCGTAAGTTCTCTACGTCAAACCTTTAGATCCGCTGCGCATAGGTTTACGTTTGCTATTGAATTCGTGATTTGTACATAACGAGATCCTCACAGATCCCAACAAGTGGTATCAGAGCACTTGGTTAATTCGTTTTGTACAAAGTTCGAATTTTTACGGCTTTATTTGACAAGATGTGTTCAAACGCAGCCATATATTGGATTATATTTGCATAACTCGGTTTTGCAGGAAAATAGTTAATCCACTATTATGGCCGATTATGTGTTTGATGAATGTTGTTGAATGTGATGTATGGTTTTAAATTTGTTTTTAAAGCCTCGGGCATGTCGAGGAATTTATGGATGAATGTTTGTAATAATTATTCGCCCGGGGGTTGACCGGATAGATTTAATTATTTGTTTAGAAAACATGTACATCCATTCGTTGGATCTAGGATCGAATTATGTAATTTTGTAAATTATATTTTTCGTGTTGTGATCGTGTGTTGATAACCGGGAGATCACAAGAGATCAACGAGCCTCGAAGAATAAAAAAAAAAAAAGGGAAACGGCGCGTTTTTCCGACCACTGGCGGCGGCGGCCGGCGGCCGGGCGGCAGCCAGGCGGCAGTCGGCGGTTGGCTGCAGGAGGTGGAGAGGTTTTGCCTTCTTGTCCAAGCAGTACAAGATCAACCAGGATTCTACTGCTTAAAGGAGTTCCAGTTGAACAGGGAAAAGAACTGTCACAGTTTCCTTGTTTAAGGAGACTCAATATTTAATGGCCATAATAGTGGATTTATTTATTTATTTAATTAAATTTATTATGCCATTAAATTATTATTTATGCATGTTAATTAATTATGTTCTTGCATGGGATTAATTTAGTATTGCTAGATTAATTATGCATGTTAATTAATTATGTAATGCATAGAATTAATTTAGAATTGTGTCAATAAATTATGCATGTAATTAATTATTGCACTGGCATGGATTAATTTAGAATTGCATAAATTATTGAACATGTTAATTAATTATTGCATTGACATAGATTAATTTAGAATTGCATGAATTAATATGCATGTTAATTAATTATTGCATTAACATAGATTAATTTGGAATTGTATAAATAGTTAAAAATCCTCATTAAATTATACTAAGTTTGAGAAGGGATTTTAAATTAAAGTTAATTGTAAAATTCCTAAGGCCTCCATTTCTAATTTGTCGGTAAATCAATTAATTGCGGTTATGGGCTCCCCCTCGGGTGACATTGCTAAAATTAATTGTAGGAAATTACCAGGACAAATTTCTAAAAGTAGACGGTTAGAGGAAATCTTATGAGAGCGTACGGGCTTCCCCTCGGATGACGTATAATCAAATTTGACGACCTTAGGACCGAGAAATGGGATTCACTTAGAATGCGATTAAATTTATTAACCCCCCTCGGGGTCCCTGAATTCTATTGCATGGCCAAATGGAGACCGACTATTAATTTCGTTCGTCATGAATTTGGTTTTGACTTATGGAAATTAATGGGCCTTAGAAAAGCCCTTCTCTTACAAAATGCGAGTTTGTAGGGCGACCCTCGTAGCATGCATTCTCACAAGGTGTAATAGATGTCGGTGGATTTAAGTTAATGTTGTTTTGAGGATATCAATATTAACAGTTAAATTCAAAAGTGTTTAATCTGTAAAATTTATTTGCATGATTCTCAGGATATTCATCATGTCGTTCAATCCGTTGTCTGTCATTCTAAAAGAAAATCAGCTTACTGGTCCTAATTACATTGATTGGAAGAGGAACTTAGACATAGTGTTGACTGCTGAGGGTTATAAGTTTGCTATCACTGATGCTTGCCCGGCGGTGCCGGCGGCTGATGCTCCTGAGCAGGAGAAAGAGGAGTATGCTCGGTGGAAGAAGGCTGATGAGATGGCGAAGTGTTACATTCTGGCTTCTATGTCGAATGTTCTTCAACATCAGCATCAGTCTAAGGACACTGCAGCAGATATACTTCTCAATCTCAGGGATCTGTTCGGACATCAGTCTAGGGCTGCTAGGCAAGAGGCTTTGAGTGCTCTGATGAGTACGCGCATGGCCGAGGGCACACCCGTAAGGGAGCATGCTCTCAGGGTTATGGCGCAGCTCAATGAGCTTGAGGTTATGGGAGGTTATATTGACGGGGAAACCCAGGTTGATATTATGCTCCAATCTCTGCCGAAGAGCTTTGATCAGTTCCGGTTGAACTACAACATGCACAAGATGCATATGGCTCTTCCAGAACTGCTTGCAGAGCTACAGTCGGCGGAGGCCTTATTCACTCAAGCACCTCGGGTGCTAGTCGCCGAGCAGGCTGGACCTTCCAGGCCTCACAAGGGCAGGAAGAGAAAGAAGTCTGCAGGAAAGGTGAAGGCACAGGATGCTCCGGTTTACCCACGACCGACCCCTCAGGCTGTGGCAAAGAAACCGAAAGGAAGATGCCACAAGTGCAATAAGTCAGGACACTGGAAGGTCGATTGCCCTCTCCTCAAGAAAGGTAACTCTCTCGTTAATGTCGTAGAAACATGTTTAGCGGTTGTATCTACCAGAACCTGGTGTGTAGATACTGGAGCCACTGATCATGTCTGCAATTCTTTGCAGGGGTTCCAGGAAACCAAGCGACTTAGGGAGGGAGAGATCACCGTCTACATGGGCAATGCTACGAAAGTGGCGGCTGTTGCAGTGGGAGACGTTACTTTATCGTTCGATAGTAGTAGTTTGGTTTTGAGAAATTGCCTTTATGTTCCTAGTTTTAGAAAGAACCTTGTTTCAGTTTCTAAACTCGTTATGGATGGTTTTTCAGTTTCGTTTGATGACATGGTTATTATTCGTTTTGAAAATCGTTTCATATGTTGTGGTTCATTAGTTGGCAATTTATATGTTCTCAAACCGAACTCTCCCACAGTGCAACATAATGAATTGAATAATGTCATAACTACATCTAATAAGAGGAAGGAGTCTTCGCAGATGAATCAAGCATATCTGTGGCACCTTAGACTTGGACACATCAACCTTAGGAGGATTCAAAAGTTAGTGGCCAGTGGACATCTCGGTCCATTGGAAGAGCACTATCCAACTTGCGAATCATGCCTAGAAGGTAAGATGGCCAAGAGGCCGTTTACGGCAAAGGGGTATAGGAGCCAAGAAGTGCTAGGATTGATTCATTCTGATTTGTGTGGTCCTATGTCGATCCAGGCTAGAGGAGGTTTCGAGTACTATGTGTCTTTCATAGATGATTACTCGAGATTTGGGTACGTTTATCTGTTGCACCGCAAGTCCGAATGCTTTGAGAAATTCAAGGAGTATCGGGCAGTTGTGGAGAAGCTTCATGGTAAATGTATCAAGTCACTTCGTTCTGATCGAGGTGGCGAATACCTTTTTGGAGAGTTCAGGACATACTTATCGGAAGCTGGGATTGAATCCCAACTGACTGCACCCGGCACGCCCCAGCAGAACGGGGTTGCAGAGCGAAGAAATAGGACACTTATGGAGATGGTTAGATCTATGATGAGTTATTCGAGGTTACCAGATTCGTTTTGGGGAATGGCGCTGGAAACAGCATCGTACATTCTGAACTTGGTTCCATCGAAGTCAGTTGATACTACTCCTTACGAATTGTGGAAAGGGCGTAGGCCAGGCTTTTCACATATTCGGGTATGGGGTAGTCCTGCACACGTGTTAGTGCAGGAACCTGGCAAGTTGGAGAAACGTTCGGAAGCACGAGTTTTCGTAGGCTATCCCAAGGAAACGAAAGGTGGATTATTTTATAGTCCCGGGGATCAGAAGGTGATCGTTTCGACGAACGCTAGATTCTTGGAAGAAGACTATATTATGAATCATAAGCCCGCGAGTAGACTAGTCTTAGAGGAGTTAAGGGGTGAAAGCGATGGTTCCCCACCGAGTGCGCAAGTAGATACATCACATAATACTGCAACACGACACACTGAGAGTGTACCAGTGCAGACAGTGCCTCGTCGCAGTGGGAGGGTTTCTCATTTACCCGACCGATGGATAGGTCTTGGAGAGTCGTCAGACTCAGTTCCAGGAGGCCTAGAATCGGACCCAAGAACTTACGATGAGGCACTCCAAGATAAAGATGCAGATTCATGGAATGTTGCAATGAAAGCTGAAATGGGGTCAATGGACTCCAATCAGGTCTGGGATCTTGTAGAACTACCCGATGGGGTACGACCCATTGGATGTAAGTGGATCTATAAGAGAAAGAGAGGATTGGATGGGAAGGTGCAAACCTTTAAAGCTAGGCTTGTTGCGAAAGGTTATACCCAGATCGAGGGTATTGATTATGATGAGACCTTTTCGCCAGTAGCTATGCTTAAGTCCATTCGGATTCTCTTGGCTGTAGCCGCTCATATGGACTATGAGGTCTGGCAGATGGATGTCAAGACAGCTTTCCTTAATGGGAACCTGCAAGAAGACATCTATATGCAGCAACCAGAGGGATTCATTGCTGAAGGTCGTGAGCATCTAGTGTGTAAGCTTAATCGGTCTATTTATGGACTGAAGCAAGCTTCGAGATCTTGGAACATCCGTTTTGATGAGGTGATCCAGTCGTACGGGTTCACTCAATGTCCGGATGAGCATTGTGTTTACAAGAAAATCAGTGGGAGCGTGGTGGTGTTTCTTGTGCTTTACGTAGATGACATACTGCTTATTGGAAACAGTAAGAAGGAGTTATCAGACGTAAAGGTGTGGTTGTCTAAGCAGTTTGATATGAAGGACTTAGGTGAAGCAGGACACATTCTTGGTATTAGGCTCATTAGAGATCGTAAGAAGAGAATGTTGTGCTTATCCCAGTCTTCATACATAGATACTGTCTTGGCCAGATTCAGCATGCAGGATTCCAAGAAAGGTATGTTACCTTTCAGACATGGAATACCTCTATCTAAGGAGATGTCTCCTAAGACGTCTAAGGAGATAGAGGAGATGAAGACAGTTCCTTATGCTTCGGCAGTAGGAAGTCTCATGTATGCAATGCTATGCACAAGGCCGGATATTAGCTACGCCGTTGGCATGGTAGCTAGATATCAAAGTAATCCAGGACGGGAACATTGGTCTGCGGTGAAGCATATACTCAAGTACCTGAGAAGGACTAAGGAGTACATGTTAGTTTACCGTGCAGGCAGCTTGTTACCTCTGGGTTACAGTGATTCCGATTTCCAGTCAGATAAGGATGAAAGTAAGTCAACCTCAGGTTATGTGTTTACCTTGGGAAGTGGAGCCATTTCATGGAGGAGTGCTAAGCAGAAATGCGTGGCAGACTCCACCATGGAAGCCGAGTACATAGCAGCCTCAGAGGCAGCGAAAGAGGCAGTTTGGCTCAGGAACTTCTTAGTGGACTTAGAGGTTATACCGAGTTTGCCACGTGGTATCACCGTGTACTGTGATAACAGTGGAGCAGTAGCGAACTCAAAAGAACCTCGAGCCCACAGGGCAAGCAAACACATAGAGCGCAAATACCATCTGATTCGGGATATCGTTGGTAGAGGAGACGTTGATGTTGCCAAGATTGCATCAGAGGATGCATGGCAATAGGATCGACATAGGTCTTTTAGAATAACGGATTGATAGGACTATACTGTAAAAGCGAAAGCTTTAAGTATAAGTGGGAGATTGTTAGTGTTATATACTGAAAGCTTGGCTTTGCATGTTATTACACATTTACCCTTTATGAATGAGAATCATGTTAGATTAAACAAGTTCTACGTTCTGTTGTTCTGCACTTAGATAGGGTGGGTCGTCATCGGGCGAACCGAAGATCACTCTATCAGTCACTTGCGAACAAGAATAGTTGTTCACAACCTAGATGGACATGAACACCCCATCCGAACGGTTGTAGTGTCAACTGTACAGTTTGTCTTGACTGATTAGTTGCACTAGTACATTTATGTATTGAACAGGATCCCAGAGAGGAGAAGTTCATTTTATACTGATCGTCGTAAATGAACTAGGCCTCGGTTAATTACTGCGTTCTCTTAACCCGTAAGATATTAAACAGGCAGATATATATAATATATATTACTTTGATTCACATGGGTGAGGTTCAGTTCGCTGGATTAATATTCCTACTGTTTTGGGTAATATTATTATATATAGGATGTGCTGTTAGGATATTTACGGTCACCATGTGCGTTAGTTTGATGATGTCCCCGGAGTGAGTTCATGAAGGATTGTTATGCTAAACCCTGCAGGTGGATTAAATTCCGGCATAATAAGAATGTGATGAACGAGCGCTAGCTTCGGTGAAATAATAATAAATTAATTAATTCTTGATTGTCAGTAATCGAATTAATTAATGGACATTATATCTTAAACGTGGGGAGGTAAATCGAGTAATTATTATTGGAGTCTCAAATGTAATTTGGGCTAGGGAAAGGGAGTGCAATAATATAATGTTGGTGGCCCATTAATATTATTTAATTAATTAGAGGAGTGGGTTTGGCCCACAGTTAGTCTAATTAATTAAGGAGCCCTTTTCCTAATCTCCTTAGGGTCCCTACTGTAGCTCTATATATACATCATTAAGCTCATGAGAAGAGAATAGAATTCATTCTCACGTGAAACACGCCTCTCTCTCTAGATCTCATTCGAGCTTTATCTTCTTCTTGTTGCTCCACTGGTACAAGTTGAAGAAGGGTGTATTGAGTAATACAGTAGAAGATCTGTAGGTAAACCGAGACGAAATTGATTTTGACCTACAGAACTAACCGGAAGTCCGATTGAGACGTACAGTATACCCAGACGACCGTCTCGACGAGAGCTTTCCATCGCCGCCGACGTCGCCGGAATCCGACGCCGCACGCGCCCTCACGCGCCGCCGGAAGGTGTCTGGCAGCAAAATTTCGTTTTGATCTGTTTGCATCCGTTTGATCCAGTTTTGATCTGATCTTGTTCGTGCAACCCAAGACGCGTGTTGCGGTCAATCAATTGCGGTCAACCGTTCGTGGTCAACCAGATCTACATAAATTTTAAGCCGTAAGTTCTCTACGTCAAACCTTTAGATCCGCTGCGCATAGGTTTACGTTTGCTATTGAATTCGTGATTTGTACATAACGAGATCCTCACAGATCCCAACAGATGTGTCATCCTCAACTTCAAGTCCATCAACCCCCTCATCTTCATCGTCTACTAATCCCGGAATAATCCACTCTTGTGCTTTACTTGCCTAACTATAGCAAGTAACACATCTTTTTCATTCCCCCATTTGCTTTTGTTCAATAAATGCGAATTGAATTTGGCATAAACTAGATTGTTCAAGCGCGAAACATCTAGCCGATTCCTTTTTTTCGTATGTATATGAGGAGTATATTAAACGACATTATATAATATGCAAAAATTAACAAAATAATTTAAACATAATAAATCCAACTAACCCCTTCAAATGTACTCCAATTCCTTTCGCACTCGGACGAGCTTGTGGTTAATGACAAGATTCTTATGGTAAGTCTTTGCAAATTAGGCGTTCCATACCCATAATTTAACCTCCAAGTAGCTATGCATGAAAAAAAAAAGATAGAAATTAATATGAAAACAAAATCATTGTGTAGTCATTTAAACTTTAAAGACAAGTTTAAGACTACTCATAAAAAATAAATATAATTTTCCAAGACATCAATCTATTATTATATAAAGAGGGAACCTAAATAATTCTAAGCAAAAAATCAAATGAATTCCTACCTAAACAAATAATAAACATAGCAATTTTTTTTTTGAAAATTTTCAGCATATCCCACATGTTATTACCAAAAATTTTAAATTTTGAATTACCGAAATTTTCTTGCCACATGTTATGAGATAGTAATGAATTTAAATTTTAATCAATATCCAAATTCTTATCATGTAGAGGTGTAGAGATTTATTTAAATAAAACTCTTATAAATGATAATGCATAAATTTTTTGCCCACCAACCTCAGCCATCCCTACCACCGGCGTAATGTCCCTCGACCAGCTAAATTTTCCATGCCCGTAATCAATGTCGCCCTCCGACGCAGCTCTGAAAAAGCTCCATTTCAACTCAGATTCAAAATTCTCCAATTTTCAATCAACAATCACATAAGAACCTCAATTCGCCTAAAAACATATGGCCGATCTGGAATCAAATAAACGGAAGCGCAAATGATGGCGGCGGCGAACATCGGCGAGAGCAGAGATGAAGAGAAGACGAGATCGGAGAAGCTAGCAGCACCACCCGTTCTGCCGCCGTGAGGTGCCTTTGGGACGTGTACTATGAGGAACTCGAAGAAATACAACAAGCTTTACAAGGCAAATTAATTCTACTCAATCATTTAATTTTATTTTTGAACGAGGTGGTTGCAAAGTTCTTTGTTTGGCTGGCATTTCGATTTTGGCCAACTGAGATTAAAATCGAAATTGAAACCGCGAAATTGAAGCTTAAATCCATAATAAATTGAAAAAGTGAGTTGGACCATTAGATAGGATGATAGTAAGTGATACGAGTTTTTGCGTTGTATCTTGTGTATAATAATATCTTGATTTGGTGTTTGAAAAAACAAAAAAAANACAAAAAAAACCACAATCTTTACATTTATGTAATGCTTGATTTTTCTCCTTCCTTCAAAAAGTTGTTGATGGCAGAAGACTGGTCGCGAATAAGCAAGTTAGCCGGCTTCTTCTCAAAGGTCGCAAGAGGAACCGAACGGAGAAGGTGCGGGCCAGTTTTCATGGTTGTTGGATGCGTTCGGCCGGGCTGGTGGTCTAGAGGGCTCCGGAAGTTGGTTTTCTTGGGTCGGGCTGCTGAAGGCAGATGGACTCGGCAGCATCGTGCTGGTCGTTCCATATTGAAGGTCGCCTGAACGGACACCGGTGTGAGAACACTGGCGGGAAGACTGGAGCGTGGTCTGCCAATTTTCCGACATAAAATTTTGGGCGAGAGATAGCAGTTGCAGTTCCGTGGCATTTTTTTTCGGCAGTTCAAATTGGAAGAGAGAATTTGGATATGACCAAAAAACTGATCACGTGTGAAATTCATCAACTGATAGAAAGACAATTTCAATATGGAATTAGTTTTCTTATCCGTGTTGGATTGTAATTTAGTGGCATTATAGTTAGAATTAATTATTTATTTTTATTTTATCGTCATTATCTGTCGATTCAAAATTTCAATTATATTTATCTAACTAAAACGCTTTCTTACAGTTTGGAAAGAATCCAAATTTATATGGACGGCTTAAATTAAAAAAAAAATAACAAATTACAAATTTTGGAAAATCCCGACCACACAACCGTATGAAGTTTTGTTAATTTTATCGGAAAACTTTCTCAGAAAATCACAATTAACTTTTCCGAAAAAATCACAACAATTTATCTAACTAAAACACTTTAATGGAAAATCCGAACTACATAATCGTGTAATATTTTGTTGTTTTTTGAAAAATCACAATAATTGGTTGTTATTATTTATTTATTATGCTTAATATTTATTTATGGTATGTGCATATTATTTCTTTAATGTATATGATAATTAATTTATTGCTATTGGTAACATATATAATTAATTACGGTAAAAAATTATAGATAAATTCTGTTCTAAATTTTAAATAGCAATTCATAATTGAATGATTTTATAAAATATCGCCTATATAAACGATGAAACAAATTTTTCCAAAAAATCATACAGGTGTCTATATTATTTAACTACAACACCTTAAAAAAGTTTGAAAATAATCCAAATTACAATTTTGGAAAGAATCCAAATTTATATGGATTGTTTAAATTATTTTGTAGATAAAATTTTGAAAAATTCTAAATAAAATTTTATTGATTTTTCTGAATAATAGTGGAGTATTATGATGAACAAAAATAAGTAAAATTATTGTTTTTTTTCTATATCAAAAAAATAAATATAAATGTTAAATATTATTTATATTAATATAAGCGGTTAGTGAGATAATGTGTTATTGAAATAAAGATTTATAAAAAAAATGTTTTAAGAAACAAGCCCGCCGTATATCGCACATGCATCGCATGGGATACAATTTTTATATATACTATCATCTCAATATTTATTTTGTATATATTTTATATATTCAATGTAAATCTTCTCATCTTCTCTCAACAAATTTTGCGTGAGATAATATATTTAATTAGGCTCATAATATTTTATATAATCTTAAAAATATTATTTAGACAATTTTTTACGCATGCTATCTATATATACATTTATATATACACGTATACATATATATATATATATATATATATGTTAAATTTAAATATTTTAGACATGTTTTCATGAAAAATTAATTTTGAAAATTTTAGCTGACTTCACATATTTTAAATAGTTTTAGACATATTTTGTTTATAAAATAGTTTAGAAAAATTTTAAGTGACTTCATCTTTCAATAATGATATATAAATTTTTAGATACTTTTACCTACGGTATAATATTTTAGGCGTTTTTAATATTCTAAACATGCATTTTCGTATTTTTATTATACAAGATAATTTTACGTATACGATAAAGCGAAAAAAAAAATTTAACCTCCCAAACTATGCCCATTTTGAGTTTGTCTTACGAACTCTTTTTCTTGACAATTTACCTCCCATAGTAATCGAAACTAATAATCTACGATAAATTATATCACATATTAACTACACATCTTCAATTTATAATTATTAATTAATATTATTTACCCTCATCTTTAATTTATAATTATTATTTAATATTGTTTACCCGTGCATCGCACGGGATACACACTAGTTATCACATAAGAGGCAAGACAAAAATAAAAATAAAAATAAATTTTTATTTACCCGGATCAAACTTTTCGTAGTTCATTTCACAACCTTTTGCGACAATTGGCTTCCCGAAGACTACTCCCTTGTCTTATAAATTGACAACTCAATGTTCATGATTTTATTCATCAAACCAAAGTCACCATGACAAATGACATCAAGACAATCCATGACTCCATCCGAAACAACTTGATCTAGTATGAGATTCGGGTCCTTATAATGATAATAAGGATTTAGTAGATATGTCATCAAGTGCAACGGAGTGTCCAATCTACCCATCATCTTCGTGTCAATGATCTCTAAGATGGGTTCATAGTTCTTGGCAAGATTGTTCGAGGCATTTTTTTATATCCTCTTTGACATGCATAAGCTCCCCAGACAAAAAACCCATCGACGGCTTTCTATCGGCATCCGCTATACGAAGAAACCTCACCACCTTACCAAAGGAGCAAAAATAGTCAAAAAAGATCTCACACCATTCCAAAAACCAATAGACATCACGGTGTTGTAACTTGCTTTTCCCTTGACCGTCTTGGACCATTTGCACTCATCCCACTCGGAGCTAGAAAACATCGCCTTTAATTTTGTCTTCTTTTCCATCAAGCTTTGCAAGCTAAGAAAAGAAAAGGCAAATCGTGTGACCTCGGGTCTTACTATGTCCCTTCTTTTAGTGTAAGACCTCATCATGGCTAAGGTCTTATGATGCGCATATATAAATATGGTCAATGCCTTTGATTGTTCAATTGTTTTGTTGAACTGGGGTAGTTTGCAATGCCCTCCAAGATGAGATTCATGGTGTGTGCGGCACATGAAGTCCAAAAGATAGTTGGCCTCTATGCGCGCAATAATTTTTCCGCTCCCATATTATTTGAAGCATTGTCCGTCACAATTTGAACAAAATTCTCGGGTCCAACTTGTTCAATGCATTTATCCACATACTCAAATATCATTTCACTTGTGTGTGATACATCGAAAGATTCCTTGGAAGAGAGAAACATTGTTCCGACTTTAGAATTCAGACACAAATTCATGATACTTCTTCTCTTTCTATCACTCCAAGCATCCGTCATAATCGAGCAACCACTCCTCTTCCATTCATCATCATGAGGCTTCACTTTGAGTTTGGTTCTCTCGACCGCTTTTTCAGCAATGGCTCTCTCACCTCATATTGACTAAGAGGCTTCCACTTCGGCCCAAATTGACCGAGCGCTTCGGTAAAGAGCCGAAAGCTATCGAGATCAAGTGTATTGAAAGATATGTCGGATTCATAAACCCAATCGACTAAATAATCTTTCACCAAATTGAATCGATCCTTCCAAATACCATTACTAATGTTTTGTTTTCGCATTGTCTTTGCCACATTCAATGATGCTTCCAGGTTGATAGTTGTAGCAAATCTATCCATTGGGCCAAGAGAGTAAGCTTCTTGGCATTGTTGACAGGAATTCGACCCTTTAATATTAACCGAAGATAGCAACTTTCCTTGAAGTTCTTTTGTCTTCACCTTCTTTGTTTTGGACTCATTGATGGAATTTCTACATTTGGCTTGATCCTCATTTGTTGCCTTCTTGACCAATGTGCTCTTTCAATCGACGTATACCGCCCGACATCACTTTCTCACATAACAAACATTTAACCCTATCTTTGTTATGTGGATCGGCTAGAACACCATAATTCTAACCTATGTCATCCGACTTTCTTTTAAGTAGAGAATCAGTCTCAATCTCAGTCGATGTTCGGGAATCACACGGAATACTTTTTGACGCTGAACTACTAGCACATGCCATTGAGAAAACCTAAAAACAAAAGAGTGGAAAAATACATAAGTAAGGTTGTTGCAAGAAAGAACACAAATGCACAATGAACATAAAATTATACTACTATCATTTTTTTTTTCATTTTTCAAATTTAAATTTCTACTAAGTTCTTCTCATTGTAATTTCATCAAACACATTATCTACATGTTATGTTTTAAAGTTTAAACATTACACAACATAATAGAAATATAGCAACCAACCAAATTCGTGTTTTAAAGTTTACACATTAGTATTTATTTCATTATTGATTTATTTTTACAACTTAAAGAACTTACATAATAGAATTAAAGTTCTGTAGTTGTAACCTCTGAAAACTTAAATTCTAAGTCATGCTGCTAAGTAATGGTAAAGAGGCATGTTATTTATATTCTAAGTTCTGAAAACTGAAATTACAACTTTAACTCTATTATGTTTAAACTTTCATTAGAGCCTTTAACATGCCTCTTTTCAGTTTTCACTTTCAAAACTTACAGGTTACAACTAAAGGACTAGACTAGAGTCTAAAATAGTACCTGAGGGTGTTGAATAATGGTGACGACTGGCGGACGAGGGGCGAACTTCGACGGAGATAGGCGGTCTGACACAAGCGGATGGAAACTGGAGACCGATGAATGGGAGTGGTCGACGAGGGTTTCTAGTTTCACTTTGTTCTGCTTCTTATTTCTATTTGTAAATTGTAATTGTGAATTTGTTTATGTATTTTTTATTTTTAAGTCTTAACTCAACACTTTTTTTTTTTAAAGATTCAAACTAAACGACGTCGTTTGGTAATAAAAAATAAAATAAAATTTGCCAAAGGCGCCAAGAACTCGCCTCAGCCGCGCGCCTAGTCCCGCGGAAACCGCGTAGCCGCCTAGCTCCGCCTAGCCCGCCCGACCGATTTTTCTAGCCGATTTTAGCAAATCGGCGGCGGTGCGCGTCTAGGCGCCGCCTAGGAGAATTTGAACAATGATTGTAATCGGTTGAAAAGAAAAAAAAATTAAGAAATAATATAATATATAGTAGAAGTTATTTAAAAGTACTTCTACATTTAGAAAGACTTCTAGAATTTCTTATGCCACATAGATTTTTTTGTGCCATGTAGCATCAAAATAGAACAATCCAAATACCATTGGAGATGCTCTAAGCTTATCTAACCGGATCCTCAGAGGGTGATTGGATATATGTTATTTTGGATTTGATTAGATTTATTAGATAACCAAAAATCAATTTTGAAAAAAGTTGATTGAGTTAGGTTTGAGTTAGATTGCCACCTTACACTGCAGGCAGAAAAGCCTATTACAATTCGGGGCCTCGGACTCAACCATAACCCCACTCCCCTACATGAGTCATCCGACAGTGCTAAGGCTCGAGGAAGCCTCGACACCCAGAAACAGGGCAGCCTATGGAGACGATGCTATCTTGTAGCTTAGAGGCCACGTAATTTCCCATGCAATTGGAGCAGTAGTTGTGATTGCACCCCAAAATGCTGAATTTTTCGCGATCGGACTTCTCGTCCGCGCAGATCTCGCACAGAAATTGGTGGGGCGCGTCATTGATTCCCGATTTTGATCTCGAGCACTTACCATTGGGGATACTCTAAGCTTATCTAACTGGATCCTCATAGGGTGATTGGATATATGTTATTTTGGATTTGATTATATTTATTGGATTAACAAAACCAATTTTGAAAAAAGTTGATTGAGTTAGGTTTGTGTTAGATTTTTAGTTTGTATTAAAACAATATTAAAATATAATGATTAAAGTTGATTTGATATAAAAGTATAAGAGATGTGATTGAATTTGATAAATAGTTAAAATCATGTGATGGAATGGATATTTAATTAAAATTGATGTTATGTGTAAGGATGATTGAAAGATATTATTTATTTATATTAAAAATATTAATGAGAGTTGAGTTCAATTTAATTTGAATTAAATTTTAAATTATAAAAATTATCTAACCAAATAATTTATAACCAAAGGCCTCACTGTTTCATAGAGCATCATATACTTACTGTTTCCTAAAAAATTATTGCTAATAGACTTGAAACCACTATTTCTCATTGCATTTCCCCCACTCAGACTGCCTTTATCCCAGACAGACAAATTTTGGATAATGTGCAGGGGCGGAGGCACTCATATGAGTTCCCGGGCTCTAGCCCAGGTGGCCCTCCATGCAGTCTATCATTTTGTATAATGGATTTTTTTGTTTTTTGTAATGTAGTCCAGTAGAATAATAACTTGACTTATTCTAACATAAATTTACTCTGTTTTTCATTAGTGGTTTATGAGCTTATTGGCAAATTAAGAGTGTGATTGGGGGCTAAATATTTATCTTAATATAAGAACTTGTTAAGTTAATTATTAATGAGTATTTATGTAATGATAAATATAATAAGTGTTTAAGTCTTCCTAAACATCATGTACTTTAGCCATTTATGCTATATTTAATATCCTAACTATACATTTTATTTTTGTTTGAATATTGTTTATATATTTATTGATTATTTTGTAAAATAATTTACTCATTTCATTTATTTTTCAATTTATATACTTTGCACTAACTAATCAATATCAAATATTCGCGGTTTATTTAGTATTAGTTTATTTTTTATTTAACATTGATTTATGATTATTTTTTGTTGAAAGCCGATCATACTTATAGTTTATCATTAGTACTAATTTAATTTTTATTTAGTGTTGATTTATGATTAATTTAGCGTTTAAAGTCGGTCATAGTTATAAATTAGTAAGGTTATTGTTAGACAGTTATACTTTTATCAGTAAAGCTAAAGTTAGATAGATATAACGGTTAGACAATCATACTTTTTTAAATAATTGACATGCTTTCGACTTGACATGTCGTACACTAAACAACATAAATAAAAGTACAACATTTTATTGCATAAATGTGCAATTTTG
>BKCP01005184.1:525047-549299 GCA_008636005.1 Striga asiatica | reverse complement strand
AGGGAAACCCTAATTTTGAGGCGGAAAGTGAAGAGAAATGGAAGAAACAGTAGTGGGTCAAAGAAGAAGAGAAAAAGGGAAGGTGGGGTTTCGATCAGCTGTACAACAGGAGCAGAGGAAGGGTGTGTGTGGACGACTATGATGGGATAATGGGGGAAAAAAGAGGAAAAAGGTGAGAACAAAACGGAGTTTTCGAAACGCCGTTTTTCCCCTTCGAAAACGTCAATGATCACAGAAACAAGAAAGGGAAAAAAACGGGAAACTGCTGAAAAAAGGGGTTATTTTCTGGAGGAAGAATTTAAAGAACAGGAAAATCGAGGGTTTTGGGTTTGAAATTTTGATTGGGGAGAGGGTGATGATGATGGAGAGAGATGATCTCGAACAAGGTTGTCATAATTTTTTTCGCAATTTTCTTTTGATTTTTCTCTTAAATTAACACAGAGAGAGAGAGATTCAGAAGAAAATGGAAATGAATTACGGGACGAAGAGAGAGAAAGAGAGCGTGTGAAAGGAAAAAAAAAAAAGGAAAATGAAATCGAAAAGGGTAAATATACGGATAGATGCTCCCAGTTTTCCAAACATGGAACAATTTACAGCTTGGAATGGGCAGTTTGTGGGCACCATCAACAATGAAGACTAGGTGGCTTTTAATTTTCTTATTGCAAGTTACATCTTACAACTAAGATTTTTTACTTTTCTCCTATTAGGGTGCTTGGTGAAGTTTGGGATCAGCTATTATTTGACGTTCGGGCCCATTGACTAGTGGTGATATGGCACATAATAGTAGCTCGGTTTTATATGTGTTGGTGAGTTAGTCCGATAACTATACTAACGACCCAGTTTAAAGGGTAGCAACAACTCGGCTATACAGCTGCATTAGCTCGGCTTACTAGGTATGCTGGTAGAAGTTTAGCCAAATAATCATGTCAGTAGCTCGGTCAAACGGATGCTATAGCAGCTCGGCTAAGGAAGGCTTGTTATAGGCTCGGCCTTATAGTTACATTAGAACCTCGGGCTTATATGAGCTCGTCCCAAGTAGCAACATCAGCTCGCCCAAGTAGCAGAATTGGTTGGAAGCCGAGCAGATGTGACGGTTACAAAAATGGGTCACACGAGACACGTGTAGGATCAGGATAAAAAAGGAATAATAGATCCAACGGAGGAGAAGCAAAGCTTAGGGAACAAGCTAGTAACTTCATATAAATAGGTAAACCATGGGAGGAGGTAAGGTTGCACATTCTACAAACTGTAAATTCTATACACAACTTTCCTCTATCTTCTTCTACCTTCTACTGACTTGTGCGTCGGAGGTTTACCGCCTGGAGCACCTCCCGGCGTCTTTGCAGGTCTTTGAGCGGTCGAGGATTAGAAGGAAGCCGGTTCAAGTGCAGAAGCACATCAATTGGCGCCGTGTGGTGTAACTTAGTTACTCTACTGGTTGCAAGCAAGGTTAAGATGGAAAGACGATCGGAGAGGAGCAGCAGTTGAGGAGGAATTTGGATGAGAGCCTGGAGGGGGTTTGGGTAGCACAAACGCCCTATGGAGGAGGAGCACCGGTGGGCGGATTGGAGGTGAGGGTTCAATGGTTACCTCTCAGGTGACTTTGCAAAGGGTGAACCAGATCTCGGTAGCGGAGCTCAATCGAGAAATAGTGAACCAGCGGAGAAGCCAGGAGGTGATAGTGTAGACACCGGGTCAAGGAGTCGTGCAAGGAGGAGGTGAGCCGGAGATGAGGGTGACCAGGACGGAGTTGGATCGTCTTATTGCGGAGGTGTTCAGTAGAGCTCTGGTTGCGAAAGCACAGACGGAGGTGGTGAGACCAGCTATGGTAGTGGCGCAGCCTGAGCAGGGCGGAGGTCGTTTTGATGGAGGTGTGCTGATAATCAACCTGGTGGTGGAGCAGCATGTTCCGGTGGTGTCTAGGCCATTGGGTGGCGGTAGCCAACGGAGGGAGGAGCAAGAGGAGAGGTCAGTGATGTCTCCGAGGGTTAATGGGCCACCTAGAGACGCGGTGTTGGAGCAGATGGCGAACCAGATTAAGGAGATGCAAGCTAGGTTGGATGGGAGGCGGCTGCCCAGGTTGCAGGGTAATCCATTTACTGAGGAGGTTTTGGGTGCGGGGTTGCCTCAGAATTTCAAGGAGCCTAACATATACTATGATGGATCATCAGAGCCAACTAGACACTTGAGGAGCTTTGAGAATGTGGCGGTGTTGCATCGTTACAGTGACGGAGTGTGTTGCAGGGCTTTTTTGACGACTTTGAAGGGATCTGCTCAGGATTGGTTTCACCAGCTCCCACCGGGATCTGTCTGTAACGCCCCAAATCAGTAATAATATTAAGAATGGTTTCACTGCTCGACTATAAGTGAAATCCATAATTTTCAGAATTTTTCGAGTTATATTTTATATGCTAAATGCTCAAATATAATAGATTATTCTTTAGAATATTCTATATCAAGTTTAAGTCAAGATCAAGATCAATCCATTAATTTGGGTCGATAAGTTATATAATTGACTTTAGAATATTTGGCTTCAAACCCTAGTTTTGTTCCGAGTCATTTTTCTAGCTGATCCCGAGTATAGCCTAGAATTGGTATTTTGATACTTAGAATAATTTTTCTAAGTGTTGGAATGTATAAAGCTCAAGTCTGTGACCCTCATTATCGAGCCTAACACTCACCCGAGCCCGCTCGTACCAAGCCTCGCGCCCGCGCCTCATGCCGCGCCCAAGCGAGTGTCCACCTAGCTCAAGGTCCATCCAAGTCATGGCTATGCATTGCTAAATTTTTCTAAGTGTTGCGAACCTCATTTAAGCCTTAAACGCCTTAGAAGTTCACTCCAAGTCCATTTCCCACGCGCAGCCCGCACAGACCCCGCGCCAGTCCAGGGCCACGTGCAGCCAGCCCGTGCCAGCCCAGCGCCCAGGCCCAGCGCTGGCAGCGTGACAAGCCCACCTTCTTGAGCCCAAATGCAAAGTTTTGACCCACTTCTTTTCAGCCCAATAACATGCGAATATTAAGGATTAATAAGGGTTCAATTCAAGTTAATTAGCCCTAAGAAAGTGATTAGTATAGTCAACAATCATGGGGATTATTTTAATGGTGGTGCATGATGGGCTAATGAATATTTTAATGGCTTATGGAGCCTTTGTCCCCCCACTCTCGTGGCAGACCTGACCTGATTCCCTTTGTCCCCCATTGTGCTCTAAATACCACCTAGAAGACCACCATAAGTCGGACAAAACCACCCAAGACCAACCCCTAACCATGCGCATGGGAAGTGGAGAGATTCCCACTCATTTTTGGTCTTCAACCCTCACACCTTGTGAGCTCCGCCCCTTAGCACTATTTAAGGCTCATTTCTAAGCCATTGTGAGAACTTGACACTTAGAACACTCGCCCATATAGAGAGAATAGAGAGAAAACCGAGAGCTAAGCCAAGCCACACACACGCGCGCGCCTAGACCTGGTGGAGGAGGAACCGAGCCATATCAAGTTCCAGCCGAATTCTCTTAGGTCTTATCACTTTCCAAGTATTCCTTGGATTTTTATAAGTCTCTGGAGTTCACCAAGCTCGGTCAATTCGGCCCCAAGGCAAGCCATACCCCACAAAGTCGAGAGTAGCCTCACCTCAAGCCCTATCTCTCGTTTTCAACTTTTGGTGAAGGTTAGCTCGACCTATCTTTTAACCACAGCTTATTTATGATATTTTAGGATTTTTCGTGTAGAAATATCAAGCCATGCACGTCAATAAGCTCAAGTTCCGAATTTATTAATTAAATGGCCTTAAAAATAATTTTTATTAGCCAGCATACCTAAGTCGAAATTTATAGCTAAATCACCCTCATATATTATGTCATTGATGGTGTAAAAAGTTGAGCATGATTAGAGTTTGTTTGTTCGGTCAAATCGTTCATGAAAATGTGCCATTTTGGACCCCCGAGCCTTAGTACAATGCATGCAAGTTATGACCCAAGTATTAGCCCTTATAGTCATCATTTATTATGATAAACATTCGGCCATTATCATAAGTTTAAGAATTTTTAGTTGATTCGATGAGTTAGAGTTCGTAGATGCCATATAGGCCATCCCGAGCCACATGCATAATATCCCGAGTCATCCTATTGTTTTATGTGATATTCATGCTTTTTATATCATATTAAGATGTTATGTTATGCATGTCACCGGAAAAAGTCACCGGAGGTCCGGCAAGGGCCGGCCTTGGTCACTGGCCGCGCACGTAGTGCGGCAGTGCCCGGCCTAGTGCTTGTCAATGCCCGCGCCCAGCTGGTGCGAGGCACATCAGCCCTCAGTGCACGCGACAGCGCCCAGCAGCGTCTGTCCGTGTCCGCGTGCGAGGTCTTGGTGCCAGTAGCGCCCAGCACCCTCCGACAGCGCCCGGCAGCACTGTCTACGCCCATGCACGCGTGGTCTCGAGCCAGCCGCTCTTACCCCGTGTAGAGTAAGCCCGAGTAGCCCCAGCCGCGTGGCAATGGCACCCAACGTGCCTAGGCCACATGCATGGTGCCCGGCAGCACCGTGCCATGCCCAGTGACGACCCAAGCCGGGTCTGTTGAGCCCAGTAGGCCTCGGTGCGTGCCCCAGCAACACGCCCGAGTGCCCAGTGACCTCGGGGAAACCGGCCAGCGCACGTGTGGCCTCTGTCCGCGCCTAACCCGCGTGATGAAGTATCGTGTGTTTTCCCAACTCGATTGTCTCGAACCAAGCTTTGCCACGGCTTGTCCTTCGACGATAGGTGTGGACGACTCGGTTATTAGCCTTATCTTCTCACGATTTTGAGATGGTTCGGGTCTTAGCCTAGCCAACTCGATTTGTATGATAAAACTCTCACGAATTCTAAACACACGGTTTTGTTCTCACGAACGATTTCCCATTACTTCTTAATCATAAATTTCGAATGATATGTGGGTGGTATTTATAGATACCAATTAGATCTAATCCTAGTCTAAGAAGAACTCCTAATGGAAGTAAACAAATAAAGTCCTAAGGAAAGTAAATAAAGACTTTCTTAAACTACTTAGGCACATGCCTTTTATCCCCAATCCTAACCAAACTATTATTCCTAAACTACTAAGGGAAATCGGCCTTTAGGCCTTCTAGAAGGATCGCGCGCCCTCGCGCGACTCAACCCTAGCCGTCATGGCTAATCCTTGTCCTTCGAGGTCACGGCCTCCTTCTGCGCCCCACGCGTTGCACGCATCTATTGCCTTGCGCCTCAAGTCTCGTGGATTCTCTTCAGTCGGCGCGCTATGCCTAATCCCTCGAGGACTCGCGCCAATCATCTCTCGCGCGTCTCGCGCGTTATCGCCAGCACTTCGCGTGGACCCCTTTACCTCGAGCGCGTGCCTGCACCTGCTCGACTTGGTGACCCTGTCGACCCTTCCCATTAGCGTACCCGCGCCCTCGCCATCACAGCCCTGCTCGACCAGCGCCTTGTGCGTGACTCCCGTCATCGCGTCCCGTTCGTACCCGCTTGTCGAGCCCCTCACATCGTTCCAACCCACTTTCGCACCCGCGCCACTGCTGCCGCCCCATGTGCACGCTTTCCACCCTTCATCCACCACTCGTGCTCCTTCGGCCTTAGCGCGCATGCGTTGCTTGCGCCGGTCCTTTGCGCAAGCCCTACACCGTTCGCCCACTCCTCCGGGCTCAATCCTCTTGCTCTCGTCGTCGGCCCAATACTCAGCCGTACGCGTATCACCCGCCTTGTAACCTCTCCGGGCCCTCTTAGCACGCTTTCAGTACTCATCCCGGGCTCTTGCGCGCTTCCTTTCTCGGCTTATGTGCGTCTCGTCCTCGGGATCGGATGGGTCGATGACCACATCCTCATCATTCCATCCCCCTTTGAGTTTGACCTTGTCCTCAAGGAGAATGAATTGAAGACTCTTCAATTCGACCGGCTCGGTTCCTTCGTCGCTCGTGCATAGCTTGATCCTCTTCTTGGCCCTTTTGAACTCCATCGTTCCCGTTTTGAAATTGGTAACTATGGGCCCTAGTGTCTCCAACCATTGGACTCCTAACACCAGTTCGGGTCCTCCAGGATCTAGCGCAAACAAATCCACCTTTAGCTCTTCACCTTGCACTTGTATCGGGACATCCTTGTATAGCTCCGAACTCGAAAGCTCTTCGCCGTTTGCCACTCGTACTCCAAATGGTACAACCCCGGTCATTGGAATCTCAAGCCTTGTGGTGAAGTCCAAGCTAATAAAATTGAGTGTCGACCAACACATTGACCTCTCGTCCCAAAATCTCGGCCTCGAACCTCATCATCTTGGGTCCTTTTTCGGCCTTGACCATGTGCAGCATCTCCAATTGCGGATTCAAATACAAGTGTCCTCCTTCCTCACGTTCTTCCTCGGGATCGCATGTCTCGAGCAGGTAAACTTCTTTACCCTTGCACCTATGCCCGGGCGTGAACGGCTCATTGCACGAGAAGCATAGACCCTTCTCGCGCCTCCTTTGCATCTCTTCAAGACTTACACGCCGCATGTAATTCGGTGGTCGAACCACCTCGATCACTTTTGCGTCCTCAATCAGCGGCGGTGGATCCGCGATCGTACTCGCGCGTCGTGTCTCGACGCGTCCGTCGCCTCGATTCGTCTTGCAGATCGCAATCAGATGGTCCTCTCGCATTCGTGCCGATTCTATGGCAGCTCGCATTGACCTTGGTCGATCTAATCGAACCTCGGCAGCCAGCTCGGGTTTGAGCCCACCCACAAACGCACTAACCAGTGCACTCTCGGGCCAATCGCGCACCCGACTAGCAATGCGCTCAAACTCTTTTTGGTAATCACAAAGACTACCACCTTGACGTATACGAGTTAGTGCCTCGTCATAGTCATGGTATTGGCTCGATCCAAAGCGCGTAATAATCTCCTTCTCGAAATCTCTCCAATGTACCCGCATACCCTTACCTTTGTAGACGTGTGAGATCCATTGCCACCATACGTTCGCCTCACCATCGAGATAGTAGGCGGCGATTTTGACTCGATCAGATTTGGGCACGTCATTGATCTCGAAATATTGAGTAGCTCGACTCAACCACGCGTCCGGGTCGGTCCCCGTGAACGTCGGCATGGTTAGCCTTGGCTTCTCGACCTTTCTCTCTCGCGTCGACCAGACGCTCGTGTCCTCCTCGATCGTCGATCATGGTCCTCGTGGTCGGACTCGGAGCCGCTCGATCGAGCTGTGGTCGAACACGACCTATGACTTCCTCGCGGTCGTCGTGTAGCTCGAGCAAGTTGTGCCGCAAGATCATGCACCATGAGCTCCAACTTCGCAAATTTCTCGTTGGCCGCATGTTGTCCATTACCAAGGGATCTCATGCTCTCCTTCAACATCTCGAATCTCTCTCGGTTTGTCATGGCTTCTCTCTTTTTCTTCTTTTTTTTTTGATAACCCTCGAACAAAACTCACGAAAAGAAAAAGGGAAAAATCGAAAAAGAAGAAGATAGAAAAAGTTAAACAAAACACACGATCAACACCTCTCAATGAAAGCACCAATGATGAAGTATCGTGTGTTTTCCCAACTCGATTGTCTCGAACTAAGCTTTGCCACGGCTTGTCATTCGACGATAGGTGTGGACGACTCGGTTATTAGCCTTATCTTCTCACGATTTTGAGATGGTTCGGGTCTTAGCCTAGCCAACTCGATTTGTATGATAAAACTCTCACGAATTCTAAACACACGGTTTTGTTCTCACGAACGATTTTCCATTACTTCTTAATCATAAATTTCGAATGACATATGGGTGGTATATATAAATACCAATTAGATCTAATCCTAGTCTAAGAAGAACTCCTAATTCAAGTAAACAAATAAAGTCCTAAGGAAAGTAAATAAAGACATTCCTAAACTACTTAGGCACATGCCTTTTATTCCCAATCCTAACCAAACTATTATTCCTAAGCTACTAAGGGAAATCGGCCTTTAGGCCTTCTAGAAGGATCGCGCGCGCTCGAGCGCCTCAACCCTAGCCGTCATGGCTAATCCTTGTCTTTCGAGGTCACGGCCTCCTCCTGCGCCCCACGCGTCGCACGCGTCTATTGCCTTGCGCCTCAAGTCTCGTGGATTCTCTTCAGTCGGCGCGCTATGCCTAATCCCTAGACGACTCGCGCCAATCATCTCTCGCGCGTCTCGCGCGTTATCGCCAGCACTTCGCGTGGACCCCTTTACCTCGAGTGCGTGCCTGCACCTGCTCGACTTGTCGACCCTGTCGACCCTTCCCATTAGCGTACCCGCGCCCTCACCATCACAGCCCTGCTCAACCAGCACCTTGTGCGTGACTCCCGTCATCGTGTCCCGTTCGTACCCGCTTGTCGAGCCCCTCACATTGTTCCAACCCACTTTCGCACCCGCGCCACTGCTGCCGCCCCATGTGCACGCTTTCCACCCTTCATCCACCCCTCGTGCTCCTTCGGCCTTAGCGCGCATGTGTTGCTTGCGCCGGTCTCTTGAGCAAGCCCTACACCATTCGCCCACTCCTCCGGGCTCAATCCTCTTGCTCTCATCGTTGGCCCAATACTCAGCCGTACGCGTATCACCCGCCTTGTAACCTCTCCGGGCCCTCTTAGCACGGTTTCGGTACTCATCCCGGGCTCTTGCGCGCTTCCTTTCTCGGCTTATGCGCGTCTCGTCCTCGGGCTCAGATGGGTCGATGACCACATCCTCATCACCGCGTCCAGCCGCACTTGTCCGTGCCCAGCCGCACGACAGGGCCTCAGTCGAGTCTCGGCCGCGGCCGGTTCGACCGGCGGTTCGAGTCCGTTTTGATTCGTGACTTCCGGTTCGAGTCTCTTTTCGAATTTTAGTACTTTTCCGAGCCAAGCTAGTCCAGTCTTATCGATTAGATAAATCCGAGCATCTTAGCATATAAATAAATATTATGAGCATTATACTTAGCATTATTTTGCTTAAATGTTTATGTAGCCTAAGGAAAGTTGAGCCTCCGACCGCTACTCCAGTTTCAAGCACTTGCATCAGATTTCAGTTATCAGGTGGGAGCCTTTACAGGGCGTTACATTGCGCATTTCAGTTATCCTGTATAAGGTATGCGAGTAAGATATTTACCCAAGCGGTCGAATTCTCCCGTTTGTGGTCCATTTAGTTCTCCCAGGTGAGGGGCCCACGGTGAGCGGGTCGAGGCCCCTGATATTCACCTGGTACCGGTGGAGGCCAAGGGCCTTAATATCCCATCGGGGTGTGCACACGAGCGGCCGAGGGTCGAGGATCTTTTGACCATAGATTTCAGTTCAGCTCTTATGTATTGAAGCCATGATCTAGTGTATTATTGATGATTTCTTATTCAGTACTGGTCTTGCGGAGATGTGGGGGTCATGTACTGAATTCTACATCATGTATAATATATGTACCATGACAGAGGTATGTTCGAGACAGTTAGTTCTCCCAGGTGGAGGGCCGAACTAAGGGCTTTTCGAGACTCACCTGGTACCGGTGGAGGCCGAGAGCCTTAATATCCCATCGGGGTGTGCCCACGAGCGGCCGAGGGCCGAGTAAGGGTCGTTTGACCAAAGCTAAAGTTTGAGAAAAGTTTACAGTTCAGTACAACTTATTTATTTTATGCTGCATTTAAGTTCATGTTTACAGTTAAGATTATTACAGTTCCAGCACGAGCATGCAGATGTGCTCACACTCCCACAGTCTTTCTTATTTCAGGTGTCGGAGTCCAGCGTGCGGGGTGAGCAGACGTGGCAAGCATGGTCATGAACAGTGGACATTTTTATACACGAACATGTCCCAAAAATTCTAAGCATGTATTTATATGAATGATTGTGATATGTATATTTTATTTGTAAGCTTCCGCTGAGTTAGTGCGATCAAGCGGACTACACGTATATTTTTCCTACCGCCACAATGGCTCGATTGGATGCATGTTTTATTTTATGTCCGAAAAATAAAGTTAAGAAAGTTTCCGTAGCATCCCGCAAACAAATTAGTATTTTTGAAAACCAAGCTCGCACTACCTTTCAAAAATAAAAGCAAAAAATTTACTCTGATTTTCCAAAGTCAAAGCTAGTCAAGGTGGGATGTTACACTGTTTATAGCTTTGGGGCGTTTAGCTCGATGTTTATTTCTCTAGCGCAAGAAAGCAGGAGAAGACTTACCTCTTGCTGATCAATATGCAGCAGCGGGAGAATGCGTCGCTGCGGGATTACGTTGCTAGGTACACGCGAGCTTTTGTGGAGGTTCCCACGAGATCAAAGCGGGGGGGCTCACACGAGGTTTGAAGGCGGGACATTGCAGGAACTCTTTGGCAAAGAAGCCTGCAAGGTCATATGATGAACTGTTGGAGAGGTGTGCCAAGTATATGAACATGGAGGAGACGAAGGCGTTCTTAGCACACGATCGAGCGAGGGGGAAGAAGCATGAGGAGAAGTATAGACCGGATGAGAGAAGGTCAGGAGGTAAGGAGAGCAGGAATGAGGAGAAGGGGCGTATGGGTTTTAAGTATGAGCATTATACGCCACTGACATCACAAAGGAGAGAGGTGTATGAGATGTTGGAACAGAGAGGGGAGATTAAGATGTTTGGGAAGCCTCATCCACTACCTAAGAAAGCAAGATAGGTGCCGGTGCGAGGAGATCCTTATTGCAGGTACCATCGTGATTATCGACATTGGACGAACAACTGCAAGGAGCTCAAGGATGAGATTGAGTGTAACGCCCCACTTTTATTTGCCGAAAATCAGAATAAATTTTTCAAATTTATTTCAACAAACACTTGAGGCGTTAATCATTTTTAGACGGTTTATCAATACTTAACCAAATTTTCAATACTCAATAATTCACCAATACTTAAACAATCATCAATACTCAATTATCAATACTCAAATTCGCAATCCAATAATCAAATCATCCTAGGGAGTACACTCCCTATCAATAATCCAGTAATCAATAATAAAGAAAGCAGTAATAGCAATATTCAGTTCTAGGCGGAAGCAATATCAATTATTAAGACCACCACTCGCATCCCTCCGCCGTGCCCGCAACACTAACCTGCATCATGCAGATCAGGTGGGGTGAGCACAATAGGAAAATCGAGGTGCTCACCGCTATGCAATAATTAATATTCAATAATCAATAAACAATTTAGGTATGGTCGCAGCATGTATACGAATCAATAATCGTCCCATCTCCTATCAATAATCAATAATGAGTCTCATGTGCACACCTATAGCAATAGACTACTGCCGAACTATATACCGAATGCCTTATCTAAGGCCTTACAACGAGTGTCCGGCCAACAGGAGCAATAATCCACCCCGAATGCCAAAATTTGCGCCTTGGCCTTACATACGAGGATCATGAGCCCTGACTGCCAACATTAATAAAGGAGACTACCCGAAGGTACGTTCTACAGCTACGGGGATAACCGTTCGACGGCCAATATAGCTCACATCGAAGGCTACATGGTTCACATGCATACATTGATCATACCACAACAAAAGCAATTAATTATGGCATAGCAAATTTCACAATTAAAACCCACCTGATAAGTGAAAACAGACGAGACGCTAAAATCGAACGGCAGATTTGAGGGCTCGACTCCTCAGGAACCTACATTCGATCAGGAAAATTTTCCTAAACAAATTATCTCGATAACTCGAAAAATTTTTACGAAAATACTCACTTAAGCAAAAATACCTAAAATTAATCCAAACAAAATTCTTAAAAATTTTTTAACACTGACTTAGAATAATTACCGCTCTTTGGGAATCGACAAGCGAGGAGACCCGGTTCGGACTTAATGATGATTCGAATTAAATTCGGTTGTCAAAGTCGAAGCTCCTTCCAACGCCAATGAATAGCTCATTTTTCCCTTTTGAAATTTCAGCCCACCAAATTTGCAAAGTCCAACACACACACAAAGCTCAAAACCTTTTTCTCTTCATTTTCTTTTCCTTGTCCTTCTTCCCGTCACATTCTTTCTTCTCTTCTTCACAGTAGCAGATCCCCAAATTCTCACGGCACGGAAATTCTCGAAAATTCTTTCTCTTCTTCACACCAATCTCGCCGATTGAAAGCCAATCCCTTTTCTTTCCTTCCAATTTTTCTTCTCTTGATTCCCAATTTCTCCTCTTCTTCACTATCCCACGCAGCATCAAACACGGCAGACGCAAGCGGTGGAGATGGCGGCCCTGGGCTCGGCGAATGGCTCATTCACGGCTGTGTGGATCTCCTCGTAGTGAGAGGCTCGTCTACGGCGATTGTTTTTGGTGCGCCGCCATCCGCGGTGGTTTGCTGGTCGCGTGATTCGGCGCTAGAATCGGAAAATCACCGGAGAAGGACTCGGCGGCTGAAGTTTCCAGTGTCAGATAGCGATCGGACGGGGCGGTTGCGGGTGGCTTGGTGCTTGCACGCGGCGGATCTTGACCAAGGTTCCGGTTGCTCGTGCTCGTCGACGATGGTTGTCCTTGGATGGTTGGGTGGTGATGCGATGTTTCGCGGCTGGGAGGTGGCAGCGGCTAGGGGTCGCCGGCGATTGGAATTCGGCTGTGGCTGCCTGCGTTTACGGGGTGCAGTGGCTGGCTGTCGGGTGCGACTGTTCCGGTGGTGGAAGGACTGACCACGGATGGCTCTCAATGGCGGTTTACGCGTCTCTCGGCGGGGTGTCGTTCGAACGTGGGGCTGCTGCCGGTGGTCTCGGTTTATGTCCTTTGGGCTGAGGCTAAAATCGAGTTCCCGGTGGCTATGGCTCGATGATGACTGAGGCGAACTCTATCTCCCATTCAACACGGGTTGACGGCTTTCGGGCTGACGGGGTCGGCTGCGCGTCTGCAGGGAATTCGAACACCTCTAGGGTCTGTCTAACGACGGTGTGACCGTCAAGTCCTGAAATGGGTGGGCAATCGGGGTGCGGCCCGAGGATGGTGTTGGCATCTCGACTTCTCAGCTTCCCGACGGCATTTGATCTATGATCGGCTGGACAAAAACTCTTAATCTTTGATTCGATTTTTGTTCAATGTTGCTGGGTGTATTATAAGGGTGAAATGAGGGGATTTTGGGGAGATTCTGATAGAGTTCCTCGCTGAAATTTTGGATTTTTCTATGGATTTGGAGAGGTTTTGCTCTGTTAGATATAGGTGAGAGAGAGACGATCGTGAGATAGAATCTCACTGAAGAATCGCATCGAATTCCCACTTAATGAGTCGTCGATGAAATTGATAATCTCCTCTGCTCACAATCTCACGTGCACGGAATGAAAAAATTGGGCCAAGATTGATCTAAATGAATTGGGCCAGAAATTATCACATTTGGGTTGAAATAAAAATTGAAATCAATTTGGCTAGTATTATTCTCAATAAAGGTAAAAAAAAAAAATAATATCCGAAAATGAGCCGAAAAATATTCCTGATAAATTGGGTCGATAGAATAACGCGATAACAAGACTTCCGATCAATACGATTTACTGATTGGCGATAGCGCGACTTATTAAATCAATTAGACGAGAACCTCCAATAATAAGACTAAGCGAAAACATCGAGTAATTACCGGAATAAAATAAAATACGATAATTAAATAATTCAGGAAAATACATAATTCAAACGGGATAAATTAAAAATAGCTCGACCGGCAATATATATATTATCACACATTAATATATATATATATACATATATATATATATAGCTCAAACCTTAATATCACCTTGGCAATTAAATTCAAATAATAATAATAATTATGCCAATAGAAATATCCGAAAAATCTAATAATCGAACGACTTAGATTCGAATTTCGTGATTAAACCGAAATCGCCGAATGCCGAATGTTTTACAATAAAACGATCGAATACGTCAACATAAAATTTAAGTCGACATCGCGACCAATACAATAAATATGACCTTATAAATAATATTCGATAAATAGAATAATCCAAGAAATTCTATAAATCGAATGAGGCGCTACATTGAGAGGCTTATCAAAGCGGGGCATTTGAAGGAGTTTGTGGCTCTGGATAAGGATAAGAAAGATGATGCAGAGGGAGGAGAGAAGAAGCGGAGACAAGAGGAGCAGGGTGAGAGAGCTCCTAAAAGGGGGGTGATCCATATGATTGCCGGGGGGCCGACGGATGGTGATTCTAATGGGGCTAGACGAGCTAATCAGAGGGCGGATTGAGAGAGTGTGGCTGAGGTTCAGATGGCTCAGGCAATGCCGAAGTTGAAGTTTGGTGCGGGGGATTCCCAGCTGGTGTCCCGCAACGATGCTTTGGTGGTAGCGGCGGAAATTGCGGGGTATGATGTGGAGAGGATACTTGTTGATACGGGAAGTTCTGCTGATATAATTTTTTATGGGTGTTTTAGGCAGATGGACCTTGATGTTGAAATCACCCTGATTAGAACATCGTTGTTTGGTTTTAGCAGGGCGGAGGTGGTACCAGTGGGGGAGATACAACTACCGATGGCGTTGGGAGCTCCTCCTTTGAGGAAGGTGAAGATGGTTCGATTTGTGGTGGTAAAGGCGGAGTCAGCTTACAATGTCATATTGGGGCGACCTAGCTTGAACTCTTTTCAGGCGGCAGTGTCCACATATTGTATGAAGATGAAGTTCCCGGTGGGATAGCTAGTAGGTGAGGTGACGGGGGACCAGCGGTTGGCCAAAACTTGTTACCAAACGGTGCTAAAGGCGGGTAATAAGAGGAAGCTTGTGGAGGAGACCTCAAGCAAAGTTAAGGAGGAGAGCTCGAGCAAAAGGAAGGAGGTTAGAACAGAGATGGTTCCACAGGAGGAGCTTATGGAGGTTGCTCTGGTGGAAGGAGAGCCGGAGAAGGTGACGAAGGTAGGTAAGGAGATAGGAGAAGACATTAAGGTGCAGTTCAATCAGAAGATGTGTATAGCTCATGCCGAGAAGGTGAAGCAGAGGCAGTTCCAGGTGGGCGACCTTGAAGGTGTTAGTGTTATATACTGAAAGCTTGACTTTGCATGTTATTACACATTTACCCTTTATGAATGAGAATCATGTTAGATTAAACAAGTTCTACGTTCTGTTGTTCTGCACTTAGATGAAGTGGGTCGTCATCGGGCGTACCGAAGATCACTCTATCAGTTACTTGCGAATAAGAATAGTTGTTCACAACCTAGATGGACATGAACACTCCATCCGAACGGTTGTAGTGTCAACTGTACAGTTTGTCTTGACTGATTAGTTGTACTAGTACATTTATGTATTGAACAGGATCCCAGAGAGGAGAAGTTCATTTTATACTGATCGTCGTAAATGAACTAGGCCTCGGTTAATTACTGCGTTCTCTTAACCCGTAAGATATTAAACAGGCAGATATATATAATATATATTACTTTGATTCACATGGGTGAGGTTCAGTTCGCTGGATTAATATTCCTACTGTTTTGGGTAATATTATTATATATAGGATGTGCTGTTAGGATATTTACGGTCACCATGTGCGTTAGTTTGATGATGTCCCCGGAGTGAGTTCATGAAGGATTGTTATGCTAAACCCTGCAGGTGGATTAAATTCCGGCATAATAAGAATGTGATGAACGAGCGCTAGCTTCGGTGAAATAATAATAAATTAATTAATTCTTGATTGTCAGTAATCGAATTAATTAATGGACATTATATCTTAAACGTGGGGAGGTAAATCGAGTAATTATTATTGGAGTCTCAAATGTAATTTGGGTTAGGAAGAGGGAGTGCAATAATATAATGTTGGTGGCCCATTAATATTATTTAATTAATTAGAGGAGTGGGCTTGGCGCACAGTTAGTCTAATTAATTAAGGAGCCCTTTTCCTAATCTCCTTAGGGTCCCTACTGTAGCTCTATATATACATCATTAAGCTCATGAGAAGGGTATATAGTTCACATCTCACGTGAAACACGTCTCTCTCTCTAGATCTCATTCGAGTTTTATCTTCTTGTTGTTGCTCCACTGGTACAAGTTGAAAAAGGGTGTATTGAGTAATACAGTAGAAGATCTGTAGGTAAACCGAGACGAAATATATTTTGACCTACAGAACTAACCGGAAGTCCGATTGAGACGTACAGTATACCCAGACGACCGCCTCGACGAGAGCTTTCCATCGCCGCCAACGTCGCCGGAATCCGACGCCGCACGCGCCCCCACGTGCCGCCGGAAGGTGCCTGGCAGCAAAATCTCGTTTTGATCTGTTAGCATCCGTTTGATCCGGTTTGATCTGATCTTGTTCGTGCAACCCAAGACGTGATTTGCGGTCAATCAATTGCAGTCAACCGTTCGTGGTCAGCCAGATCTACATAAATTTTAAGCCGTAAGTTCTCTACGTCAAACCTTTAGATCCGCTGCGCATAGGTTTACGTTTGCTATTGAATTCGTGATTTGTACATAACGAGATCCTCACAGATCCCAACAAGTGGTATCAGAGCACTTGGTTAATTCGTTTTGTACAAAGTTCGAATTTTTACGGCTTTATTTGACAAGATGTGTTCAAACGCAGCCATATATTGGATTATATTTGCATAACTCGGTTTTGCAGGAAAATAGTTAATCCACTATTATGGCCGATTATGTGTTTGATGAATGTTGTTGAATGTGATGTATGGTTTTAAATTTGTTTTTAAAGCCTCGGGCATGTCGGGGAATTTATGGATGAATGTTTGTAATAATTATTCGCCCGGGGGTTGACCGGATAGATTTAATTATTTGTTTAGAAAACATGTACATCCATTCGTTGGATCTAGGATCGAATTATGTAATTTTGTAAGTTATATTTTTCGTGTTGTGATCGTGTGTTGATAACCGGGAGATCACAAGAGATCAACGAGCCTCGAAAAATAAAAAAAAATTAAAAAAAATTGGCTTTTTCCAGCGAACCGGCAGGCGGCGACCGGTGGCCGGCGGCGGCGGACTGGTGGCGGCAGCTGGTGGTTCGTTTTTGCCTTGATGATCAAGCAGTACAAGATCAACCAGGATTCTACTGCTCAAAGGAGTTCCAGTTGAACAGGGAAGAACTGTCACAGTTTCCTTGTTTAAATAGTGGATTTATTTATTTAAATTTATTATGCCATTAAATTATTATTTATGCATGTTAATTATTTATGTTCTTGCATGGAATTAATTTAGTATTGCTAGATTAATTATGCATGTTAATTAATTATGTAATGCATAGAATTAATTTAGAATTATGTCAATAAATTATGCATGTAATTAATTATTGCACTGGCATGGATTAATTTAGAATTGCATAAATTATTGAACATGTTAATTAATTATTGCATTGACATAGATTAATTTAGAATTGCATGAATTAATATGCATGTTAATTAATTATTGCATTAACATAGATTAATTTGGAATTGTATAAATAGTTAAAAATCCTCATTAAATTATACTAAGTTTGAGAAGGGATTTTAAATTAAAGTTAATTGTAAAATTCCTAAGGCCTCCATTTCTAATTTGTCGGTAAATCAATTAATTGCGGTTATGGGCTCCCCCTTGGGTGACATTGCTAAAATTAATTGTAGGAAATTACCAGGACAAATTTCTAAAAGTAGACGGTTAGAGGAAATCTTATTAGAGCGTACGGGCTTCCCCTCGGATGACGTATAATCAAATTTGACGACCTTAGGACCGAGAAATGGGATTCACTTAGAATGCGATTAAATTTATTAACCCCCCTCGGGGTCCCTGAATTCTATTGCATGGCCAAATGGAGACCGACTATTAATTTCGTTCGTCATGAATTTGGTTTTGACTTATGGAAATTAATGGGCCTTAGAAAAGTCCTTCTCGTACAAAATGCGAGTTTGTAGGGCGACCTTCGTAGCATGCATTCTCACAAGGTGTAATAGATGTCGGTGGATTTAAGTTAATGTTGTTTTGAGGATATCAGTATTAACAGTTAAATTCAAAAGTGTTTAATCTGTAAAATTTATGTGCATGATTCTCAGGATATTCATCATGTCGTTCAATCCGTTGTCTGTCATTCTAAAAGAAAATCAGCTTACTGGTCCTAATTACATTGATTGGAAGAGGAACTTAGACATAGTGTTGACTGCTGAGCGTTATAAGTTTGCTATCACTGATGCTTGCCCGGCGGTGCCGGTGGCTGATGCTCCTGAGCAGGAGAAAGAGGAGTATGCTCGGTGGAAGAAGGCTGATGAGAGGCGAAGTGTTACATTCTGGCTTCTATGTCGAATGTTCTTCAACATCAGCATCAGTCTAAGGACACTGCAGCAGATATACTTCTCAATCTCAGGGATCTATTCAGACATCAGTCTAGGGCTGCTAGGCAAGAGGCTTTGAGTGCTCTGATGAGTACACGCATGGCCGAGGGCACACCCGTAAGGGAGCACGCTCTCAGGGTTATGGCGCAGCTCAATGAGCTTGAGGTTATGGGAGGTTATATTGATGGGGAAACCCAGGTTGATATTATGCTCCAATCTCTGCCGAAGAGCTTTGATCAGTTCCGGTTGAATTACAACATGCACAAGATGCATATGGCTCTTCCAGAACTGCTTGCAGAGCTACAGTCGGCGGAGGGCTTTTCAAGCACCTCAGGTGCTAGTCGCCGAGCAGGCTGGACCTTCCAGGCCTCACAAGGGCAGGAAGAGAAAGAAGTCTGCAGGAAAGGCGAAGGCACAGGATGCTCCGGTTTACCGACGACCGACTCCTCAGGCTGTGGCAAAGAAACCGAAAGGAAGATGCCACAAGTGCAATAAGTCAGGACACTGGAAGGTCGATTGCCCTCTCCTCAAGAAAGGTAACTCTCTCGTTAATGTCGTAGAAACATGTTTAGCGGTTGTATCTACCAGAACCTGGTGTGTAGATACTGGAGCCTATGATCATGTCTGTAATTCTTTGCAGGGGTTCCAGGAAACCAAGCGACTTAGGGAGGGAGAGATCACCGTCTACATGGGCAATGCTACGAAAGTGGCGGCTGTTGCAGTGGGAGACGTTACTTTATCGTTTGATAGTAGTAGTTTGGTTTTGAGAAATTGCCTTTATGTTCCTAGCTTTAGAAAGAACCTTGTTTCAGTTTCTAAACTCGTTATGGATGGTTTTTCAGTTTCGTTTGATGACATGGTTATTATTCATTTTGAAAATCATTTCATATGTTGTGGTTCATTAGTTGGCAATTTATATGTTCTCAAACCGAACTCTCCCATAGTGCAACATAATGAATTGAATAATGTCATAACTACATCTAATAAGAGGAAGAAGTTTTCGCAGATGAATCAAGCATATCTGTGGCACCCTAGACTTGGGAACATCAACCTTAGGAGATTCAAAAGTTAGTGGCCAGTGGACATCTCGATCCATTGGAAGAGCACTATCCAACTTGCGAATCATGCCTGGAAGGTAAGATGGCTAAGAGGCCGTTTACGGCAAAGGGGTATAGGAGCCAAGAAGTGCTAGGATTGATTCATTTTGATCTGTGTGGTCCTATGTCGATCCAGGCTAGAGGAGGTTTCGAGTACTATGTGTCTTTCATAGATGATTACTCGAGATATGGGTACGTTTATCTGTTGCACCGCAAGTCCGAATGCTTTGAGAAATTCAAGGAGTATCGAGAAGTTGTGGAGAAGCTTCATGGTAAATGTATCAAGTCACTTCGTTCTGATCGAGGTGGCGAATACCTTTTTCGAGAGTTCAGGACATACTTATCGGAAGCTGGGATTGAATCCCAACTGACTGCCCCCGGCACACCCCAGCAGAATGGGGTTGCAGAGCGAAGAAATAGGACTCTTATGGAGATGGTTTGGTCTATGATGAGTTATTCGAGGTTACCAGATTCGTTCTGGGGTTTGGCATTGGAAACGGCATCGTATATTCAGAACATGGTTCCGTCGAAGTCAGTTGACACTACCCCTTATGAGATGTGGAAAGGGCGCAAGCCCAGTTTCTCGCAGTTTCGAGTTTGGGGTAGTCCTGCACACGTGTTAGTGCAGGAACCTGGCAAGTTGGAGAAACGTTCGGAAGCACGAGTTTTCGTAGGCTATCCCAAGGGAAAGAAAGGTGGATTATTTTATAGTCTCGAGGATCAGAAGGTGATCGTTTCGACAACCCTAGGTTCTTGGAAGAAGACTATATTATGAATCATAAGCCCGCGAGTAGACTAGTCTTAGAGGAGTTAAGGGGTGAAATCGATGGTTCCCCACCGAGTGCGCAAGTAGATACATCACATAATACTGCAACACGGCACACTGAGAGTGTACCAGTGCTGACAGTGCCTCGTCGCAGTGGGAGGGCTTCTCATTTACCCGACCGATGGATAGGTCTTGGAGAGTCATCGGACTCAGTTCCAGGAGGCCTAGAATCGGACCCAAGAACTTACGATGAGGCACTCCAAGATAAAGATGCAGATTCATGGAATGTTGCAATGAAAGCTGAAATGGGGTCAATGGACTCTAATCAGGTCTGGGATCTTGTAGAACCACCCGATGGGGCACGATCCATTGGATGTAAGTGGATCTATAAGAGAAAAAGAGGATTGGATGGGAAGGTCCAAACCTTTAAGGCTAGGCTTGTTGCGAAAGGTTATACCCAGATCGAGAGTATTGATTATGATGAGACCTTTTCGCCAGTAGCTATGCTTAAGTACATTCGGATTCTCTTGGCTGTAGCCGCTCATATGGACTATGAGGTCTGGCAGATGGATGTCAAGACAGCTTTCCTTAATGGGAACCTGCAGGAAGACATCTATATGACGCAACCAGAGGGATTCATTGCTGAAGGTCGTGAGCATCTAGTGTGTAAGCTTAATCGGTCTATTTATGGACTGAAGCAAGCTTCGAGATCTTGGAACATCCGTTTTGATGAGGTGATCCAGTTGTACGGGTTCACTCAATGTCCGAATGAGCACTGTGTTTACAAGAAAATCAGTGGGAGCGTGGTGGTGTTTCTTGTGCTTTACGTAGATGACATACTGCTTATTGGAAACAGTAAGAAGGAGTTATCAGACGTAAAGGTGTGGTTGTCTAAGCAGTTTGATATGAAGGACTTAGGTGAAGCAGGACACATTCTTGGTATTAGGCTCATTAGAGACCGTAAGAAGAGAATATTGTGCTTATCCCAGTCTTCATACATAGATACTTTCTTGGCCAGATTCAGCATACAGGATTCCAAAAAAAAAGGTATGTTACTTTTCAGACATGGAATACCTCTATCTAAGGAGATGTCTCCTAAGACGTCTAAGGAGATAGAGGAGATGAAGACAGTTCCTTATGCTTCGGCAGTAGGAAGTCTCATGTATGAAATGCTATGCACAAGGCCGGATATTAGCTACGCCGTTGGCATGGTAGCTAGATATCAAAGTAATCCAGGACGGGAACATTGGTCTGCGGTGAAGCATATGCTCAAGTACCTGAGAAGGACTAAGGAGTACATGTTAGTTTACCGTGCAGGCAGGTTGTTACCTCTGGGTTACAGTGATTCCAATTTCCAGTCAGATAAGGATGAAAGTAAGTCAACCTCAGGTTATGTGTTTTACCTTGGGAAGTGGAGCCATTTCATGGAGGAGTGCTAAGCAGAAATACGTGGCAGACTCCACCATGGAAGCCGAGTACATAGCAGCCTCAGAGGCAGTATGGCTCAGGAACTTCTTAGTGGACTTAGAGGTTATACCGAGTTTGTCACGTGGTATCACCATGTACTGTGATAACAGTGGAGCAGTAGCGAACTCAAAAGAACCTCGAGCCCACAGGGCAAGCAAACACATAGAGCGCAAATACCATCTGATTAGGGATATCGTTGGTAGAGGAGACGTTGATGTTGCCAAGATTGCGTCAGAGGACAACCTAGCTGATCCTTTCACGAAGAGTTTGCCGGGGAAGGTCTTCGTCAAACATGTGGAAGGAATGGGAGTCATGAGCATGGCAATAGGATCGACATAGGTCTTTTAGAATAACAGATTGATAGGACTATACTGTAAAAGCGAAAGCTTTAAGTATAAGTGGGTGATTGTTAGTGTTATATACTGAAAGCTTGGCTTTGCATGTTATTACACATTTACCCTTTATGAAGGAGAATCATGTTAGATTAAACAAGTTCTACGTTCTGTTATTCTGCACTTAGATGGAGTGGGTCGTCATCGGGCGTATCGAAGATCACTCTATCAGTTACTTGCGAATAAGAATAGTTGTTCACAACCTAGATGGACATGAACACTCCATCCGAACGGTTGTAGTGTCAACTGTACAGTTTGTCTTGACTGATTAGTTGCACTAGTACATTTATGTATTGAACAAGATCCCAGAGAGGAGAAGTTCATTTTATACTGATCGTCGTCAATGAACTAGGCCTCGGTTAATTACTGTGTTCTCTTAACCCGTAAGATATTAAACAGGGAGATATATATAATATATATTACTTTGATTCACATGGATGAGGTTCAGTTCGCTGGATTAATAGTTCTACTGTTTTGGGTAATATTATTATATATAGGATGTGCTGTTAGGATATTTACGGTCACCATGTGCGTTAGTTTGATGATGTCCCCGGAGTGAGTTCATGAAGGATTGTTATGCTAAACCCTGCAGGTGGATTAAGTTCCGGCATAATAAGAATGTGATGAACGAGCGCTAGCTTCGGTGAAATAATAATAAATTAATTAATTCTTGATTGTCAGTAATCGAATTAATTAATGGACATTATATCTTAAACGTGGGGAGGTAAATCGAGTAATTATTATTGGAGTCTCAAATGTAATTTGGGTTAGGGAAATGGAGTGCAATAATATAATGTTGCTGGCCCATTAATATTATTTAATTAATTAGAGGAGTGGGTTTGGCCCACAATTAGTCTAATTAATTAAGGAGCCCTTTTTCTAATCTCCTTAGGGTCCCTACTGTAGCTCTATATATACATCATTAAGCTCATGAGAAAATGACATAGTTCACATCTCACGTGAAACACGTCTCTCTCTCTAGATCTCATTCGAGCTTTATCTTCTTCTTGTTGCTCCACTGGTACAAGTTGAAGAAGGGTGTATTGAGTAATACAGTACAAGATCTGTAGGTAAACCGAGACGAACTATATTTTGACCTACAGAACTAACCGGAAGTCCGATTGAGACGTACAGTATACCCAGACGACCGTCTCGACGAGAGCTTTCCATCGCCACCAACGACGCCGGATTCCGATGCTAAACGCGCCCTCACGCGCCGCCGGAAGGAGCCTGACTACAAAAACTCGTTTTGATCTGTTTGCATCCGTTTGATCCGATTTTGATCTGATCTTGTTCGCGCAACCCAAGACGTGATTTGCGGTCGATCAATTGCGGTCAACCATTCATGGTCAACCAGATCTACATAAATTTTAAGCCTTTAGTTCTCTACGTCAAACCTTTAGATCCGCTGCGCATAGGTTTACGTTTGCTATTAAATTCGTGATTTGTACATAACGAGATCCTCACAGATCCCAACAGAAGGGAGGAGAGCTAAGGTCTTGAATCATGTTGGGAAGATAGAGCTAAATTGGGAGGGACCATACACCATCCAGAATGAGTTTGCAGGAGAAGCTTATGAGCTGAAAGATCCAGAGGGTAAGGTCTTTCTTAGGCTTTGGAATGTGGCAAATCTTAAAAAGTATTATTGCTAGTTTGATTGTAATTCTTGAGTTGTTTTTTGAAACACTTATGATTTGGTTACTGAATCAATGAAAACTTTGAGGTTGTTCATGAAACATTTGTGTTTTAGCTGTTGAATTAATGAAAGTTTTGTAGTTGTTCATGAAACATTTGTGTTTTAGCTGTTGAATTAATGAAAGTTTTGTAGTTGTTTATGTAATATGTGTGTTTTGGGTTGCTGAATGAACTAAGTATGGACAGCATGCTTATGCATTAAGAAGCATTTTTGAACAAATTTTTCTTTTTGCTAAGTGTAAACAGCTCGGAAGAAGATGCTAAAGTGTGACGGCTTAAGGCCGAGCTCTTGGAGCTCGGGTGCTGTTCAAAGGGTGTGACGGTTTAAGGTCGAGCCTTTGGAGCTCGAGTTATGTTCAAAATGGTGTGACGGCTTAAGGCCGAGCTCTTAGTGCTGTTCAAAATGGTGTGACGGCTTAAGGCCGAGCTCTTGAAGCTCAGGTGCTGTTCAAAATGATGTGACGGCTTAAGGCCGAGCTCTTGGAGCTCGCGTGATTTTCAAAATGGTGTGACGGCTTAAGGCCGAGCTCTTGAAGCTCCGGTGCTGTTCAAAATGGTGTGACGGCTTAAGGCCGAGCTCTTGGAGCTCGGGTGCTGTTCAAAATGGTGTGACGGCTTAAGGCCGAGCTTTT
>BKCP01005184.1:478051-524824 GCA_008636005.1 Striga asiatica | reverse complement strand
AATATATATATATATATATATATATATATATATATATATATTTCATATTTTTATAATACACATTATCACATACACATTTATACATATTAATAATTTAAAAAATCACAAAAATCAAATAAACAATTAGACAAATTTCACAATTAGCATTTAAACACATTTGACAAATAAATAAATACAATGGCATTCAATAAAATAAAATATAAATATTATTACCAATTAATAATAACAATAATAATAGCAATAAAAATAATAAAAATAAATCCCAAATAATCCACAAATAAACGGGGCGCTACATTAAGGTCGAACTCTTAGGAGCTCGAGTGCTGTTAAAAGGCAATGGCAAAGGACAACTTGTTATAGATGATATAGCACAAGAGAATAGCTTGGTGAACTGGTCAAGATTATCCCAATTTACGAACCAGGTCGGTCAAGAGTAACTAACTCGACTTAATGTTGATATGGATTATGGCAGGAAGGGGAAGTTCAGTAGCTCATTATGTCAATAGCTTGGCTATGTTAATAACTCGGCTACAAGGGCGGCTTAGCAATACTAGTATCTCGATTATGGCAATAGCTCGGCTATAATAATAGCTCGACTACAAGGGCGGCTTAGCTATATTAGTAGCTCGTCTTAGTAGTTCGGCTGAGTTAGTTATAGTAGCTCTGCGTTTCGGATTTTCAGCTAAGTAATTGTAGTAGCTCAGTTAGTAATTATTGCAATCAGCTCGGTTGATGTGTTGGGCGGATAGCTCAGGTAGTACGTTGCTCGGACGAGCTCTGCGAAAATAGCTCGACAATTGTGTTTAACAAGTAGCTCGGTTAATATTTAAAACAATCCGCTCGGCTGATGTGTCGAGCCAACAAGCTCGGATGGTACGTCATATGGGAGGCTCGGTTGGTGAGTTGAACGACCAGCTCGGTTGATAGGTTGAATAAGCAACTCGGTTTAAAGTAAGAAAATAGCTCGGATCAAGGAGCTATGCTCGGTCTTTCTGCTCGGACGGAAAGCTGATTTTCATAGCTCGGCTTTCTCAGCTCAAAAGAAAAATGACGATAAATCAGCTCGGCCTTTCTCATAACAGCTCGGTGAATAAGATGTTTGGGTCGGAGCTCGGTCAATTAGATTATTATTAGAGCTCGGTAGTTAGGATTCCTAACAGCGATAGGAGCTTGGTGATTAAAATGTTTGGGTTGGCGCTCGACAAATTAGATTATTATTGGACCTCGGCAGTTAGGGTTTTCTAATGGAAATAGGAGCTCGGTAATTAAGATATCGTGATCAGAGTTCGGTTATTGAGTCTGTCATAGGGAGCTCGGCAGTTGGCGTTTTCTAATGATGAAAGGAGCTCGGCAATTGAAGGAATTTCAGCTATGGCTCATGTGATAAATGTGCTCGATTTTTTAATAGTCTGGTTGAGAGATTGTGCTCGGTCCCTTAAGTAGCTCGAATTAAGGAGGTTGCAGATCCCTTTTTCTTCTTCGATGAAATTTTGCCTAAATACGCCGCAAATCGATCGCAACAGATTAGCCCTTTTGTTTTGCCGATCAGATTTTCGCTCAAATCGCTCAATTAATCTCTTTCAATTGCCTACTCCACCATTGCCGTCCGACCGCAGAGAGAGAAAGAAGCTGCGAGCAGCGGTGTTCTTCGTCCATTCGCGAGAAGCCATTCGCGAGCAGCACCATCGACGAACCAGCCGAGATAAATTCTCGTCGGTGACCTTCAACAGCAGCGACCTTCCTTCTGTCCGTACATGTCGAGAGGTCCTAGGAAGTCGAGCCCCTGTTCGAATTTTCAGAATCCTTCAGCACCAGATCATTCTCATCCTCACCATCTCGTTCATACTTTGCCATCAATTGGTGGCTTAGCTCGAGGTATGTCTTTTCGAAATAGCTCGGATAACGGGCAGCTCGACAAGGAGGATAAGATGTCATACAAGCTCAGCAATTCAGAGGTGTAGCTAGAGCTCAGCGGTCTTGTTGGGATCTGTGAGGATCTCGTTATGTACAAATCACGAATTCAATAGCAAACGTAAACCTATGCGCAACGGATCTAAAGGTTTGACGTAGAGAACTTACGGCTTAAAATTTATGTAGATCTGGCTGACCACGAACGGTTGACCGCAATTGATTGACCGCAAATCACGTCTTGGGTTGCACGAACAAGATCAGATCAAAACCGGATCAAACGGATGCTAACAGATCAAAACGAGATTTTGCTGCCAGGCACCTTCCGGCGGCGCGTGAGGGCGCGTTCGGCGTCGGATTTCGGCGACGTTGGCGGCGATGGAAAGCTCTCGTCGAGACGGTCGTCTGGGTATACTGTACGTCTCAATCGGACTTCCGGTTAGTTCGGTAGGTCAAAATATATTTCGTCTTGGTTTACCTACAGATCTTCTACTGTATTACTCAATACACCCTTCTTCAACTTGTACCAGTGGAGCAACAAGAAGAAGATAAAACTCGAATGAGATCTAGAGAGAGAGACGTGTTTCACGTGAGATGTGAACTATATACCCTTCTCATGAGCTTAATGATGTATATATAGAGCTACAATAGGGACCCTAAGAAGATTAGGAAAAAGGGCTCCTTAATTAATTAGACTAACTGTGGGCCAAGCCCACTCCTCTAATTAATTAAATAATATTAATGGGCCACCAACATTATATTATTGCACACCCTCTTCCTAGCCTAAATTACATTTGAGACTCCAATAATAATTACTCGATTTACCTCCCCACGTTTAAGATATAATGTCCATTAATTAATTCGATTACTGACAATCAAGAATTAATTATTTATTATTATTTCACCGAAGCTAGCGCTCGTTCATCACATTCTTATTATGCCGGAACTTAATCCACCTGCAGGGTTTAGCATAACAATCCTTCATGAACTCACTCCGGGGACATCATCAAACTAACGCACATGGTGACCGTAAATATCCTAACAGCACATCCTATATATAATAATATTACCCAAAACAGTAGGAATATTAATCCAGCGAACTGAACCTCACCCATGTGAATCAAAGTAATATATATTATATATATCTGCCTGTTTAATATCTTACGGGTTAAGAGAACGCAGTAATTAACCGAGGCCTAGTTCATTTACGACGATCAGTATAAAATGAACTTCTCATCTCTGGGATCCTGTTCAATACACAAATGTACTAGTGCAACTAATCAGTCAAGACAAACTGTACAGTTGACACTACAACCGTTCGGATGGGGTGTTCATGTCCATCTAGGTTGTGAACAACTATTCTTGTTCGCAAGTGACTGATAGAGTGATCTTCGGTTTACCCGATGACGACCCACCCTATCTAAGTGCAGAACAACAGAACGTAGAACTTGTTTAATCTAACATGATTCTCATTCATAAAGGATAAACGTGTAATAACATGCAAAGCCAATCTTTCAGTATATAACACTAACAATCTCCCACTAATACTTAAAGCTTTCGCTTTTACAATATAGTCCTATCAATCCGTTATTCTAAAAGACCTATGACAATCCTATCGCCATGCATCCTCTGATGCAATCTTGGCAACACCAACATCTCCTCTACCAACGATATCCCCAATCAGATGGTATTTGCGCTCTATGTGTTTGCTTGCCCTGTGGGCTCGAGGTTCTTTTGAGTTCGCTATTGCTCCACTGTTATCACAGTACACGGTGATACCACGTGGCAAACTTGTATAACCTCTAAGTCCACTAAGAAGTTCCTGAGCCAAACTGCCTCTTTCGCTGCCTCTGAGGCTGCTATGTACTCGGTTCCATGGTGGAGTCTGCCACGCATTTCTGCTTAGCACTCCTCCATGAAATGGCTCCACTTCCCAAGGTAAACACATAACCTGAGGTTGACTTACTTTCATCCCTATCTGACTGGAAATCAGAATCACTGTAACCCAGAGGTAACAAGCTGCCTGCACGGTAAACCAACATGTACTCCTTAGTCCTTCTCAGGTACTTGAGCATATGCTTCACCGCAGACCAATGTTCCCGTCCCGGATTACTTTGATATCTAGCTACCATGCCAACGGCGTAGCTAATATCTGGCCTAGTGCACAACATTGCATACATGAGACTTCCTACTGCCAAAGCATAAGGAACTGTCTTCATCTCCTCTATCTCCTTAGACGCCTTAGGAGACATCTCCTTAGATAGAGGTATTCCATGTCTGAAAAGTAACATACCTTTTTTTTTGGAATCCTGTATGCTGAATCTGGCCAATACAGTATCTATGTATGAAGACTGAGATAAGCACAACATTCTCTTCTTACGATCTCTAATGAGCCTAATACCAAGAATGTGTCCTGCTTCACCTAAGTCCTTCATATCAAACTGCTTAGACAACCACACCTTTACGTCTGATAACTCCTTCTTACTGTTTCCAATAAGCAGTATGTCATCTACGTAAAGCACAAGAAACACCACCACGCTCCCACTGATTTTCTTGTAAACACAGTGCTCATCCGGACATTGAGTGAACCCGTACGACTGGATCACCTCATCAAAACGGATGTTCCAAGATCTCGAAGCTTGCTTCAGTCCATAAATAGACCGATTAAGCTTACACACTAGATGCTCACGACCTTCAGCAATGAATCCCTCTGGTTGCTGCATATAGATGTCTTCCTGCAGGTTCCCATTAAGGAAAGCTGTCTTGACATCCATCTGCCAGACCTCATAGTCCATATGAGCGGCTACAGCCAAGAGAATCCGAATGGACTTAAGCATAGCTCTTGGAGAAAAGGTCTCATCATAATCAATACCCTCGATCTGGGTATAACCTTTCACAACAAGCCTAGCCTTAAAGGTTTGTACCTTCCCATCCAATCCTCTCTTTCTCTTATAGATCCACTTACATCCAATGGGTCGTACCCCATCGGGTGGTTCTACAAGATCCCAGACCTGATTAGAGTCCATTGACCCCATTTCAGCTTTCATTGCAACATTCCATGAATCTGCATCTTTATCTTGGAGTGCCTCATCGTAAGTTCTTGGGTCCGATTCTAGGCCTTCTGGAACTGAGTCCGATGACTCTCCAAGACCTATCCATCGGTCGGGTAAATAAGAAACCCTTCCACTGCGACGAGGCACTGTCTGCACTGGTACACTCTCAATGTGTCGTGTTGCAGTATTATGTGATGTATCTACTTGCGCACTCGGTGGGGAACCATCGATTTCACCCCTTAACTCCTCTAAGACTAGTCTCGCGGGCTTATGATTCATAATATAGTCTTCTTCCAAGAATCTAGGGTTCGTCGAAACGATCACCTTTTGATCCTCGAGACTATAAAATAATCCACCTTTCGTTCCCTTGGGATAGCCTACAAAAACTCGTGCTTCCGAACGTTTCTCCAACTTGCCAGGTTCCTGCACTAACACGTGTGCAGGACTACCCCAAACTCGAAACTGCGAGAAACTGGGCTTGCGCCCTTTCCACATCTCATAAGGGGTAGTGTCAACTGACTTCGACGGAACCATGTTCTGAATATACGATGTCGTTTCCAATGCCAAACCCAAGAACGAATCTGGTAACCTCGAATAACTCATCATAGACCAAACCATCTCCATAAGAGTCCTATTTCTTCGCTCTGCAACCCCATTCTGCTGGGGTGTGCCGGGGGCAGTCAGTTGGGATTCAATCCCAGCTTCCGATAAGTATGTCCTGAACTCTCCAAAAAGGTATTCGCCACCTCGATCAGAACGAAGTGACTTGATACATTTACCATGAAGCTTCTCCACAACTTCTCGATACTCCTTGAATTTCTCAAAGCATTCGGACTTGCGGTGCAACAGATAAACGTACCCATATCTCGAGTAATCATCTATGAAAGACACATAGTACTCGAAACCTCCTCTAGCCTGGATCGACATAGGACCACACAGATCAGAATGAATCAATCCTAGCACTTCTTGGCTCCTATACCCTTTTGCCGTAAACGGCCTCTTGGCCATCTTACCTTCCAGGCATGATTCGCAAGTTGGATAGTGCTCTTCCAATGGATCGAGATGTCCATAGGCCACTAACTTTTGAATCTCCTAAGGTTGATGTTCCCAAGTCTAGGGTGCCACAGATATGCTTGATTCATCTGCGAAGACTTCTTCCTCTTATTAGATGTAGTTATGACATTATTCAATTCATTATGTTGCACTATGGGAGAGTTCGGTTTGAGAACATATAAATTGCCAACTAATGAACCACAACATATGAAATGATTTTCAAAACGAATAATAACCATGTCATCAAACGAAACTGAAAAACCATCCATAACGAGTTTAGAAACTGAAACAAGGTTCTTTCTAAAGCTAGGAACATAAAGGCAATTTCTCAAAACCAAACTACTACTATCAAACGATAAAGTAACGTCTCCCACTGCAACAGCCGCCACTTTCGTAGCATTGCCCATGTAGACGGTGATCTCTCCCTCCCTAAGTCGCTTGGTTTCCTGGAACCCCTGCAAAGAATTGCAGACATGATCAGTGGCTCCAGTATCTACACACCAGGTTCTGGTAGATACAACCGCTAAACATGTTTCTACGACATTAACGAGAGAGTTACCTTTCTTGAGGAGAGGGCAATCGACCTTCCAGTGTCCTGACTTATTGCACTTGTGGCATCTTCCTTTCGGTTTCTTTGCCACAGCCTGAGGGGTCGGTCGTGGGTAAACCGGAGCATCCTGTGCCTTCGCCTTTCCTGCAGACTTCTTTCTCTTCCTGCCCTTGTGAGGCCTGGAAGGTCCAGCCTGCTCGGCGACTAGCACCTGAGGTGCTTGAGTGAATAAGGCCTCCGCCGACTGAAGCTCTGCAAGCAGTTCTGGAAGAGCCATATGCATCTTGTGCATGTTGTAGTTCAACCGGAACTGATCAAAGCTCTTCGGCAGAGATTGGAGCATAATATCAACCTGGGTTTCCCCGTCAATATAACCTCCCATAACCTCAAGCTCATTGAGCTGCGCCATAACCCTGAGAGCGTGCTCCCTTACGGGTGTGCCCTCGGCCATGCGCGTACTCATCAGAGCACTCAAAGCCTCTTGCCTAGCAGCCCTAGACTGATGTCCGAATAGATCCCTGAGATTGAGAAGTATATCTGCTGCAGTGTCCTTAGACTGATGCTGATGTTGAAGAACATTCGACATAGAAGCCAGAATGTAACACTTCGCCTCTCATCAGCCTTCTTCCACCGAGCATACTCCTCTTTCTGCTGCTCAGGAGCCTCAGCCGCCGGCACCGCCGGGCAAGCATCAGTGGTAGCAAACTTATAACCCTCAGCAGTCAACACTATGTCTAAGTTCCTCTTCCAATCAATGTAATTAGGACCAGTAAGCTGATTTTCTTTTAGAATGACAGACAACGGATTGAACGACATGATGAATATCCTGAGAATCATGCACATAAATTTTACAGATTAAACACTTTTGAATTTAACTGTTAATATTGATATCCTCAAAACAACATTAACTTAAATCCACCGACATCTATTACACCTTGTGAGAATGCATGCTACGAAGGTCGCCCTACAAACTCGCATTTTGTACGAGAAGGGCTTTTCTAAGGCCCATTAATTTCCATAAGTCAAAACCAAATTCATGACGAACGAAATTAATAGTCGGTCTCCATTTGGCCATGCAATAGAATTCAGGGACCCCGAGGGGGGTTAATAAATTTAATCGCATTCTAAGTGAATCCCATTTCTCGGTCCTAAGGTCGTCAAATTTGATTATACGTCATCCGAGGGGAAGCCCGTACGCTCTCATAAGATTTCCTCTAACCGTCTACTTTTAGAAATTTGTCCTGGTAATTTCCTACAATTAATTTTAGCAATGTCACCCGAGGGGGAGCCCATAACCGCAATTAATTGATTTACCGACAAATTAGAAATGGAGGCCTTAGGAATTTTACAATTAACTTTAATTAAAAATCCCTTCTCAAACTTAGTATAATATAATGAGGATTTTTAACTATTTATACAATTCCAAATTAATCTATGTTAATGCAATAATTAATTAACATGCATATTCATTCATGCAATTCTAAATTAATCTATGTCAATGCAATAATTAATTAACATGTACAATAATTTATGCAATTCTAAATTAATCCATGCCAGAACATAATTAATTACATGCATAATTTATTGACACAATTCTAAATTAATCCTATGCATTACATAATTAATTAACATGCATAATTAATCTTGCAATACTAAATTAATTCCATGCAAAAACATAATTAATTAACATGCATAAATAATATTTTAATGGCATAATAAATTTAATTAAATAAATAAATAAATCCACTATTATGGCCATTAAATATTGAGTCTCCTTAAACAAGGAAACTGTGACAGTTCTTTTCCCTGTTCAACTAGAACTCCTTTAAGCGGTAGAATTCTGGTTGATCTTGTACTGCTTGATCATCAAGGCAAAAACGAACCACCAGCTGCCGCCACCAGTCCGCCGCTGCCGGCCATCGGTCGCCGCCTGCCAGTTCGCCGAAAAAAGCCACCGTTTTTTTTTTTCTTTCTTTCGAGGCTCGTTGATCTCTTGTGATCTCCCGGTCATCAACACACGATCACAATACGAAAAATATAATTTACAAAATTACATAATTCGATCTTAGATCCAACGAATGGATGTACATGTTTTCTAAACAAATAATTAAATCTATCCGGTCAACTCCCGGGCGAATAATTATTACAAACATTCATCCATAAATTCCTCGACATGCCCGAGGCTTTAAAAACAAATTTAAAACCATACATCACATTCAACAACATTCATCAAACACATAATCGGCCATAATAGTGGATTAACTATTTTCCTGCAAAACCGAGTTATGCAAATATAATCCAATATATGGCTGCGTTTGAACACATCTTGTCAAATAAAGCCGTAAAAATTCGAACTTTGTACAAAACGAATTAACCAAGTGCTCTGATACCACTTGTTGGGATCTGTGAGGATCTCGTTATGTACAAATCACGAATTCAATAGCAAACGTAAACCTATGCGCAGCGGATCTAAAGGTTTGACGTAGAGAACTTACGGCTTAAAATTTATGTAGATCTGGTTGACCACGAACGGTTGACCGCAATTGATTGACCGCAACACGCGTCTTGGGTTGCACGAACAAGATCAGATCAAAACTGGATCAAACGGATGCAAACAGATCAAAACGAAATTTTGCTGCCAGACACCTTCCGGCGGCGCGTGAGGGCGCGTGCGGCGTCGGATTCCGGCGACGTCGGCGGCGATGGAAAGCTCTCGTCGAGACGGTCGTCTGGGTATACTGTACGTCTCAATCGGACTTCCGGTTAGTTCTGTAGGTCAAAATCTATTTCGTCTCGGTTTACCTACAGATCTTCTACTGTATTACTCAATACACCCTTCTTCAACTTGTACCAGTGGAGCAACAAGAAGAAGATAAAGCTCGAATGAGATCTAGAGAGAGAGATGGTTTCACGTGAGAATGAGACTTCTATTCTCTTCTCATGAGCTTAATGATGTATATATAGAGCTACAGTAGGGACCCTAAGGAGATTAGGAAAAGGGCTCCTTAATTAATTAGACTAACTGTGGGCCAAACCCACTCCTCTAATTAATTAAATAATATTAATGGGCCACCAACATTATATTATTGCACTCCCTTTCCCTAGCCCAAATTACATTTGAGACTCCAATAATAATTACTCGATTTACCTCCCCACGTTTAAGATATAATGTCCATTAATTAATTCGATTACTGACAATCAAGAATTAATTAATTTATTATTATTTCACCGAAGCTAGCGCTCGTTCATCACATTCTTATTATGCCGGAATTTAATCCACCTGCAGGGTTTAGCATAACAATCCTTCATGAACTCACTCCGGGGACATCATCAAACTAACGCACATGGTGACCGTAAATATCCTAACAGCACATCCTATATATAATAATATTACCCAAAACAGTAGGAATATTAATCCAGCGAACTGAACCTCACCCATGTGAATCAAAGTAATATATATTATATATATCTGCCTGTATAATATCTTACGGGTTAAGAGAACGCAGTAATTAACCGAGGCCTAGTTCATTTACGGCGATCAGTATAAAATGAACTTCTCCTCTCTGGGATCCTGTTCAATACATAAATGTACTAGTGCAACTAATCAGTCAAGACAAACTGTACAGTTGACACTACAACCCTTCGGATGGGGTGTTCATGTCCATTTAGGTAGTTAACAACTATTCTTGTTCGCAAGTGACTGATAGAGTGATCTTCGGTTCACCCGATGACGACCCACCCTATCTAAGTGCAGAACAACAGAACGTAGAACTTGTTTAATCTAACATGATTCTCATTCATAAAGGATAAATGTGTAATAACATGCAAAGCCAAGCTTTCAGTATATAGCACTAACAGGTCTAAGTGTTAAAAGCTCGGCGGTTGGGATGTTTAACCAATAACTCCGATTGATGAATTGGAGTAATCAGCTCGGCTTTGTATTTGATATTTGAATAAGAGCTGGTTGTCATAGCTTGGTCTCCCTAATTAGACGAGGCGTCGATTTTCATAGTTCAGCTGTCATAGCTCCGAAGCAGAATAATGATAAATCAGCTTGGATATCTCTGCTCGGACGAGGAGTTGTAGTAATCAGCTCGGCTTTGTATCTAAGATCGGAAGAAGAGCTGGTTGTCATAGCTTGGTCTCTCTGATTGAACGAAGAGCCGATTTTCACAGTTCGGCTGTCGTAGCTCCGAAGCAGAATAACGATAAATCAGCTCAGTTTTATTTTAAGATCTCGGATGAAGGTACAAGGTAAAAGTCTGACTATCCTGATATTATCATTATCAAACAAGTCTATTTGGTTCAAAAAACCATAGCGCGTTTGATAATATGAGGGGGCTAGATGATATGACACATAATAGTAGCTCGGTTTTATATGTGTTGGTGCCTTAGCTCGACAACCATACTAACGACCCGATTTAGAGGGTAGCAAAAACTCGGCTATACAGCTGCATTAGCTCGGCTTAATAGGTATGCTGGTAGAAGTTTAGCCAAATAATCATGTCATTAGCTCGGTCAAACGGATGCTATAGCAGCTCGGCTAAGGAAGGCTTGTTATAGGCTCGGCTTATAGTTACATTAGAAGCTCGAGCTTATATGAGCTCGGCCCAAGTAGCAGCATCAGCTCGCCCAAGTAGCAGAATTGGTTGGAAGCCGAGGAGATGTGACGGTTACAAAAATGGGTTCACACGGGACACGTGTAGGATCAGGATAAAAAAGGAATAATATATCCAACGGAGTAGAAGCAAAGCGTAGGGAACAAGCTAGTAACTTCATATAAATTGGTAAACCATGGGAGGAGGTAAGGTTACACACCTAAATTCTATACATAGATTTCCTCTATCTTCTTCTACCTTCTACTGACTTGAGCGTCGGAGGTTTACCGCCGGGAGGTCTTTGCAGGTCTTGGAGCGGTCGAGGATTGGAGGGAAGCCGGTTCAAGTGCAGAAGCACATCAAGTGGCTCGGAGGGAATCAAAATTGGGCTTGTATAATCGTATATTATGCAGTTTATTCACGTTCAACTAGTATGAATCCCGTGCTATACACAGGTAAGAAATATTTATTAAATAATATTTAAAAATTTAAAATATGAAATCAATATGTAATACAATTTACCTATGTTAATTTATTGAAAATGTTATATGAAATTTAAATTGTATAAAATTACAAACAACACGTCTATTTAAAATTATTCCACAACCCGTACGGTGTAACTAACTAATAATAAATTATATTATATGCATTTTAAAACAAGTGTCATTTTGACGTTTTTATTCAGAAATTTGATTTGACTACAATGTGATTCTATAAAATAAATATTTTGCTAAAATTTTATCATATATCTACAAATCTATATGAATAGTAAGTATAACTATAAAACTTATAAAATAAATTTATTTTTGTGTAAACTATCCAAAAAAAAAAGTTATGTAGTTGAATAATTTATTAAACTATAAATAATTGACTATTCCATTTACGTCCAAGTTAATATTAACTCGTAAGTTATAAATAATTATTTATTTGACTTTTAAACTTGAAACACAGATTTTGACTCCACAATAAATTATTTATATATATAGATTTTTTATCTCGCAATTTTCTGGATTTGTTGTCGTTTACTTTATCGTTCAATTTTATCAACTAATTCTCTAGAATTAATTTTTAAATTTTAAATTTTATTAACTAATATTTGTTCAAGGATCATTTTGATTTTCAAAAGGAATACATTATATTTTAAAAGGACATACTAAGCAGAATAACATTTAAAATATTAACAAACTAAAATCCCACAAATTGCGGGAATTTAATTAATTGGAATTAAATGTAAAAAAATTCTAAATTGACACGAATTATGAAATTAGATATAAAATATTCTACCTATTGATACCAAATTAGTTCTAAGATTATAAGTTGACGATTATGAATTACATAGAAAATATTCTACCAATTGATCACAAAAGACTTCCAAAATTATATGATGGTTGTTGATAGACGATTCCGATCAACGGTTAAAATAAGGTGGAACGAAAGTAAAAAGATGAAACAAGAAGGAAATATTACGAAAAGGGAATTTTATTAAATAATTACGAGGTCGGCCTCTTTTAACGAGGTCGGCGCTTCAGTTACAGTGGCGATTCTTACAGGAATCTGTTACAGTTTGTAGAGAGAGAAAGTAGAGAGTTTAGTAAATGAAGATTCAACAACTCAAAATAAATGAAGGGGTCTCCTATTTATAGTAGCCTTAAATTTGGCACTGTTCATCCTGTCTTGTCGTACAGTGCATCTGAGGGACAGACCGGCGTCTGCCTGACAGATTAGGCGTGATTCAGGGTTTTTCCAATCATTACCTGTTAGGCATTGAATGTTGGCATGGGCCGCATCTAATGCGGACAGGCCCTTAGGCCGGACTAGGCTCTTTAGGCTGTCAGAGTATGGAGACATGTCCCATCTGCAATCATTAGTTGACAAGTGGCAATATTTTATTTGCCTCGAGCTCCACCGATGATCGGGCGCCGACTTCAGGAGGTCTCCAGGTTGGACCTTCTTCACCGAAATGTTCCCCGGGGCTCGGGTCCCTCTTTTTGGCTCGGCACCTGACGAGGTCGGACCCGTGCATTCACAGACGAGGCGCCGACCTAGGAGTTGACTCTTCTCGTCCTCCAGACCAACTTTGCTTTCAAGTCATACCGGAACCTTCTTGACCGTCGTAGACCGGTCCGGATGCCTAGTCCCTCGTCCTCCGGTTCTGTTGGTTCAACTAGGATATCAACAATGGTCTTTTTCAATGTAATATACCATAAATTGATTATTTTTTTTAAGGCAGAATTTATTGAAAATTTTCAAAAAATATTACCAAGTTTAGTAATTTTAAAATTTGTAGCCGGGATTTTAGCGTCTATTTCAAATAAAAAGAACCTTTATATATAAATTGTTGTCGATATTTTCATAATTGTAGTAATTATTTGCATATTTAATAAATCAGTCGAATTTACACAACTTGATTGGTCCGCACTCTGCAATCACCTCTGACAGTGGGCAGTGTGGGTTGTACTATCAGGCAGCTTGGGCAGCCAGCTCACCACATTCGAGTAGCTTTCTAGAAGCAGGTATCTCACCCTTATAAATAGGGGTGATACTTACTATTTCAGCCATTACATTCATATTCTCTTTACTTTCTGCACTTTACCATCTTCTACAAGTGCTCATTTAAGCATCAGAGGCTCTTCAGCGGAAAGACCTTTGGTAAGAGATTTTTTGCAGGTCTAAAGGCGTTCAACCGGCGGAGGTGCTCCATAGTAGGCCGATTTCAGCCGGTCGAGAGTCTTTACATATCATTTGGCACCGTCTGTGGGACTTTTCGTTCGAAAAGCTTGTGTTCACGATAGCCATGGCAGGTGAAATCCGAAGGAAGAATTTAGAGACAACCTTTGATGATACGTGGATGACCACGCGGCCGTTCGGAGCTGACCCTCCACCGGTCTTCTTTGGACCTTCCCAGACTCTGATGACCCTGATGCCTCCTCCTCAAGGCTTAGGGAGCTCATCTGCAGTCCTTGTAGCAGCAGTGGGCTCGAGTCAGGCGTAGAAAGATCGAGCACTTCAAGGGTTAGTGAATCTAGCGCAGCAGCAGCCATATCCGGCCAGTGCACAACCAGAAGGAGTCGTGGTGCAGGTGATGGAACCACCGAGGACGAACGTGGAACAGGCTGATCAATAGCTAGTGACAATGACTAGAGAGGAAATAGAGAGAATGATCGCTAACACGATCGCTGCGGGAGCAGTGCAACAAGCCACTCATCACATTTCGCATGCCACCTCCGCGCCGACCACGGTGGTAGGCGCACATCAACAAAATAGTGAGGAGGACGAGTCGAGCTATCAAGGAGATGCGCCTCAGAGAGATTAGGCGTTGGAAAGAATGGCAGAGCAGTTGTGCCAGTTGCAGATGGTAAACAGGTCAGTCGAGCTCGAGGACATCCCTATTTAAGGGAAATCTTAAAGGCAACATTACCAACCAACTTTTGGGAGACGAATTTGACGTACAATGGGTCAACCGACCTGTCGAGGCATGTAAGGTCGCTTGAAATTATGGTTGTGTTGCAAGGGTACTCTGACCTGCTGAGTTGTTGGGCGTTCCTCTCGACCTTGAGGGGATGAGCAGTGGATTGGCTTCGCCAACTCCCCCTGGGGTCGATGAAGGATTTTGAGGATTTTTTAGAGAAGACTTACCTAACACTGATGGCGATGAGGCAGGAAGAGGGTGAATCATTGAGAAAATATGTTGCCTGATATAATCAATCATGCATGGAGATCTCGTCGGCCTCTGATGAGGTCAAGGCTAATGGGTTGATAAGGAGCTTGCAGGTTGTTCCATGTCGAAGATCTCTTGCCAAGACGCCAGCTCGCAGTTACGACGAGGTGCTAAAACAGTGTAAAAATATGTGAACCTCGAGGGAACAGAGGAGGAGTTTGCCAAGCTGAAGCAGTTGGTTCGTCCTAAGCCGAAGAAGGAGAGGGCTAGCTCACCTAGGAGAGACAAGCAGAATAAGTTGGAGAGGGGTTTCAGGGAGGTCAAAGATATACCATGTACACCCCATTACAAACACAGATGACAGAGGTGCTGTAAACAATTGAGAGGAAACTGTTGGGATCTGTGAAGATCTCGATAATATTCAAGTCACAGATTATCTACGAATTAAATCATAAGCACAGCGGAACTAGAAGCGAGAGTTCAACGCGTACCTTTTTAAATTATTTTCTGGCTCACCAGATCGTTCCCCATTCATATTGGACCGTCTCGGACTTGTCACGGACTCACTGGAACCTTCTAAACTAGTTGGACCATTCCTGGGCCGCCCCTGGACTGGCTGAAGTGGGCCAGACCACTGCTGGACGGAACCGGGCCGCCTGGAGCACCATAGGCCTACTTTTTATGCATTGAGCCGCTTCTGGCGTCGCATTTGGCGCGCTGGCCGAAAGCGGGCTAGCCTGCGCACGTTGGATCTCCTCTTCCGCTGGGGCAATGCGATGTGGGCTGCACAAGTTGGGCCATCTCCATCATTGGGCTGCGCACTGGTGGACTTCCCTGCTTGGGTTTGCGCTCGAACGGGCTGGACCACTTGCTGGGCTAAGTGCACGGACTGACTGCCTGTGTACTGGAAACCCATCAGGCTTGCTCGGCTGGCACGTGACGGCTCGTGAGCATCCGCTGGCGACCAACCGCTCCGACAGAAGGGTCGCCAGTCGTCGTGGGATGATCGCTGGTCAACTCCAATACATCCGGTATGCATAAATCTGTCTTTTCGTGAAGAAAGGACAACTCCGCGAATCACAGATAAATTACGGGGATGAATATATATACATATACATATATATTACGGGGTTGGATAAATATATATAGATCGCTCGACAACCTCAAATATTCTGTTGTATGACCCGACATCTCATCCGATCATCTTGGTGGTGATAGATCGAAGATATCTCTATTGGGATTACTTGGAGAAGAAGAAGAGAACACAAGAGAAGAAAGAACACAAGAGTGTGGCGTGTTTTCCTCGATCTCACGTGAATATCTGTTCTCTCTCTTAGTCTCTTAATCCCAGAAGATGTGATATATTTATAGGCTACAACAGGGACCCTAAGGAGATATTAAATTGCGCTTCTCCTATTTGAATTAGACTATAGGCCAAGCCTACAAAACCCAATAAGAATAATCCGTACATTCCACTAAAGTAGTATTATTGAATAAACTCCCAATTTAATTCTCGAAATATATTCGAGTCTCTAACAATAATTACTCGATTTACCTCCCCGTGTTTAAGATATAATATCCATCAATTAATTTAATTACTGACATTTAAATTAATCGACATCTATAACCGACACTAGTACCACTTATCACATTATTATTATGTCGGAATAAATTTCATTGGCCAGATTTAACATAATAATCCTTCATGAGCTAATCTTGGGGACATCATCAAATTAGCACACACGGTGGCTGTAAATATTGTAAGAGCACATCATCCATACAATAATATTACCCAAAACATTAAGTATATTGGTCCAGTAAACTGAATCTCAACTAAGTGAATTAAAGTAATATTAATTGCATGCACATACCTTTTTATATCTTACGGGTTAAGAGTACACATTAATTAACCGAGGCCTAGTTCGTTTACGACAATCAGTATAAAACAAACTTCTCCTCTCTGGGATCCGTTCAATACACAAAGTGTACTAGTGTAACTAATCAGTCAAGATCAACTGTACGGTTAACACTACAACCGTTCGGATGGGGTGTTCATTTCCATCTGGGTTGTGAACCACAAATTCTTGTTTTGCAAGGAACTGATAGAATGATCTTTTGTTCACCCGATGGCGACCCATTCTATCTAAGTGCAAGAACAGAACATAGACTGTTTAATTAAAATGATTCTCATTCAAACGGGTTAAGTGTAAATACACCTAAAGCCAAGCTTTCAGTATATACACCAACTGAAATTGGATGGTCGGGACGTCACTTGGCCAAAATTGTGGAGAGAAGGACCTACTCAACTCAAATCAGGTCGATATTGCAGGTTTCATAAGGATTATGGTCATACCACGGAGAATTGTAGGAATTTAAATGATGGGATCAAACACTTGATTAGGGCTGGACAATTGAAGAAATTCGTGTATCATGACAGACCGAAGAGAAAGGAAAAGGCGGATTTTGTTGAAAAGAGCAATAGAGATGACGATGAAGATGAGGAGGATGGAGAAGGACGAGGTGGTCAAGGAGCTCGAGTGGGGAAGGTAATAAACGGAGGTGAGAGGATGGAGGTAGAGAGGGCCACAAGGACGTGGCCCAGCGAAAAAAGGCACCATTTACATGATTTCTAGTGAACCGACTGATGGTCACTCAAATAATACCAGGAAGGAGCATGGCCGAGGGGCCAAAAAGAAAAGAGAAGAGGTCGGGATTACAACTCGAATGCCCGTGATCAGTTTTTGACCTAAAGATGTGGAAGGGGTTCTTGTGCCCTACAATAATTCCTTAGCCATAACAGCCGAGGTGTCAGGGTATGATGTGAAAGGAGTTCATTGACACAGGCAGCTCGATCAATGTGATGTTCTATGACTGCTTCAGGAAAATCGACTTAAATTTGGAGTTGAATGAGGTTGTGACTTCCTTGTATGGGTTTAATGGGAGTGAGGTGGTCCCGATGGGAGAGATTACTCTACCACTCGCTCTGGGGTCGGGAGCGATGAAAAAAGTTAAGATGGTGAGGTTTGTCATGGTCGGTGTTGAGTCGTCATACAACATTATTTTTGGGGAGGACCAGCCTGAACGCTTTTCAGGCGGTGGTTTTGACTTACCACATGACGATTAAATATTTTGTCAGAGAAAATGTAGGGAAGATTGCTGGGGACGGGACCAACTCACATCGAGGACTTGTTATCAAACGACGGTGGGCGCGAACCGACAAAATTCAAGGAGGGCTATTACGCCAAAGGAGGAGATAGTTGATCGACCGGGCGGTTCTGGATCGAATGAGGAGAGGCCTAAGATCGATAATGGTAATGAGAAGCTGGACATTCAATCAGGAGGGAAAATAGAGGAGATAGAGATGGTCGAATGGTGTGATGATAGAAAATTCAAGATTGAGAAGGACTTGGGGGAGCAACTGAGGTCCAGGCTTATAAGGCTGATTAGGGAGTTTGTTGATATATGTGTCTATAACACGGAGCAACTCATGGGAATTGATGCCAGAATCATTGGGCACAAGTTGAATATCGATCTCAATGTTCAACCTATATTTCAAAAGCGGAGGCACCATAGAGCAGAAATGGACAATGTCATAGAGCAGGAGGTCGACAAGCTGCTCAGGGTGGGGCATGTGGTCGAAATCAATTTTCCTGAGTGTCTGTCGAACACGGTGATGGTGTCCAAGTCCGAGGGCAAGTAGTAGATGCGTATTGACTTCAGAGATTTAAACAAGGCGTGCCCTTAGGACTTATACCCTCTTCCAAGGATAGACAACCGGTCGACTCTACTGCTAGGTGCGAGCTCCTCAGCTTGATGGATTCCTCACAAAGCTATCATCAAATCCAATAGACGAAGGAGGACTGAAAAAGAGTGAGTTTTGTTACAAGCAAAGAAATATATTGTTATGCGGTCATGCCCTTTGGCCTGAAGAACGCAGTGATGAAGATGTGGTCATCGAACCTTCCGAGCCCGAGGATGAGCCACACTCGAGCCATGAGAAACGGCGGAGAAGCAGTCGGGACGACCGCCGGGGCTGTGCGAAGGAGGCTCGTGATGGCCGCGCGCGAGGAATTCATGCAATGCATAGACGCGCGATACCCGTGGGCTGCGTGACGAGGCATGAGGGAGCGGGATGCGTGAGGCGGAGTCGCGAGATGGGGGACACGCACGAGGAGAAGCAACGGGATGATGATGAGGACAGGCGGGTAATTCACAACGGGCGGCTCGTATACGGTTCGACCATGCAGTGGGCGGATGGCGCGAAGGATGCGATTAGCGAACCCGCGGGCGAGATGAGGCTAGCGTGCCATTCACTCGTGGGCTGGGCGAGACGCGCAAGGACGAGTACACACGTGTCACGGCGAACAACGCGTGGGGCGCGGTACGGGACGCGCGGGGGGTAGACGAGTGCTAGTCCTTGGAGGACTAGGAGTAGCGCGCTGCCTAGGGTTTCAAAAGGCGTGCAGCGCAAGAAGACCGGGACCCTTCTAGAAGGCCGAGGGCCGATTTCCCTAGCATCTTAGGACTATTAGTTTGGTTAGGATTTGGAATAAAGGCATGTGCCTACTAGTTATTTGGAAAGTCTTATATTTTAGATATCTAGTTACCTTAGGAGTTTATTTTATTTCCAAGAGTTTGAATTCTAGATAGTATAGGATTAGATCTATTTAGCCTCTATAAATACCTAATCATGTCTGTTGTGACCATTTTTGTTACGTTTTTTGTTACTGTTTTGTCGTTCTTTTTTTCCCCCGTTTTAGGTCTTTTTGTTAGTTTTTAGTTAGTTTTGTAGTTTATTGTGTGTTTTCCTCTATTTTGGTTTTCTATGTGTTTTTCATATATTTTGTCGGTTTTCTACGTTTTTCTTCTTGTTTTTAGTGTGCAAGTCGGAAGCCCTGTGAGGAATCGATTTAGCTCAAAAACGGGTCTGAAAATCATGGTTGGATAGATGGGTTCCTTAGCTACACAGAGGAAAAAGCAGAATCCAATTTCGAGTTCAGACGAGTCCAAACGGGCCCAAAACGCAAAGTCGCGCGAAGTCACACGAAGCATGTCTTTGGTGAGCTGGTCATAAGCTTTGAAAGATTTGGATTTCAAGAATAATTTGCCCATTCAAGCATCATTGAATAGAAGGGTTCGTTAACGACGCATAGGAAAAAACGAAACCCAATTCCGAGTTCGGACAAGCCCAAACGAGCCCGAAACGCAACGTCATACAGCCCAGCCCCCCTTAGCGGCGCTAGGGGTGCTAGCGGGCTTCTGAAGCTCATTTTTTACCCTAGCGCCGCTAAGGCCCCCTCTAGCGGCGCTAGGTGCCCCTTAGCGGCGCTAGGACCTGCTGGACCCCTCCACTCGGATTTTTCCCACATTTTTCTCCATGTTTTGAGCCACCATGCTGTCCTCCATGTCTTGTGCCATTTCCTCCATGTTTTTCTCCATATCTTGAGCCATTAAACAAGATAAGGCACTTTAGCATGTTTAGAGGAAGAAAGGTAGAAAAAAATAAAGAGAAGAACATCTATAAATGGGGCTCATATTTGGAAGAAGAGAATCATATCTTGTGGAGAGTCAACTCCATAGAGGGGTTCTCCCTCTTTCTCTCCTTCTTCTTTTCGTCTTCTTCTTTCTTTCCTGGTTCTGCATTTTTAGTTCATTTTCTTGGTTTATTTGTGAAGTGTTATATTTGGAGATACAAGATTTCTTGTGAACTCGGTTTGGCTTGTACGTTGATTTCGATTCTCGACTTGGATTAATAGTAAGTTTTCCTCATTTGATTATGAATATGAAAGCTTGTGTTAATTCTTTTATTGTGGTTGATTTCATCATGAGTAACTAATCCTCTAGCTAGGGTTAAGGGATAATCATTCCAGTTTGTTCTCGTTTATGTGCATGACGATAGCTCAATCTTAACGAGTTGTTTTAATTATGAATTGATAAAATCATACTTGATAAATTTTTATAACATAAGAGTGACACTTAGGTTAATTTGTTGATTTAATCGAAGAGTGACACTTCGATTTGTGATTGAATAATGATTTGTTGAGTTAGAGTTTGCTAATTCTACGAATTGCGACTTTTAGAACCGAAAGGGGAGGAGTCGTAGAGATAATCCTTTCAAAACCGAGAGGGGGGAAATTGGTGGAATTTGGCTCGTTTAGAGTAGACATGTTCAGAGACGTTCTATGTGTTACTTGTTTCGTTAATTTGCTCTTTTATGTTTATCCTCATATTACGAGAGTTAGTGAGGTTAAACCGCTAAATGAGTTAGTTAATCGAACCACTTAACCGAGTTATTAATTGCCGTTAAATGTGTGTAGAACCGGAAGCGATTATTCCCGATACCCTAGCTCGTCTATCTTTTTATCGTTTATACTCTTAGGTAGATTATCATCTTATGTTATTTCTTAGTTGATAATTTTTCAACCCTATCGAGATTAGAATGTGTAGGATTTATTTTGCTTTTATGTGTTATCGATATCAATACTAAATTCCGAACCGCCTTCCTTGACAGATCGACCCGGGAAACAAATCATTCGATTCGGTGCTCGGTAAAATGAAAATAATTTGCTACAACAATGTCATTCGAAATAATATTGAAGAAGTTAATGAAAAAAATCAAACGTTTGTTCACTCGTGTGTTTAGACAAGGCCAATAGTGCGTGTTTATCATACAACCGTGTTCGAAAGAAGGCCTAGAGCGCCTTTCGTCACAATTTATCGTGTCTAAGCGAAGGCCGTTCGCGCGCGTTTATTCAGAAACTGGGATAAGATACACGATTATTCATCATTGGTGCTTTCATTGAGAGTTGTTGATCGTGTGTCTTATTTACCTTTTCGTTTTTCTTTTCTTTCAAAAATTTTCTTTTTCTTTTTGTAAGTTTAAAAAAAAAGGTCAAATCGTGAGAGGATCGAGATGTTGGAAGAGCTTGAAGTCCATAGGCGATGGCCAATACGCCACCAACGAGAACTTCGCCAAACTCGAGTTAATGGTGAACCGATGATTTTAAGCTTAGATCTGCTTGAATCGCCTTCGAACCGTTGCTAGACCGCTGTAAACACCTGCAAGAACTCAACGCCAGAAGTGTTTCCGGCGTAGAGCCTCCGACGCTCAAGTCAGTATGTGAAAGAGATGAAGAAGAGCTGCTCTGAGAGAGCAGCAACAGCTGTAGAGGAGAGTGTGAATGAATGGGAGTTAGGGTTTTAGGGTTACTTCAGCCCCCCTTATATAGGAGAAAACACTTACTTGAAGTATCCAAAATGCCCTGGTCAACTCGTATGGAACGTCCGGAATACCCCGGTCGGTTCGTCTCCCCTTACTGCTGAGTCACCGCAAGATTCATTCTTATCCATTAGGAGATACGTAACTCTAGACATGCTGCAAGTATGCTGAGTCGTCAGCGTCCTACACGTCTCGAGATGCAGGTAGTCGACCTTGAGCACTTTGAGGTCGACTTATGATCATGAGAGCATTCGGAAGCCACGTGTGTTACTTGATAGAGGTCAACTTTCTAAGGTCGACTTCACTGTGTCGACTTTGGTCAAATCGGTATCCGTCTCCAAGAAACTCATGCGATGCTATCAAGTATTCAGAAGTCAACTTACAGGCGTCGACTTGGTGATATCGTTATGGGGCTAGTTCAATTTGCCCTCCAGTCGAGTAAGTTAGAATTTGGGCTGGTATACGATAATATGGCTATATCATCTAGTCCTCCCCAAAAATTATTCTAAACGATCTAGTTTAAGAGTAAATTTGTCGATCGAGCATCACGCTTAATCAAATTTGAGTCACGTTCTCTTTCGACTCATCATGTCAGAGACTCGTCTCGTCATCTCTTAGAAACATTGTAACACCTCATGATTGATTTTCGGATAAGGCTGACATTTTGGCGTCTTTTCAAATTTTGAAATTTGAACCTGGACATATCATGCCGCTTCGAATTCCGCGCCTTATCTGAACCGTCGGATCTTCTCCTGATCTGAGGGCTGATATTCACTTGCTCTGTATATAAGTACCTTACTTTCCCACAACAATCCACCTTTTCGTATCTTCAGAATCTCTTGCTCTCTCTCTTCTCAAATTCTCCGGCAATTTTTGCATTCTTGGCTCTACCGGTGCTTCTCTTTCTCCGGCAACGTCAGATCTTCAAGACTTTTCTCAACCGCAATCATGTGTAAGTTTACTGTCTTCTCAACTCCTGTCTGTTTTTACTTTCCTTGTGGTTTTCTACATCTTTTCTGGGTTTTCCTGAGTTTGAAACCCTTGGGTGTTCTTCGTGTTCTTTATTCTTTTCATATGAATTTTATGTTTGATCTCCTTTGCTCGAAATTACTTCAGTTTTTCTGTTTTGCCTTTATTCTGTCGTTGTGTCGACTTTTGGTGTGCAGTCGATTTATCCGTCTTCCTCTATGCTGATTTCTGTTGACTTGTCCATCTGCCATTAAGTTGGTCTCGTCCTATTATTCCTCTTTCGTAGTTAAGGAGAGTCAAGCACGCTCATGGCTTTACTTGCTTCTTTGATAGCCATTCTTTCCTCGAGTTGATTTTTCTTTCACGACTCTTGCAAGTCGACTTCATTTTGCCTATCCGTCATGTTACGCTTCTCTTCATTTCGTATTCTTCACTTACTGATTTCAACTTTTTCTCCTCTTTTCTTTCTTAGATTCTGACTCCGACTCTTCGCCCGATACCCTTGAGCGCTTGATCGATGAAGGTCCGCATTCGTCCGACTCAGTACAAGTAGTCAGCTTTAAGTTATCTGACCAATCACCAAATCCTCTCGACTCCGATGCGTCCTCCTTCGGTATCGACCGAGACACATATAACCAAGCGCGGATGTCGGGTGTCTTGATGGAAGACCCGGAGTCTTCCCGAGTTAGAGGTTCTCCTCGTCTTGACCTCATTCCTTGAGGTATTTCCTTTAGGATTTTAAATATTCTTGTGTATAGAACAAGTCCCTCTTCTTTACCAATAATTGCGCCTCTTCTCGAGGCTCAAAATGTTGTATCTGAAGCATGTCCATTAGTTAAGTTAGCTGTTTTAAATCCTTTTTGCTATGCCTCTGCAACCGAGGTCGAGGCCTTTAAAGTGTTCAGCGGGCACCCCTCCGACTGAGAGCTGATCGTTCCTAGTCCAAATGATGATTTTGCTCGTCCTCCTCGCGGTTTTTATACCTTTTTTATAGACCAAGTGATGTTTGGTCTGCGCTTCCCTATTCAGCCCGAACTCCTGGCTATCAGTGATTTTTTACGATGTTCCAATAAATCAATTTTCTCCAAATGTGATCTGCATCATGATTGCTTTCATTGTTGTCTCCTGAATAAAGCTTCGATATTTTCTCCTGAATTTCTTTTTCACTGTTATGGTTATCGATTCATAAAAGACGCCCATTGCTTGGGTCGTCGAGCCGACATCACTTTTCTCGATGACCTTTCTTCCAACGTGACTAAGTGGAAATCAAAGTTTTTTTTCATTTGTCCTGCTTCCGGTATATATCCTTATCCCAATGATTGGATCACCTCCAAGGTGAAACAGAATAACGGCCGCGATCCAACAAATTCGCGTTGATGTTAGCCGAGCTCAATAAACATACTTATAAGGCTCGCCCTCTGATCAAGGAAAATATTCTCCTTAATCATGTCAGCATCGTTGTCAACGAGGATCTTCCTCGTCTCGACGATCCTCGTAAGTTTGCCTATTTCCCATTTGTTTTAATAGGTAGTTCACAATTCTCGATTTCTTTGTCTAACGCATAAATTCTTGTTGTAGATTCCGTTCTTGCTCGTTTTGAAAACGTGAAGGCCAAGGGCGACAACAATTTCGTCGGTCGACCCACTCTTCCGAGGAAAATCGATGGTGGCTCGGGGTCGGGTATCAAGGAGGCAGCAGTCGAGACAACTGCTGCAAAGAAGTCGAAGGTTGTTCTCCCATCTTCGGGAAAATAGCCGAAGCCTCGGGCTCGCATTCCCGGAAGCGGGCTCAAGACGAGGTAAACTTCACCCTGATTCCTGGCTCCCTCAAACGCCAGAAAAACAAGGACAAAGGCAAAGTCTTTGAGCAAGCTCCTCTTCTTCCTGGCAACCTCGAGACAGTCACTCTCGAGAGGCCCTCCCGACTCTGGGATCATCCTCATCCTCATGAGATTGCTAAATATTTCGACTTCATCATCCCCACTGCTGATAAGGCTCACGCCGACCGTGATCCTTATGATCGTGCTAGCCATTCTCTACTTTGCTTCTCCCGGGTAATTGTTCTCATCTTTGGCTTCAGTCGATTTTATGTACTTAAGCTCTAATTCTGCTTTAACTTTTTTTTCGTGGTTTTCTTCAGTTCATGGCATACATAATGCCCTTTCTGCTCGAGGATACCAGCTCGCCTGACTCCGACATCCGTGCTTACAAGAAGAAATATGAAGACCAGATTCTCGAGCTCGAGAAGAAAGATGATGACCTCGCAGCTGCTAATGCTCTGATTGCTAAACTCAAGATCGAGAAAGCCGCTGCTCTTTCGAAGGTCGACCAGCTGCGCGCTGACTTGGAGAAGGCTGTTGATGACAACATGGTCGAGAGGGGGGCAGGGGTCCTCGAGGGCGCAAGACCTTTCTAAAGTCTCCAGTCGGTTCTGTGTTCCTCGAACACTACCGTCAGGAGGCTATCAAGCTCTTCTGCAACCCCCCTGCCTTTCTCGACATGCCTTGTCCCGCGACGCTGCAGTATTTCAATTTCACTTTCAACGCGTGGGAGAAGGCCATGGAGAAGACTGAGTGCGCTGGTAAGCTCGATCACGAGGCGGTTAAGAGGACTCTGCCCTTCCCTGCCAGCTATAAAGGCGACCAGGCTCTCCCTGCGGATCACCCGTGGTGGGTCGGTCTCGAGGAGAGGGCCATTCGTAAGGCTGGGTTGGATGGTCGACTGGAGGTTCCTCACTCTCCCTTGGTCAGTCCGACCGACTTAGTCGGGCCAAGTGGAGCGGATGACGAGTCCTGAAGTCGAGGAGGATGGGGAGCCAGTCGGGGAGGGCGATGCTGGTGATGGAGGACGAGAGGATGATGCAAAGATTTTTGAGGATGCCGAGGGCAATGGTGCCGAGAAGCCAACTGATGTAGCTAAAGAGGATGATACTGAGAAGACTGGGACAGTAGTCGCAGATGATAATGGCGAGGGTTGAGTCTTGAAAATATTTGTCCTTTCTTTTGACTGGTTGTTGCTCCCTAGCTCTTATTTAGTTGATTTGTATGTTTTGCTTGTCTTGACCTATATTTCTTATTGTAAAGGTCGAGACGTTTTTTGGATGTATGCGTTTTGGCTATGAATATTATGCCCTTTTCCTTTCTTTCGCCTTTATGCCTTGTATTTTTCTTATTCGTCTTATGTTGAGATAACTTGCTCTTGTTCGGCTTCAAACCGACTAATGTCTTTATGTAATTGTGTGTGGATTTATATTTCCTTGTCCGTATATATATATATCCTCTCCCAACCCTTTCTGCGAGCTGGTCGAAGTCGAGCAACGATTTTAGCAGCTTCGTAGCTGATAAACTGAAGTTTTTCAACTCGTCTTCTCCCAACCCTTCTTGCGAGCTGGTCAAAGCCGAACAACGATTTTAGCAGCTTCATAGTTGATGAACATAAGTTTTTCAACTCGTCTTCTCTCAACCCTTTGTGCGAGCTGGTCGAAGTCGAGCAACGATTTTAGCAGCTTCATAGCTGATGAACTGAAGGTTTCCAACTCGTCTTGTCTCAACCCTTCGTGCGACCTGGTCGAAGTCGAGCAACGATTTTTAGCAGCTTCGTAGCTGATAAACGAATGTTTTTCAACTCGTCTTCTCCCAACCCTTCTTGCAAGCTGGTCGAAGTCGAGCAACGATTTTTAGCAGCTTCGTAGCTGATAAACGAAAGTTTTTGAACTCGTCTTCTCCCAACCCTTCTTGCGAGCTGGTCGAAGTCGAGCAACGATTTTAGCAGCTTCGTAGCTGATAAAATGAAGTTTTTCAACTCGTCTTCTCCCAACCCTTCTTGCGAGCTGGTCGAAGTCGAGCAACGATTTTAGCAGCTTCATAGCTGATAAACAAAAGTTTTTGAACTCGTCTTCTCTCAATCCTTCTTGCGAGCTGGTCGAAGTCGAGCAACAATTTTTAGCAGCTTCGTAGCTGATAAATGAAAGTTTTACAACTCGTCTTCTCCCAACCTTTCTTGCGAGCTGGTCGAAGTCGAGCAATGGTTTTAGCAGCTTCGTAGCTGATAAAACGTAAAGCTTCATCGTCGTAGTTGTGTTTAGTGGGTTGTGCAGTTTAGCCTCATAGCTATCTTGATGTTTTTTGTGTGGATATTTTCAAGTTGTTTGCATAGCGTATATGGGATCTCATTCAAATGTGATAACGTCGTAGTTGTGTAAATCGACTTCGTAGTCGTAGGCTTCGTAGCCTGTTTGAGATTCTACTCGAGAGTACAACTTCGTAGTTGTGTTAGTCAACTTCGTAGTCGTATTCTTCGTAGCCTGTTCAAAATTCTACTCGAGAGTACAGCTTCGTAGTTGTGTTAGTCGACTTCGTAATCGTAGGCTTCGTAGCCTGTTCGAGATTCAACTCGAGAGTACAACTTCGTTGTTGTGTTGATCGACTTCATAGTCATAGGCTATGTAGCCTGCTCGAGATTCAACTCAAGAGTACAACTTCGTAGTGTGTTGATCGACTTCATAGTCGTAGGCTTCGTAGCCTGCCCGAGATTTCGCTCGAGGATACAACTTCGTAGTTGTGTTAATCGACTTCGTAGTCGTTAGAGTTAGTCGGCTACATAGCCGTTTTGAAAAATTTGATTTTTCGGGCAATCATAATAAGGTCGACGCGTAAATGTACGATACATAATTGAACCATAAAATTGAAATTCATTTCATTACTGAATTTGATTTGAACATTGTCCAGTACAAAAAGGGAGTTTGAAACATTGCCTTAAGCGTAAAAGCGTTTTAGGTGGATCACGTGCCAGGATCGCGGCAGTTGTCGACCTTCTCCATCCTCGAGTTCATATGCACCTCTCTCAAGCACCTTTGTGACGGTATAGGGTCCCTCCAAATTAGCCTCGAGCTTTCCAACATGTTTGACAGCGTCGGCTCGTTTGAGGACGAGATCCCCCCTGAAAACGTCTGGTTTGGACCTTTTTATTGAAAGTTGCGTGCATCTTCTGTTTGTACTCGACGGATCGTACCCAAGCTTCCTCTCGTCCTTCTTCAATCAAATCGAGGGCCTCCTAGACCATCTCCTCGTTTTTCTTTTCTTCGTAGAATGTCGACCTATGAGAAATCAAGCCGACTTCTACTGGCAGAAGTGTATCCATTCAGTAAACCATGTGAAATGGAGATTGACCTGTTGAACTCCTTGGAGTCGTCCTACAAGCCCATAGGACTATTGTCAACTCATCCACCTAGGCTCCCGACGCCTTCTCTAATCTTTTCTTCAACCCTTAGAGAATGGTTCTATTTGTTACCTCGACTTGACCGTTCACTTGAGGATGTGCTACTGAGGCAAATCGTAACTTAATCCCCATGTCGAGGCACCATGCTTGAATTTGTTTCCCTTGGAATTGAGTTCCGTTATCCGAGATTAGCACTTTCGGGACTCCAAATCGATAGCAAATGTTATTGAACAAGAATTGTATCATCTTCTCCTCAGTGATTCGCGCCAAGGGTTCCGCCTCGACCCACTTACTGAGTAGTCGACTGCGACCACCAAAAACTTCCTTTGTCCCGTCCCTATTGGTAGTGGACCCACCAGGTCGATTCCCCATTGAGCGAAAGGGATCGGGCAGTTAATTGTAGTCATGGTTTCAGTTGGGATGTGAGGAATTTGCTATGACGCTGGCATCTCTCGCAATCTCGTACTAATTGTTCGGCCATCTTTCGGATTTTCGGCCAATAATAGCCGGCTCGCAGGGCCTTGCCCGCCAGAGCTCGAGACCCTGCATGCGCTCCGCAGCGTCCTTCATGAATTTCTTTTAGGACATATCTCCCCTCCTCTTCGGAAACACATCGGAGATGGGGCCCGACTAACGACTTCTTATATAAGATCCCATCGACTTCAAAATATTTGCTTAGGTATCGAGCAATTTTTTCCGCCTCTTGTTTGTCTCTTGCCGGCACTCGACCCTGCAAGAGTTCCCGAATCGACTTTCTCCAATCGTCCTTCTCGTCGACTTTCATTATTTCGCCCAAAACACTTCCCTCTAAGTGCATGGTAGTAATGCGATTTTCCATCTTCCCTTCATTTGAACTTGCGATTCTTGCCAATCAGTCGGCTCGCTTGTTTGCCTCCCGTGGGACTTGTGTTAACTCAAATTTTTCCAAACCTTGTACAAGGCTTTGAATCTCTTCGACATATTTCAGCATTCGATCCTCCTTAATTTCACAATTTCCCAACACTTGTCCAACGACGAGTTGTGAGTCGGAATGTGCCATGATCTCCATTGCTCCTCAACCAACTGTGAGTTGAATTCCTTTGATAAGTGTCTCATATTCCGCTTCATTGTTCGAGGCTTTGAACCCCATTCTGATGGCAAAGTTGAGCTGCTCGCCGTCAGGAGACACGAGGACGACTCCCAATCCAGATCCTTTGGTTGCAGAGGACCCGTCGACATGCATCATCAACTTCTTTTCTTCCCCCTTAGTACACTCCTGGATGAAATCTGCTAAAGCTTGAGCCTTTATGGCTCGTCTGGGCCCATATCTGATGAAATATTCGCTCAACTCGACAGCTCACTTCACAAGTCGACCCGAGACAGTAGGTCGACCCAAGGTTTCTCCAAGTTGGAAACTTGTCCTCACCACTACTGTATGATTTAGAAAATATGGCCTCAACTTTCTAGCTGTTATTACCAGCGTCAAATCAGCTTTCTTGACTTCGGAGTATCTCGTCTCCGCACCCTGAAGAACTCAACTGGTGTAGTAAATCAGTTGCTAGAAGCCTCCTTCTTCTCGAAGCAGCACTGAACTTAAAGAGACCACTCCCACCGAGATGTACAACACCAACTCGTCACCCGACTCGGGCTTTGTCAACAAGGACAATTCGCTCAGAAATTCTTCCAATTTTTCAAATGTCATTTGTGCCTCATCGCTCCACAGGAAAGTCGTCTTCTTCTTGAGCAATTTGAAGAAAGGAAAACTCTTCTCGGCTGCTCGAGCAATGAACCTGCTCAACCCCGCTATTCTCCCCGTTAGGACTTGCACCTCTCTAATGTATCGGGGTAGAGCCATGTCGAGAATGGCTTTCACCTTGTCCTTGATCACTTCTATTCCTCGCTCTGTGACAACATACCCTAGAAATCGTCCTGCTTTTACTCCGAAGGCACACTTGCTTGGATTCAACTTCATTCCAAATGCCCTAAGGGTTTTGAATGTTTCTCTTAGGTCGTCCAGGTGTGAAGTCGAGGATTTTCTTTTCACTAGGATGTCGTCAACGTATACTTCCATATTCCGCCCAATTTGAGACTTAAACATACGATCCATCAATCGTTGGTAAGTTGCTCCCGCATTCTCGAGTCCAAAAGGCATGACGACATAACAATATGTCCATTTGCTCGTCACGAAGCTTACCTTGCTTTGATCCTCAGGGGCCAAGGGGAATTGGTGGTACCCCTGAGATGCGTCCATCATACTCAACAATTCGCAACCAGCAGTAGAGTCGACTAGCTGGTCGATTCTCGACAAAGGATAATGATCTTTTCGGCATGCCAGGTTCAAGTCGCGGAAATCGATGCACATACGCTATTTATTCAGCGCCTTCTTCACCATCACAGTATTGGATATCCATTCAGGGAATTGGATTTCTTTGATGTGCTTGGCTTTCAATAGCTTGTCCACTTCGACTTCAATAGCTTTGTCAATTTCGGCTCCATGGTGCCTGAGTCACTGCTTCACAGGCTTTCTGAGGGGGTCGACATTGAGTTTGTGTTCCATGACTTCATGGTCGATTCCCGTCAACTCCTCAGGGGAAAAGGCAAATATGTCCCTGAATTCCTTTAATAACTCCACCAACTGTTTTCGTAACTCGTCTTCCAATTCCCTCTCGACTTTGGTAGTTTGATCCTCCTTTTCTCCGATTTGGATCTCCATCAGTTCTCCATGTGGCTCAAGATCACTCCCTCTCGGCCTCTTCTCGCTCGACATTGGTTTCTTTCCCTCCTTGATTTCAGCTCGTTGATTGGTTTTTACCGCAATTTGGTAATACGTTCTCGACAACTTTTGGTCTCCTCAAGCTTCTTCTACATGGTCCCCGACAGGAAATTTCAGTTTCATGTGGTAGGTCGACACCAATGCTTGGAAGGCGTTGAGCGCTGGCTTCCCTAAGATCACGTTGTAAGCCGACTCGATGTCGACCACCACGAATCTCACCATCTTCACTTTCCTCAAGTTGCCCTCCCCTAGGACAACAGCGAGCATAGTCTCTCACAGGGGTGCGACCTCTGATCCATTGAAACCAAAGAGCGACGTGTGTAGAGGTGTGAGCTTGATGTCGAGTGCCATTCTGTTGAGGCATTCGTAAAAGATCACATTCACCAAACTTCCCGTGTCGACAAACACTCTCTGCACTTTGTATCCCGACACCTGCGCGTTTATCATTAGGGCATCGTTGTGTGGCCTCTCGACTTCTCCCACATCAGCAGGTCCAAAGTTCATCACTGGCCCGTTCTCCTCAACTTGATATACCTCGACTTTCGCATATCGACCTCGAGCATACGCCTTCCTTGCTCGATTCGAATCTCCATCTGTCGACCCTCAAAAAATCATGTGAATTACTCCCCTTTTCGGAGGGAGTTCCTCCTTTCTGGTGATCTCTCCCTCTTGCGAGAGCTTTTACTTCTTTCCCTTCTTCTACTCGACCTTTCGCGATATTTATATATGAACTCCTTCAGATGGCCGGCTTTAATTAACCTTTCGATCTGGTCTTTGAGGTGACGACAATTGTCAGTGTTGTGCCCGTAGTCCTTGTAGAATCGACAATATAGATTACTTGGGCTGCACAGGTCCATCTCTCCTTGTCCTTGGCCATCTCACCACGTCATCGCGAATTTCCCTCTCCATTACCTCAAGTATTCTCGCATGAGGAGCCAACATGGGTGTGTATTGAATCGGCCTTCATCCCCTGGATCGTTCTTCGACCCTGTCAGCTCGTGGGGATCCTCTTCTTTCCCCAGTCGAATGAATCTTTTTCTCTTTCTTAACGTCTCGACTCCCTGTCTTGGATGCCTTCACTCTTTGTATATAATCAACTTCTGCCTCTTCAACATTCATGTACTTAGCACATCTCCCCAACACGTCATCGAAACTCCTACGAGGTCGCTTTGCCAAAGAGTTCTTACACAGCCCTGGTAACAGTTCTCTCGTCAATCCCCCTAATTTGATTTCTTCAGTCGCTGTTGGACAATCGACGCATGCTCTTGTAAATCTTGCCACGTACTCTCGCAACGACTCTCCCGTCTTCTGTTGCATACTGATTAATGAGAGATAGGATTTTTCTTGCACCCTAACACTTGCAAACTGATTGAGGAAACTCAAGCTGAAGCCATCAAAGTCCTGAATCGACCCAGCTGGCAGTTGGTAGAACCAGTCCTGGGCCGACCCCTTCAGAGTTGTCAGGAAAGCACGACATTGCACAGGGTCACTGTAGCGGTGGAGCTCCACCATGTTATCAAAACTTCTCAGGTGTCGAGACGGGTCAGTGGTGCCATCGTACCATATGTTTAACTCCCTAAAGCCTTGGGGTAAGTCGGCCCTCCAAATTTGTAGTGAAAATGGATGTTCCTTCGCCCCTCTACTCTTCTTTCCGCCGACTCGAGCCTGCAAGTCGTGGACCTGGGCCAACAGCTGTTCTAATGTCTCGTCTCTTGTCTGCGGGTTGACAGTTCGAATGGAAGACTCCTCTTCATCCGCCCTTCTGTTTTGCTGCACGTTCGACTGAGTTGCTGCTCGACACGAGGTTGTTGCTCGACCTGCGGGTTCTGCTCGACTTGGGAATTCTGTTCGACCCGTGGATTCTGCTCTACTTGCACTACTTATTTCATCTGGGCGGCCACAGCTTCAGCGATCATCTTTTGCTTCTCGCTCCTCGTCATCGTCAGCATTTGTTCCTCGACGCGGGGTTGTGTTTGTGTCTGCTCCGGCACTTCCTGAATTTACTTTCCCTCACGTCGAGACATCTCCGTCAGCTCCTTCTCTCCAACACCTGGGTTAGGGTTTAATGTTTGACTTGTTCCTACTTGGGTCAACACTTGCATCTTCACTCCGGGTAGAGTAATGGGTGTTTCTCCACCCAGATTTATCCCCGGCGGCGGAAGTCCTCCAAATGGTGGTAATCCCAGCATGTGCATCACTGGAGGTCTAGGGGTAGAGAGTGGTGGTGGTCTCCTATCTGTCCAGGCTCCCCTAAACTCCTCATTCAAGTTCCTCTGCAAACCTTCATTCTCAGCCATCAGAAGCAGATCGGAGCTAGGTGCAAAGCTCTTAATTCCTTCAAGAACTTCCCACAGACGACGCCAAAATGATGGGTCTACTTCTAGATCTGGATTGAACCGATGGTTTTGAGCTCAGATCTGCTTGAATCGCCTTCAAACCGTTGCTAGACTGTCGTAAACACCTGCAAGAACTCAACGCCGGAAGTGTTTCCCGCGTAGAGCCTCTGACGCTCAAGTCAATATGTGAAAGAGATGAAGAAGAGCTGCACTGAGAGAGCAGCATCAGCTGTAGAGGAGAGTGTGAATGAATGGGAGTTAGGGTTTTAGGGTTACTTCAGCCCCCCTTATATAAGAGAAAACACTTACTTGAAGTACCCGAAATGCCCTGGTCGACTCGTGTGGAATGTCGGGAATACCCCGGTCGATTCGTCTCCCCTTACTGCTGAGTCACCGCAAGATTCCTTCATATCCATTAGGAGATACGTAACTCTAGACATGCTGCAAGTATGCTGAGTCGTCAGCGTCCTACACGTCTCGAGATGCAGGTAGTCGACCTCGAGCACTGTGAGGTCGACTTATGATCATGAGAGCATTCAGAGACCACGTGTGTTTCTTGATAGAGGTCAACTTTCTAAGGTCGACTTCACTGTGTTGACTTTGGTCAAATCGGTATCCGTCTCCAAGCGACTCATGCGATGCAATCAAGTATTCAAAAGTCGACTTACAGGCGTCGACTTGGTGATATCGTTATGGGGCTGCTCAATTCGCCCTCCTAGTCGAGTAAGTTAGCATTTGGGCCGGTATATGATAATATGGCTATATCAAATGACGCCCGAATGTCTTTGATTTTATGACTTCCTTCTGAGTGAGCCGGGTGTAGATTTCCCCCTCCCTTTCCGAGAGGATAGCAAAGGGGGCATTATATTATGCCCGTAGATCAACCGGCTCTGCTCGAGAGGAAGATTCCCCATGAGTGGTCTTCCGTTTGGTACCCGAAGCACCTTTCTTCACCATTTTGGAAATGAGTCTCTTTCGAGCAATTAATCGAACACTTGGTAGGCAAGACTCGAACTTGGAGAGTAATGCGATCTTCAATGAAAATAAGCCCAATTCCCAACACCTCGATCAACTTCCAAGCAAAGTGTGAGAGCAAGCTGCCCGTACCTTTACAATTCGATGACGACCGGTCGAAAATTGTAGGAGTTTGTATTCGCAGCACTATCCACGAGTAGAGTTGACCGGAAGAGACGAGTTGGCCGCTGGTGATGATTCACCGGAGATGACGAGGTTGGTCGGAGTGCCGGTGATGGTCGGAGCGTTGGTGATGGTCGGAGGAAAGGATGGCTAGGGTTGTGTGAGTTGATGTTGTGAGAGGGCTGAATTGGGAGAAATTGGTGATTGATGACGGGTCGCCGGAGATGGAGTGGTCGACGGAGCTGAGGGATGGTGATCGGAGGTCGAAGCGTCGCCGGACGTGACTGTGTCGGGAACGAGCGAGATGGTGGAATTAGGGGCTAGGGTTCGGGAATGCCGAACGAAAGGGAGAGACAGTGATGAAGTCGCCGTTGATGGAGTCGCCGGAGTTGAAGGTCGCCACTGGTGAAAGTTGGAGATGGCGAAGGTCGGAGCTGTGCAATTGGTGATCGGATGTTTTGCTTCTTTGGTCGCGAGAGGAAGATGAAATCGCGAGAGAGAGAATGTCTACAAAAGAGAAAAAAACTCCCGTCATTTACTTTAAATTCCAGGTAAGTCGCGAGTCGCGAAGAAGGTCGCGAGTCACGAAACAAATAGAGTGCGACTACATTTTTCCCGTGGCGTAACTCGCGACAATTTTTTTTTTAATAAAAAGAACTTAATTAACCTGCAAAACTAAATGAAAACGCATAATCATCTATAAGTTCGCAACACTTCAAACTGAACAATGAACCCATTGTCGATGATCAGAGCTAGAAAAATTTACCTACTGAATTAACCAACAAAAAAAAATAAAAATAGAAAAATAGAACCAAATGCAAAAAGGAAAAAGGAGAGATACAATCGTACAGAGCACAGTGACTAGACTAGTCACTGTGAATTCGGTGGTGCAGGCAGAGGATGGAGATAGTCAGGCCCAAATAGCGACGGGCGTTTGACAAATCATATCTCTCTCCCCAGTGGGACCGGGGCAGCTTCATCGAACTCGGCCGGGAGGTGGCAGTGTGACGGTTGGTATGGACATGACCCTTCAATGGCCTCTGCGGCTCAAGCTGGGACCCTCGGACAGAAATGAAGGTAGATTCTCCCAATACAGTCATGCTTGCAGTCCCGTTTTTCACATCAATCACTGTGTTGGTGATCGCCATAAAAGGGTCGTCCAAGGAGGATGGTGTGCTAATACCCGTTCTTTCTAACATTCCCCACATCAAGAACCACAATATCAACGAGGACTATCAGCTTCCCCACTCTTACCAGGACATCTTCCACAATCCCTTCGGGTTGACGGAGCGAGCGATCCGCAAACTATAAACGCATCCTAGTTGGCCTCAGACCCCCGAGCCCAAGTTTTCGATAGATAGAGAGGGGCATGATATTTATGCAAGCCCCAAGGTCAAGCATCCCCGAAGCATCTTTCCCACTCCCGAAAGCTATATTGATCACAAACCCACCATGGTCTCTTTCTTTCTTCGGTAAACCGTGCTGGAAAACACTCGCCGCCTCACAGATCAGCACCTCCTCACCATTCTCAAATCACTTCTTGTTTGTGGTCACTTCCTTGAAAAATCATGCATAGGCCAGTAATTTTTTCAACACATCAGGAGGAGATAGGCCGACATTAGCCTTAGCCAACATCGCATGGAGGTCTCAAATCATCGTGCGGTCATTCTCCTCCAAAATTCATCCTGGGAAGAAGATCTTCGGACACTAACTAGAACTTCCAATTATTACTTTCACAGGAATACTCCTAAGCCTCCCTTCTGTTGATCGCCTTGACCTTGCTCCTTTCCTTTATGACTGAATTTCGCTTCGTTTGTACCTTTCTAAAAAGACAAACTGCTGAGTTGATGAATTGGTTTTCAATCCTTATTTTTTCTTTTTGGAGACCGGGCGGAATTTCGTCCCAAGAAAGCTCCTTGATCGGCCCTCGCAAACTCATTATCAATGAATTCCAGAGCAATTCTCAACCGCGATTCATTCCCACTGGGGAAACAATGTCTCTGCTCTACATCTATCTATTCTTTAGGATTCAGACTTAAAGGGACGTAGATAAAGGGAATCGATCTGTGGCTCAAAAGCACCATTTCTATCCATTCCAGAGCCATCACCAGTCAATAGCATCTGATGCCCTCGATTTGACTCCAGCAAGAGCTTTTGAAGTGCCTGATCAGGTTCATCGTCCTCATTTTTGTTCCAATAGCTAAGCTAATAATCTATGCGGCTTAATGCCCTTAAATTCGTATACTGAACTTCGCTTTGCTTCGTTCATTTGTCTTAGAAGTTGAGTCTTTGTGAAAAAGAGAAAACTTCTGTATGGGTTCGGGGATTTGTGTAAGGTTGGCTTGGCTGGCGGTGTCACTGGAGTTTCTTGCTTCTTCGAGCCCTCTTTTTCTTCTTTCTTCTTTTCTCCTACGATCTCGCCCTCAATGTCGGGAAAAATCACCGTCACTACATTCACATGCTCTGGCTGACTGGGAAACTTTTCCTTGTTCAATTCAGTCTTGATGGTTTCGACCCGCGTGTCCAGTTGGCCCACTTGCGTCTCAAGCCGCTTGATAGATGCATCTTGGTTCGTGATAAACTGGAGGATCTTGTCTAGCTTGTCGTCTTGGAGGGATGAACTTGGCTCGGCTCCCGGTGCTTGCATCCCTGCTACCGGTCCTCTTGGCTGCTACTGTTGCTGGTAGTTCGGACGGAGAACAAAACTCGGACGGGGCTACTAGGGAATGAAGTTCTGACGGGGTTGCTGAAGGGTGTTCGTGTTGTTTGAACATGAGAAGTTGGGATGATTCTGCCATCCCGGATTATATGTGTTTGAGAACGGGCCATTGTCTGGTCGGGATTGGTATCCTTGTAAAGCGCTGGCATCTGCATACTGCTCCCTGAATTCTTGATCGAAGGCTGAAGGGCACACCTCAGACCTATATCCTAGGACTCCACATGCCTCACATGTGTCAACGTCCATGATCTGAACCAGCTGAGCTCCTCGTGCGTTAAGTAACCGCATTTGCTCTGTGAGCTCAGCTAACTGTTGGGCCATCAGGTTATTACTTGGCCCGACCTCGTTCACTGTCGCTCTCTTCCCCCGGCTACTCTTCTGCGACGAGTTCGTGCTCATCGTCTCAAATATGTCAAACATCTTCTCAGTTGTTTTTCCTACGACATCTCCTCTTACCGCATTGTCGACCATATACTGCAAGTTCTGGTGGAGGGAGTTGTAGAAGCAGTTCATTAGTAGCCCCGGAGAGAGGTTGTGATGAGAGCACTGTCGTTGGACATCCTTGAACCGCTCCCAAGCCTTGTGAAGAGGCTCATTCGGTAATTGAGCAAATGAAACGATTTGTGACCGGAGCTCCTGGGTCTTTTGATGGGAGTAGTACCTCCCTATGAACTTCGTGTACACTTCAGCCCAGGTAGTAAGATAATCCGGTGTGAGGGTCATGAACCAAGCCTTGGCCCGGTTCTTTAGTGTCTCGGGGAAGAATTTCATCTTCAGTTGCTCCTCGTTAAACCCGTGGAGAGGGAAAGTCTGTAGGACATGGTAGAATTCCTGAATGAAGTTAAGCGGGTCTTCATTCGGGAGCCCGGGGAAGGATGGCAGCTGGTTGTAATGTATCATCTTAAGCTCGTAGTTTCGAGCCTCTTGTGGCAACCGGATGCATGAAGTTATCGGCCTGATCAACGGTTGGGCTAAGTCTCGGAGGAGGTCGCGGGGTTGTAGAGCCATGTCTAGATTTGTAGTTTCAGATGATTCGAGGTTGAGTTTGTCAAACAGCTCCCTTACGCTCTCGTGACTTGGTTCGTCATTTGGTCCTATGATATGCCCACTCCTGGTACGCATACACAAAGACAAAAGAAACTGTCATGAGCACTAGATAAACAAAGAAGAAAGCTAAAAGAAGCAAAAGCTACTAGACTAAACTAAAGAAACAAAGAGAAACACGAAAACAAGAAAAATCACAAGAAATAAGAGAAACACTAAAAAAACGAATAGGCGCACAATTATAGTCATAAACCTTCCCAGGTAACGGAGCCAATTTTTTTGTGAGTATTTTTACTGGAGTAGAATTGAAAGATTCGTTCCCTAGGTCGTATCGCAAGGAAGGTTAGCCGGATATTCTTGTGCGTTTATTCAATCACGAAAAAGAGAAATCAAATTCATAAACACTCTAATTCAATAGTTTTAAGTTTCAATTATCAACTAATGACTTTAAACTAAATAAAATGAAAGTAAAATGGAAAACATAAATTCACTTGATGACTAAAGAGCTAGGGAATCGGGGATTATTGCTTTCGGTTCTAACACAATTTCCGACAATCAATTGCTCGGTTAAAGGACTTGAATCGTTTCTCGTCCAGAGGTTCACTTTCAATAACTCTTCGTAACAAGAGAGTGAATGTAAACGATCAACTATCAATTCCAACAACACATAGACAATACCATGACGGACAAGTCTATTCTAAACGAGCCTAAATTGATCAACGTCTCCCCTCTTGGTTCTACACGTTGATTAACTAGGTTAGAATGGTGATTAATCAACTAACCCTGTAATTCACACAACTTGAATAGATATGAACAATCAAAAGCATTCAATTATAACGAACCTAATCAATCATCCCCTATCCCTAGCGAATGGATTTAACTACTCATATGGAATTCAACACAATTCATTTCAAGAACCCAAGCATTCATATTCAAGGATTAGTTGAAAAGGAAAACTTATGATTAAAATAGAACTAAGAGTCGAATCCAATGAACAATCCAAATCCAAAGCGAGAAAAAGAGTTTTTCAATCTCCAAATCCAATCGAAAGTGAAAAAGCATGAAAAGGAATGAGTTTCTAGAGACAAAAAGCCTAAAAACAAAGTCAGGAAGTGAATAATGAGCCCTGGTCCAAAATTTGATGTTAAAAACAGCATCTCGAAATTCTTGGTGGGGGCACTGCCTCTGGAGGTCTTTGAAACGTTCCCAAGCCTCGTGAAGAGGCTCGTTTGGTAGTTGAGTAAATGAGACTATCTGGGACCGGATGTCTTGGGTCTTCTGATGGGAATAATACTTCTCGACAAATTTGGAGTAGACTTCGGCCCAAGTTGTTAGAGAATCCGGGGTGAGGGCCATGAACCAGGCCTTGGCCCGATCCTTCAGAGTCTCTGGGAAACACCGCATTTTAAGTTGGTCCTCGTTCAGCCCGTGTAGTGGGAACTGGAGGACGTTGTAAAACTCCCGAAGAAAGTGGAGTGGATCCTCATTTGGAAGACAATGGAAAGATGGTAACTGGTTGTAGTGGATCATCTTCAGCTCATAGTTTCGGGCTTCTTGTGGCAACCGGATGCATGAAGTGACTGGCCCGATTATGGGTGGGGCCAAGTCTCTGAGGATGTTGCGAGGCGGTTGTTGTGCAGCCATGTCTGAGTTGCTCCCCTCAGATGATTCTGGTGAATGCTCGCCTTCTTCGTGTGGCTCGAGAGTAAGCTCGTCCAACAGCTCTCTCAGGCTCTCGTTGAAGGTTTTGTTAATTGGAGATAGCTTACGTCCACTCCTGGTACGCATACACTCAGGCAACAAACAAGTTACGAGCACCAATAGTAAAGAAAAGAAAACAAAATAAGAAAAAGAAACACGAAAAATAAGATGAATAAGCGCACAAAATATGTCCTAAACCTTCCCCGACAACGGCGCCATTTTGTTGTAGTAATTTTTACCGGAGTAGAATCGAAAGATCCGAACACCGGGTCGTGTCTCGAGGAAGGTCAGACGGATTATCTTGTATGCGTATTCAATCACAAAAGAGAAAATAATCCTAACACTCTAATCAGATTGATTTGGTTTGATTTATCTACTACAAATTATAAAGCTAATCCTAGCTATTCAAATTTCACAACTCCGAACACGAATTCAAATAATGATAAAAGGGACTAGGGTGTCGGGGACAATCATTTTCGGTTCTCAATACATTGAGTAGCAATCAATTACTCGGCTAAAGACTACGAAATACTCACTCATTCATAGATTCATTCTCAATAACTCACGTAACAAGAGAATAAACGTAAATGAACAATAATCGAATCGATTAGCACATAGACAATACGTCTCTGAACAAGTCTATTCTAAACGAGCCTAGATCAATCAATTCTTCCCCTTTTGGTTCTAAGAATCGATTTAGTGGATTAAAATGGTGATCAATCAATTCAATCCTAGGTTTAACACAACTCGAAAAGATTGAGCAATTCAATAATCACACAAACGAAATCGAACCGGAACAATTATTCCCTAGCCCTAGTTAACGAATTTAGCTACTCATCATCAATTCAACATCAACATCAATATTAATCAAAGCCATCATCATCACAGATAAAATGAAGTAGAAAGCTTACGATTAAATATGAATCCAATGTCGAAAAACAACGAACAATCCAAATCCACAAGTCGAATCTTGGTGTTTTCACAATCCAAGATCGAATCCCAATCAAAACTAAGAGAAAAATGAGTTCTGGAGTGAAAAAGTATGAGAGAGTATCAAAACCTAGCAAAGAACATAATGAAAATCGGATCTAAAATCCAAACTAATTTTTCTGCACGTCGCGACCTCCGCGGCCGCGGTGAAGGAAACTCGCGGCCGCGAGCTCATCTGGCCAGAAGTGGAATTCTTTGGGAAGTTTTCGGACTCTCACGGCCGCGACTTCTCCTCCGCGGCCGCGGCGACTATAACTGGGCGCCTGATTGGTTTTTTTGTTCACCTCTTCACTTTTCGGGCTCGATTATACTCATTTGGACTCGGAATTCGATTCCGTTTTTGTCCTGTGTGTTCCCAATGAACTCCTCTATTTGATTAGGCTTGCCCGACTAGTATTTTTCCGAAATCCTATTCTCCCGAGACTTCCAACCTACACACCAACGACGACGAAGAAAAACGGAAAACGAACGAAACAATACAAGAAAGACCAAGAAGAGAGCAAATACTAAATAAACTATAAAACGACCTAAAATCCAATTAAAACACCTAAAATGGGGGGAAAATAAAGACTAAAAGACAACGGAAAACGCAACAAAGATGGGACAAACAACGCGCAAGCACGGTCCTCGAACCACCACCGCAAGCTGAGGAGTGAGAAGATCGCCGAGGCGGCATGACCACGGGGCTACATGCGACGCCTTAGTCTCGAAGAAATGCAAAAGCGATGTGAGAAGGGATTGTGTTTCACGTGCAATGAACCGTTCATACCCGTACATCGATGCAAGGGGAAGCAAATCTATCTCCTCTATTCTTTTGATCCTGATGAGGAGAACAAGCAAGGGGCGCACCTATACCTAAATCCACAACTAGAGATGATGCACATGATGAAAAGAAAGCGAGGACCGAAGATGATGCAATTTGACGCAGAAATTTTGGGGCGGAAAGTCGACGTGTTAGTCTATAGTGGGTCAACCCTTAACTTTATCAACTAGGACTTCACCGCAAAGTTAGAACTTCGTATGATTGGGGTCGTACCATTTGGAGTGAGAGTAGCGAATGGCGAAGAGCTTAAGAGCTCGATGCTATTTAAGAAAGTGCCAATACAAAGTGCAAGGTGAAGAGTTGAAGGTTGATCTTTATGCGCTACAGTTATCCAAACCCGATGTGGTACTAGGAGTTCCATGGTTGGAAACGCTAGGGTCCATGACAACCAACCACAATAAAGGGACCATGGAGTTCGAAAGGGCGAAGAAGCGAATCAAGTTGCAAACAAGCGACGAGGGAACCGAACCGGTCGAGCTGAAGAGGCTCAAGTTCATTATCCTTGAGGACAAGAAAATTCTCGAAGAGGTGGGAATGATGAAGATGTGGTCATCGACCCTTTCGAACTTGAGGACAAGCCACACTCGAGCATGAAAAACGGTGCAGAAGCAGTCAGGACGATACCCGGGGCTATGAGAAGGAGGCTTGTGATAGCCGCCCGCGAGGAAATCACGCAACGCATAGACGCGCGATACGCGTGGGTCGCATGACGAGGCGTGAGAGAGCGAGATGCGTGAGGCAGAGTCGTGCGATGGGGGGCACGCACGAGGAGAAGCAACGGGATGACGATGAGGACACGACAGGTAATTCACGATGGACGGCTCGCATATGGTTCGACCACGCAAGGGGCGGATGACGCGAAGGATGCGATCGACGAACCCGCTGGCGAGAGGAGGCTAGCGTGCCATTCACTCGCGGGCTAGGAGAGATGCGCAAGGGAGAGCACGCGCGTGTCACGGCGAACAACTCGTGGGGTGCGGTATAGGATGCGCGGGGGGCAGACGGGCGCGAGTCCTCGGAGGACTAGGAGTAGCGCGCCGCCTAGGGTTCTAAAGGCGCGCGGCGCAAGAAGACCGGGACCCTTCTAGAAGGCCTAGGGGCGATTTCCCTAGCATCTTAGGACTATTAGTTTGGTTAGGATTTGAAATAAAGGCATGTGCTTACTAATTATTTAGAAAGTCTTATATTTTAGATATCTAGTTACCTTAGGAGTTTATTTTATTTCCAAGAGTTTGAATTCTAGATAGTATATGATTAGATCTATTTAGCCTCTATAAATACATACTCATAACATTCGAAATAATATTGAAGAAGTTAATGAAAAATCGAACGTTTGTTCACTCGTGTGTTTAGACAAGGCTGATAGTGCGTGTTTATCATACAACAGTGTTCGAAAGAAGGCCTAGAGCGCCTTTCGTCACAATTTATTGTGTCTAAGCGAAGGCCGTTAGCACGCGTTTATTCACAAACCGGGATAAGATACACGATTATTCATCACGCAGGTGCAACGTATCAGCGTCTTGTCGATAAAATTTTTAAAAAGCAACTGGGATGGAACATAGAGGTCTATGTTGATGATATACTGGTTAAAAGCAGAGAGGAAAATGACCATGTGGCTGACTTGAAGGAGGCTTCCACCACTCTGCAAATGTATGGTATGAAACTCAACCCTGTTAAGTGCTCATTTATTGTGAAATCAGGAAAGTTTCTTGGGTACATGGTGACCAAAAAGAGGTTCGAGGTGAAACTCAAGAAAATTCGAGTTGTTTTGGAGATGCAACTCCCGAAGAGTGTGAAGGAAGTACAAATTTTGACTGGTCGAATTGCAGTTTTCAATAGGTTTATTTCAATAGTGGCCGAGCGAAGTAGTCCTTTATTTAGGACTTTGAAGAGGAGCTCAAAATTTCAGTGGACTGATTAGGCGCAGAGGGAATTTGAGGAGTTGAAAGTTGTATTGACGAACTTAACTTTGTTGGCCGAGCCAGTTAATGGAGAAGACATGGTTTATATATTTCAATTAGTGAAGTGCAGTCAGCTCGGTGTTGTTGCGAGAGGAGTGAGTGGCCAAATACTCAATTTATTATGTCAGTCGGGTAATGCAGGGAGTTGAATTGAGGTATTTAGAGATTGAGAAAGGGGCATTAGTTGTGGTCATTACGGTAAGAATGCTGAGGTCGTATTTTTTAACTCATAAGGTGAAGGTGCAAACGAGTATGTCTTTGAGGGAGACGCTTGATCGACCCTTAGTTTCAGGTCAATTGGTAAAATGGGATGTGGAGTTGAGTGAATTTTCATTTCTTATGAACCTTGAAGGGCGATAAAGGCCCAAGTGCTAGCGCATTTTATTTAGGAAGGAAAGAAAGAAGAGGTCGAGTCTGAAGGTAGATGACAGTTGTTTGTTGATAGTCCTGTGTCAAAAGGAGGGGAAATTTTAGGCATTGTATTGATTTCTCCTAACGAGATAGTTTAGAGTTCGCGACCAAGTTGGGGTTTAGAGTATCCAATAATGAGGGAGAGGACGAGGCGGTGGTCAAAGGCTTATAGTTGGCCTTGACAGGAAAAGCTCAAGAGATTCAAGTACACTCTGACTCTTAGTTGGTCATAGGAAAGTCTCAGGATGGGTTCGAGGTGACGGAGGAAAGGATGCAAAAATATGTTGATGAGATGAAACAGTTGCAAGTATAATTTGGTTTTTTCGAGCTAGTCCAGATACCAAGAGGGGAGTATAAGAGGGTTGATTGATTGTAAAAATAGCCCAAAATTTGGTCGACTGCAAGAGTAGAGTGTAACCTTACTTCACATGGATAAAAGTGCGATGGAGGTCAAGGCCGTGAAGATTCAGGAGGTCGATGATAGGGGGCCTCTATCTTGCAGAAATTGAAGGAATGGAGCTTGAAGGCTATTAAAAGGTTTTTCGAGCAAGGCGAGTCCTCTACAAAAGGTCGTACTCAGGACCACATCTCAGATGCGTAACAGTAGAGGAAGGTCGATATGTGTAAAAGAGGTTCACGAGGGGTATTGCAGTGACCATATCAAAGCGGGATTGTTGGTAGCTAAAATACTTCGAGCTCGATACTTCTTGCCAACACTGATGGAAAATGCAGTCTCGATGGTGAAGAAGTGCTTACAATGTCAAAAACATGGCCCACTCATTCATCAACCGGTGGAGACGATGACCACAATGAGCGCCCCAATTCTATTCGCTCAGTAGGGCATCAGCCTGGTGGGGCCAATGCCGCAAGGATCTAGTCAGAGGAAGTTTTTGATCTTAATGGTTGATTATTTCATTAAGTGGGTGGAGGGCGAACCTTTAACTAAGATTATAGAGGACAAAGTCATACACTTTTTATGTAACAATATTTGTTGCAGGGCTTGACACAAGAGAAGAACTTTAAAATTTCAACTTTCCTAGACCAACACAAGAGAACCTCATCTAGACTGACAGGGCTTGACATAAACCCATCTATCATGTCACCTACACTTTTTACAAACAGACTCCACAATTTTATTTTTTTGTTTCCGAAAAGAAAAACAAGTCTGGGAGATGGGCCTTTAAGGCTTCCTTGAACTGGAAAATTGCAGAGGGTTCCCCCAAACCTCTACAATTCCACACACATACCTTCATTTACACCATTGGGACCAATTGGGGATGGTCATCTCCACCATACTAGTCTGGATGATCTCTCCAACTTTCTGCTTTTTACTCTCAAAATCTAAGTTGACTCTATCTAGTTAAGAATGATAGAGATTGACAAGGCTTCTCTTTTTTGGTCCCTTACTGCTACTATCCCCAATTAAGCCACTCTCCCCTTTGTCAATAACCATAAGTTCTGGTTTATCTATTTTATTAACTCTAGGTAGCCTGGTGAATGTTTTATTCTTTCTTTGGGATATCCTACCCTAAATAGCCACAGGTTGAACCTCTATTTTTACCAAGTCCTCAGTTTTTTGCAAAACATCATCTATCCTTAGGTCTAGGTTCACTACCCTCTCTACATTTGTCTCTCCTCTAGTTACTTCCTTACCCACTTGAGGATACTTAAGACTATCCGCCCCACCCAACACTTCTACTGCTTCTCCTTGACCCACTTTCTCTTGCTCACTGTTTTTCCTTTCCTCCACAATTTAGAGGATTTAACCGACTCCTTAACTATCAAAGGGCTACCCAAACTGTTGTGCCTTGGACTTCTAGACTCAGCTGGATTTGAATTTATTTCCAAACAGCGAAATATGAGAAATATCTCACCCATTTGAATTTATGATCATTATGGAAACTACAAGTANCAATCCTAACACTAGTCACTATATAACACTCTAAAATCCTCCTAAAACGAACCTCATCTATCATCCATCAATCATCTAGCTCTTTAAAAAAATAAAACAGAACATACAAAACAACAAAAGAAAAAAAAAAGCAAAACAAGGAAAAAAACACACTCACACACACACAATGGTGCAAGTTTTTAGGAGCGATTCTCAGGCATACGACCAACTAATCAGAGTATTCTCGATCAACGACGGAGGAGTTCGAGGCACAATCCCAGACGTAATCCTCGGATTGCCGACTATTTCGACATGGTTGCCGAAACAAGCACTGGAGGCCTCGTCACCGCCATGCTCACGACTCCCAACCGAGACAATTGGACGTTGTTCACGGCAAACAAGGTCAAGGATTTCTATCTCCAACTCTGCCCTCAGATTTTTCTCCAAAAAGAGGTAAAGTTTAGTTAGTTTAACTCTACATGGATGTGTGTTTTGTGAAGTTTTTTTTTTCTTTGTTTCTTTATTTTTTGTTTTTGAAGTTTGAAGAAGTTTTTTTGTTGTTTTGATTCGATAAAGGGGTAATATCGTGAGCCGATGCGCGAGGTTAGTGAAATGGCTGTCGGGACCAAAGTACGACGGGAACTATCTGCTTGCGCTTCTCAAGGACAAGCTTGGGGACACGAGATTTAACGAGGCCCTCACGAGTGTCGTGATTCCGACTTTCGATATAAATAAGCTGCAGCCCACTATTTTCTCGACTTATGAGGTGCGTTTCGTACGATTT
>BKCP01005184.1:461532-478034 GCA_008636005.1 Striga asiatica | reverse complement strand
TTTTTTGTTATCTTCCCCTGTTATGTGTTCTGTTTAGTTTTGAATCTTGGGACAGCGCATGAGTTAGATTTTTTTTTGGGGATAAATTAGGGGAATAATTGGTCGAGCTTGAATGCGCCACTCTCGAATATACGCATAGGGACTTCAGCTGCTCTGACTTATCTGCCCGTGGATTACTTCGAAATCGATGGCGGTGTTTTCGCTAATAACCCAGTAAGATAAATAGTATACAATAGAATCCAAGTCACTTAACCAAAATGAGAAAAACACACTCTTTTTTTTTTGTATTCATCTTAGACTTTGTTTGCAATAGAACAAATCATAAAGGACAAGATGCAAACACAACAAAATAGCAGCCTCTTTGCAAACGATCAAGGTCATTTCTTGGTTCTCTCGCTCGGGACTGGCTCTCCCAAGCGCAAGGAGAAATACTATGAGGCAAAGAAAACAAGAAAGTGAGGCCCATTCGGGTGGTTGTTCACCTGCGGCTTGACTCCTCTACTCGACGTGCTTACTTGGAACTTGAATGATTATCACAATCCTATTGTGCTTCAGGCCCTCCATTCTCAAGAAAACTACCTCTAAGTGCATGTAATGTGTTGCAGATTATACATTTCTATATGATTGCTTTTTGTGCAAGTTTCAATTTTTTCTTAACGCGTATATGCTTTCATGCAGGAAGTCACGTTGACTGTAGTAACGTCATCCTTAGACGTGGCAAGTGAGAAGAATTTGAGGCGTGTCGTGAAAGTCGGGTGAAAGGTTGCTTAAAAAATGGGTCTCGAGAGTCGACTTGGAGACATGAGTCCTCGTGCCCTCTGGTCAGGGAACAAATGAGGAGGCATTGATTAGGTAGATACAAATACAATACATATTTAGCTAAATTGTATGATTTATAATTATTTAGGTTTACAGTAACTAATTTCATTTCTGCATGTATATGAAGCTGATTTATTGATGGTTTTTTTCTACTCTCATTCCAACAGGTAGGCCGGCATACTTTGAAAGGAGAAACGAATTCGAGATGCGAAATCGAACGACGTTCATCGTGAAGGTGGATGAGGAGATGAAATTTTGTACATATGTAGTTTTTATTTAGAGATTTTGTTGAACTTGTTACCTTTTGTATCTAGTTCTTTTTCATGTTGTTGAGCATCATGGCATTCAGATTCATTTATTTGTACTCTGCATGTTGGTCTTGGTGTAAATATTACTGCACATTATTGTTATTTTATTATGTATATATGAATTCAATTTAAATTCAACTTTCATGAATTCATGATGATTTGTTATTATTCTCTATCATTTTTACAATTTAATGCTTCTTTTTATGAACTCAGCATCAGAACTATAAAGTTACACTGTTGCAATGTTGTTTAGTTTTGCAGTTCTCCGTTTTCATCATTTTTCTTGAAATCAAAATTGTGCATTGATTTCTTGCATGGGCTGTAACAAAGCAATTTAGAGTGAAAATGTGTTTTGCTTAAGTGTTTTTCATTTCAAAATAAATAACCTGATACCTAATATATGACATGTGTCCAATATTATCTGTATTATTCAAAATTAAAAAAGAATAATAACAAAGAAAGTTGGTGTAAATAGGTTAATAATGCCCAAGTTTGTGTGTAACATGAGTTCAAGTCCCTACTTGTTTGGAACTACATAGTATGTATCCATGCCCGAGTTGGTGCAAAATGACTTTTATTAAGGTCTATTTATGCTAAGAATACATCATATTTTGACATAAAATATTCGTTGATAATCATAAAATAATTTAAATCTGGCCTTACTTAGTCAATGGTCCAAAAACTAGATTCTTATGGATGTCGATCTCCAATATTTATTCTTAACACACCATCTTGTTGGTTCCTTCAACACTTGAAATTGAGGAATTCCACAAATACTTCATTCCGTAGTTAGGGTTGTAGGGAACATTTATAAGTGCCTATGGGTTGAGTGGCTCTTGTTCTTATCCACTGTAAATGTGGAATTTTAATCAAGTATGTACTCAAACCACGATGGAAAGATCAAGCTCTGACAAGTCTTATCTTGTTTTCGACAATTCTCACTATCCTTTACCGCTCTTCAGAAACTTAGTAAACTTCGGCAAGATGCCCAGGTTCATCACCATCGTAACACCATCCCTCGGATTTCTTGGCCTCCCATCTCGCTTTGCCAGAAAAAGTATTTTTACGCTTCGTTCTTGAACTCGACTTGGCCAAATTTACCTTAGCCTCTATCTCGCTCTGTTTGGCCAATACTTCATATTTTTTATTATCTTCTATACGAAGACAGACTATCAAATCCTCGAGTTTCATTTTTTGTATTTATGCATGAGATAACTTTTGAAGGACTTCCACAAAAGAGACAGCTTTTCAACAATAGTCGCCACTTGAAAGGCTTCACTCATAATCAATCCCTCGGCCAACATATCATGAAGGATAATTTGAATCTCTTGAACTTAATTAACCACCAACTTTGTGTCAATCATATCGTACTTAGCAATTTATCGAGAAAATCTTTTAGTGTCATTATCTTCTATTTTGGTTGTTCCCAAAAAGTTCCACATCCTTAGATGTGTTAACCAGGCTATACACAATAGATAGTGTGTGTTATCTAATCCATTAAGTATTGAGTTTCTACACAACAAATCATTGTGATGCCAGACATTCGAGGCCATATGTTTTTGGATGTCGGTCTCACTTTCGAGAATGATCAAAGGGTCCTCTAAAAGAAAACGAGAGAGGAAGAGAGACATGTGAGGTAGAAATAATCTTTTACTGCCACCTCATGAAATTAGAGCGGTTGAACTTCGAAGACCTCTCACCGGGAGCGACTACCATCGGAGTAAATGGACTAGTGGCTGATGTAGTGGTCGATGGAGCCTTTGAAGAATACGTTTCGTTTACTTCAGTTGCCATCTTATGAACTAACAAATATTTTATCTTAAGATTGCATAATTTGTTGTTTTTGTGAATCTCAAGTATATGACAAGAAATTAGAAGAAAAACGATAAAATGAATAAAGTCGAGACATTTAAGATACAAATAGTTCCATATAGTACTCACGGTTCACAGCTAACGTCTCCAAGATACAACATCTTTTGATTTTTGTACAACGGTAACTGAAATACACAAACTTTCAGCAAACAATACTCAAGTTTCAGAATTCTCAAGATAGAAACGAACACAAAGAATACAAGATGCTTAGTGAACTATGTTAAAGGATGCTACATGCTCTTAAAATTTATATCTATGTAACCATTTCACTTCATGGGAGTTTATAGATGTTCTAATATATCCCCAGGGGGTTCAAGGCATCAAAAGACGCATTCCGGGACGTGCTCGATTGACAAAAACTGAGTAAGAGACCTTTTAGCACGAATAGGTGCGTCAGCATATATTACTAGAATTTGGTGCATTAGTAACAAAATTTTCCAACGGATTAGTATCGGTGCCATAATTACCGTATTAGAAACATTTTGCAACAGATTTAAAAAATGTGTTATAGTTATGAGTTTCTGCAACTGAATCTAATTTAGTTTTATTATGAAACCACATTTTATTCAGATGACTTGATTTAATTCGAATAGAAAATAATAATTAATTGTTGAAATGAAATGTACATAATAAGATTTTACTGAAATTTAAATTTTAATTAAAAGATCTATTTTGATGATTAATGTTGAAAATGCTTGCCTTATATACTAATTTTGAATAACATTAAACAGACTAAAAAATTAGCCCAAGTGAAATATATATGTTACCTCGCTACATTAATCATAATAGTTTCTATTTTGTTAATAAAAAAATATAAATACCTTATCTTAAAACAATATAAAAAAACACGTTATAATCATAGTTGAGGTAATTACTAGTCTGATTCAATTAAAATTACTTATTTTCCAAAAAACGTTCTTATTTTCCAAAAACCAAAAGATTAATAGTTTGTACTTTGTTAATTTTAAAAAATATGTTATATTCTACTTTAGTAATAATTAAAGAAAGGTAAAGATCGTTAGTTAATATTTAAAAAATGAATGTATTAAAAAAGTCAAGTTTTATATACTATATTCCAAATGAAATATATATATATATATATATAGAAGTGCACTCAAATAAGAATGAGTCATAGTGAAAGAAATGAGAATAAATATAGACAGTTGGATCGATCGTATCAATGGCTATGATGAAGTCAAACTATGGTCATTCATTAATGGCAATCTAGTAATTATTTGATCACATTGTGGTCAAATATGTGTATTTGACCAATAATTAAGGGTAGTTTGGATATTTTAATTGAAACTCAACAACTAGTGGGACCCACTACTACCAACATTTAATATCACATAATTATCTTCACCGCACCTACCCCTCCCCCACCCTCATCGTCTTCCCCACCCACCCACGCACACACACATTGCACGACACACACACACCTACACACACACATAAACACACACACACACACACACACACCTGCACACACATAAACACACACACACACACAAGCTCAAACGAACCGCCGTCCAACCGTCCACAGTACCGCCGCCGCCAAAAACATTGCCGGTCACCTCGACGCCGACGACAGCCGCCGACAGCAGTCGCCGATGGCAACATCCACGCAAGGCCAGCGACCAGGCCTCAGCCGCCATCACCTGCTGGGCTCAATCGATCGCGCTCTGCCTCGCCGGAGAAGACGACGTCCACTCCGCCAATCTTCGCGCCCGCCACGTCATCCACAGGCTTCGGTCGAACGTAATCCAGATCTGCCATTGGAAGAGTTACAGGAGCGTGCGGTGGTTGGGGGAGGAGAAATAAGGGGGGCTATGTGTTGAAAATTTGATAAATCATAGGGGTTCAATTGCAATTTTCTAAATTTCAATATATTTCAATTTAGTATATGGGTCAAATTTGTAATTAATTAAGGTATGATTAATATTTGAATGTTTTTATTTATTGTTTAATATTATTCATTTTATATATGTATGACTAGAAGTAAATAATATTTTTACACAAATATGTAAAATATCAATAATAATAATAATAGTAATAAATTTTAAATAATTCGCTTATTTTGTTAATTCGGTTACTTTAATAAATAAAACCGATATCGAAATGAAATAATTTATTTTTAAAAAATAAAAACTAGATAATTGAACTTAAATAAAATTCGAAAAATTTTAGTTTGGTACATATTGATCGATACGGTGCAATCTCATAGTCTTTAATGTGAAATGTGTCTAACACTATTGTGCACTCGAAAAACATAAAAAAAAAATATATAAAAAACATTATGTTCTTATAATTCGGTTAGTTTGCTCATTTTGATTATTTGAAGAATAAAACCAACATTGAACTTAAATAACTGATAATCTAAATCGAAGAACATATTATCGAATCGAAATTTAAAAGTTCGAATAGAATTTTAGTTCGGTCAGATTTTGTCCATAATGTGCAATGTGATAGTCATTAGTGTGCTATTCGTCTACCTATATTGTGCGCTTACAACACAAACATCCAGAATGATTGTCACAAACCAAACTAACATCGAACTTAAATGTTGGATTTTTTTCGACCGGTTAATCAGATTACATTAAAGAATTAAAATAATTTATTATGTATATTATAAAGTACATTTCATATTTTAATATTCATGTTTAGTATTTTTATAATGTTTATGGTTGAAAATATAATATAAGAAAATATCAAAATTTGAAAAGTGCAACCCAATAGACAATAATGTGCAATTTATTTAACATTATTGTGCAGTGCAATCCACTGATTGAGTAATTTTTTGTGTTTCAAATTTATAAATTACAATAATGTGTATTTCAGTTATCATTATTTTTGTATTTATCAATTTTTATATCATAAAATATATTTTGTATTTATACTTTTTATTTAATATTTTATATTATGGTTTGTTAATGAATAACTAATGTATATATAACTAAAATTTTAAAAGTAAACAAGGGAAATCGAAACGACATAAAAATTTGCACAAAAAAATTATTTCGTATGGTTTCAGTTGTTGTTGTGCAATCTAATTTATATTATTATTTATTGAATTAAGTAATATGTAATCTATGGCATATAAAAAAAATTATATTTTATATAGTCATGTGCACAAATTATGCACTAATGTGTTATCTCACATATATCCCCACACTCTTGTTATCTTTTAGAAGGGAATGGGAAGAGATTCGCCTGGAGCCAGCAAAGTCCGATCTACGAGACGGGAACTTTCGAGAAGCTTTCTGTTCTTTACCTTATTCATATGCTTTCTTCTTTGTTTTACGCTCAAGCTTACGTCCGGCTCACTCGTGGTGATGAAAGGCATCAGGAGGAATAACCTCTATTACTATGTGCACTCCAATTATCTGTAATGTACATTCTACGTATATTTTAATTTTCATTTTTATACTAAATGATGCGCATTTATTTTATAATAATTATTGGTTTATTAAATTTTTTTATAAAATTAGAGATCTGCCACTTGGACTAAATTGAAAATAATTAATATGTCTGAAGTTGCACATAAGTCCTTTATAGTTATCAAATTTACAAAATCTGCCACTATCCCTAAATCAATGAATTCAACGCAATCCATCCACAATTTCTGAAATTCGCTGTCTATTCTGCAATTCCAGTTCAACGGGCGGCGTCGACATCGAGGATTCATTCAAGGTCACGAATTTGTTACGAAAACAAAAACAGAAAGAGGTAATTAGAGTGTTTTAGTGGCGGAGGTCGTGGTGGCGCCGGCGAAGGTAGAGGCGGCAGCGGCGGATGTCGAGGTATCGGGATTTTCTGGCCGCGATGTGTGAGGAGGGATGCCGATGACGGCGACTGTGTCGCGATTAAGCATCGATCGTCGCGTTATAGGCGTGCCCGGCGGCGGTGTGAGGAGCCTGACGGAGGCGACGGGCGGTGGCTACGGATGTCCGCCGCTGTGCGTGTTTGTGCGTGTACTGCGCGGCGGACTCTGTGACGCGACGACGACTGACGAGTTGTGCATCTTGACGGCTGGCGGGTTGTGGTGGCACGGCAGCGGCGGTGGCTGGAAGCGGCAGACGGCGTGGCTACGGCTGTGCGCCACTGTGTGTGTGTACATTCGGCGGGCTCTGTGATTGGACGGCGGCTGGCGGGTTGCGAGGTGCGGCGACGGCGGCGGTGGCTGGAGGCGGACGGTGTGGTGACCGGCGTGGAGTGAGTTATTTGGTGTGTGTGTGTGTGTTTTTTGTGTCTGTTAGTGTGTGAAATGTGTGTGAAAGAAAGGGTGTGGGGGAGGGGGATGGTTGAGGGTGACGGGTGGGGCAGGTTTTTCAATTGAAAAACATAAATTAACACAATTTGTATCTATTAATTATTCATATATAAACCACTCATGTAGTCTTCCACTTACCCACGTTCATTTTCTTTCTCATTTTCTTCCTCATTCGCAATGGACGGTTAAAGAAAAGTAGGAACTATTTTTTTTGCTAAATTGTTTTTAGCGCATTTCATATTCTTTCACTTGCAGCAATCACGGTTCAGAAGATGCAGGGAATAAAATGTTGTCGTGTCACACAAACTATTGGATGAAAAGAGGAGTCACTAGATTTGAACTTTTTGCCGCCATATGAAGGGAAGAGTTCTTTCAAGTTTAAGTATTGCTGACAGAGATGCACGCATTCAACCGGATAGGAAAATAGAAAGTGTCTGGACTTGAACTTACCACCAACGCATAAATTACATGAGATGATTTTTTATTTACAGGTATCGATCGATATGATTATATTATATTATATTAGTTTTTTATAATTACATGTGTAATTTAGTATATGTACAATTAATATATTTATAATTGTAATCTATCGTTTATTTTGTCTTTTATAGCACGGAGAGCATTTGAACAGAAAGATTGAGAAGCACGACAGGTTGTGGCTTTACCTGAACTGGCCACCAATTTATGAAGAATTCATATCTGACACTAAGAATAAGAAAAATCTTGTAGGATGTTGTGTGTGGGTAGTCAAATGTTAAAAATATTGTTTCCAAAGCAGTTCAAAAAAAGATTATGACATTGATGTTTAGTTTTTGCTTTTTATGTGATAGAAGGCTCATGTGTATATGTAAATTAAGTTCAATAATGAATAACACTTTGTTTTGCTATTATGTTGTTGATCTTAATTCGTTCTGTTATTTTCCTTTTATTTTGTATATATAGTAAATATAAGTAAAATATTATGTATTATAAGTTGCAACCATTAAGACATAAAATCAACGTATTGAATTTCAGATTTGTTGAATGACAATAAAAATAATCAAGAAATAATATTTCAATACAATTTTGGTATATAATTTATAATATGAGTAACGATTTTTTTTGTTAATGATATGGTTGCTAATATATACATGTTTTGTTATGTGGAATTAAACAATGATGGTTATGATAGTTATGTTGTAAGTAAACTGTAAATGAGCTGAGTTTTTATTAACTTCAAGTCAGTTTTTTTATTTACAAGAAGTCGGTTTTTTGTATGACCGAGGTATTTAATGCCTGAATTTTTTCTGACGGAACAATATCCTCGTATTGTAATAAATATTGCTATTTATAGTAATTCTTGGCTCGTCTTTTGAGACGGATTCGGTGACATTTAATGTGAGCTGCCTGCATAGGGTCGGCTACCCTGCAAGTAGGCTCGCGAGCAATTATTAGGGCATGTGCGGACGGCGGCTGATTGACAGGCGTCTCTTCTTTGTTGGATCGACCTCGGTTCTTCACTGATGTTGGTCAGTAGTCTGTCGAATGAAGTCGGTCCTCTCATCATTTCATATCGAGATGCTCGAAATCGAGTTGCTTTTCCCATTTTCGTCCTTTTTACTTTTGAACTCTACTTGACTTTACACGTGGCATTTTCTAACTGGACGATTCAGGTCGGACATCAACAATACACATTAGGAACGAAATGATCCATCACAAAAATTGTAGCTAATGAAATAAATTAGTAACGGATATTTCCATTTTTGATTCGATTGCTGCTAGTGAATAATAGGAACAAATATATCGGTTAAAAATTTGGTTGCTATTACTCTACTATTAGAAACCATTTTGTTTGTTGCAAAAATCGTTGCAAATAGCAACAAACTGTTTTCTGTTTCTGAGCATTAGCCACCCTTTTTTCACTAACCAATTATGAAATGGAATTTATTTGTTTATGTTGTATATTAGTAACAGAAAATGAACTTTAAGCAACAATAAATTCCGTTTCTGAATCTCTAATTTCTAGTATCGTCGCGCCCTTCCGCAGTGCAGAACTAGACGTCGCGCCCACGTCAACACCTAGCGCGCAGCTGCACGTTAAGAGCTCATACGCGCTCGTCCAAACTCATAATCAAGTTCTCTTTTTTCCTACTCATCCCCAGCGAGCCCTTCTACAGTTCTAGCATACATAAAGCATGATTATGGCTCGTTTAGTTTATCCAAACATTTGTCAAAGACAAAATATTTGTGAACTCTACAACCTTTGAGATACTTAAACTCAATTATTCCACATATAACACTCAGAATTAATTTTTCATTCGCCTTAAAATGATTTTTTGAGAATTTTCTAAGTCTTTCTAAGTCTTTTGCTTACGAAAAGTGGAATTGTAAAATCAGTACAAAAGCAATTTTTTTTTACAAGATGTGTTAGATTCTAAAGAAACTTTTGGAGTAATTGTTCTTGGAGATGATTTTAGACAATTTTTACCAGTAGTACGTATAGGTAATAGAATCAAATAATAGAAGCTTCCTTAGCTAAATCACGTTTGTGGCTTTTTCCTAGAAAAACTTGAACTCACTGAAAATCTGCGTGGACGTGTGGATGTACATTTTACGTAAAACTATGCTAAGAATTGATAAAGGTATTAAGCCAGACGATGATAATGATTATTTATTCAGATGTCAACTTCTTTAATCCTTGATGATAACAATAATTAAATCATAATGGTAATGTTATTTATCCTAATATTGCTGCCAAGCATCCTATGCATCAAGTAAAACTATTTTGTCAGCAAAAATAAAATTTATTGATGAGGTTAAACAATTTACTTATTGATAGATTTTTGGAGGATTGCTTGAATACATTGAGCTTTGATGACGCGAAAAATCCTTCCCACAAACAGCAGTACGAGGATTTAACAAATTCATTCACTCCAAATGATATTCATGCTCATAAATTCCTTTGAAAAAATATGCACCAATCGTTCTGCTATGTTATTTGGATCCAACTGAGGGTTTGTGCAATGTAACAAGGCTAATTTGTTAGAACCTCATTAGATGACTAATTTTCTCATGCTAATTATATGTCTCTATTTCACAGGCAAGAACCACATAGATGTGAAGTTATTGATAATTATTAAATACTAGTATAATACACGGGAAGTTATTGATAATTATTAAATACTAGTATAATACCCGTGTATTACACGTGTGCTTGTTAAGAAATTTATATTTAAAATTAAAATTAAAAAAAAAGTTTTAGTTTTCAAATATTTTAAAAAAAAACTATATTTTGATTTGTACTTAAAATCACATCTGTCACTTATATGACTTAGCATCTTATATTATGATAATTTTTTTTTAACTTATACCATATAACTAATTTGTAGTTAAATTAATTTAAATAATTTTATTCAATTAATATTAATATATAATTTAATTTTCATTATAAAAATATTTATTTTATGTAGCAAAACATGATTAATTTGATATATTATATATGAAATTTCGATAATAAATAAAAAAGTTATTAGCTTTTAAATATATTTACAATTTATATTAGTAACTTTTTTTATAATTATAAAATAAATATAAAGAAAAAATATTGGAAAAAAATATTATGCCTTATAAACCACGTCTAGAATAGGAAAAAATATTAGTACATAATAAATGCTCTTAAAAGTCTTCATAAATATCTAGTGTATATAGATATTCCAAGCCTAATTATTTTTGGATTGGAAATAAATTAAATCCATCCAAACCAAATGCAAAGAATGAAAAATTGTCATATAAAATTCTGAAGCGTAAGAATCTGTCACTTAAAGCTCAGGGCATTCTGAATTATATGTAGGAGGGATATCCTGTTTTGATCAAAGGAACAATGGACGCACACAATGTTTTTGTTTATTGACATTGAAAGCAAAAAAGAAANATTAGAGCACCTCTCAAATTATGAAAACCTCGGGATACTTGGATACAAGAATTTTTAGTTTAATTTGGTTAATTTTGAAAAATATGGTATAATTAGTCGATAGTGAGTATATTAAAATAATATTTAAAATAAAATAATTAAAATTAATTTAATATAAAAGTAAGAGAGATGATGTGTAATGATAATCAGATAGAATTATGTAATTAGATAAGTAGTGAATTAAACTTGGTGTTATGTGTAACAATTGATACTATTTAATTATATTAATAATGTTGAAAATAATGAGACTAAGTTAAAAAAATAATTAAGTTAAAAATATATAGATATTTTTAGATATCTTGTATCCAACTAACACCTCAAAAACTTCCACATGAGTAAGAGGAAGAGTTGTAATTTTTTGGAAAGCTACCTTTTGTGTGAGTGTAGAAGAAGAAATCTGTCACGACATTTGATTCTTAATATCTTATACATCTATCATGTTTACTTTTGTTAAATGTTAAATATCAAAATAAAGTGCGTCCAAATTTATTATTTTTGTCATTTCATAAAAAAAAGATATAAAAAAATAGATATCTTCATTTTAAAGTTAGTATCGAAAAAACTGTTAAAAAAGAAAAACGACCATTATTCTATTAAGGGAAAATGCTACAATCCCGTTACGGAACCATTCCGTTGGGATTGTAACCGTTAGATCATCAAGTAACCGTCAATGATAATTGATCTAACAATACAAATCCCAACGGAATGGTTCCGTAACGGGATGTTAACATAGAAAAATTATAATATTTTTTGCAAAATTCCCTACCACTAAATCGAGAGTTGGAACTTTCGGTAAAAAGAGGAAGAGAAGGGACGAGGAAACTGGCACGGCACATGGCGAGCTCTCTTTCTCTCTCTCTCCTCTTTGCTCCAGTCCACTAATAAAAAGGGTAAACAAATTACACACACAAACTAACCCATAACCGCCCTCCTCCTCAGCCGTCGCCGCCGGAGACACTCACTATTTTAGTACATCCCTTTTTATTTCCTGTCCTCTATCCCTCTCCATATATCCGCCCCCCAAATTCCCCCCCTTCGTTATGGACATTCGCCGGAGGCCTCCCAAGCCATCATCCTTGCGCACGCCGCCGCCCTTGTTCCCTCACCCGCCGCCTTCTCCTCCTCCGGCCTCCGGCGCTGCCTCGTCCGTACACTCGCCGAAAGCCTCCGACGCCCTGCCCCTCCCCCTGTACCTAACCAACGGCGTCTTCTTCACGCTCTTCTTCTCCGTCGCCTACTTCCTCCTCCACCGTTGGCGCGAGAAGATCCGGGCATCCGTGCCCCTCCACGTCCTCACCCTCTCCGAGCTCGCCGCCATTATCACCCTAATTGCCTCCTTCATCTACCTCCTAGGGTTCTTCGGGATCGATTTCGTCCAGTCCTTCGTCTCCAGATCTGAGGGCGAAGACGAGACCCATCCGCGATTTGAAGTCCACGAGGACCGTTACATCCACTGCGCGATGCCGACCTCAGCCGCCGCCAAGCCCACGCACATGGATCTCCCGAAGGACGACGAGGACCTCGTCAATCTGGTCGTCTCCGGCGAGGTCCCTTCATATTCTCTCGAATCAAGGCTTGGGGACTGCTTCAAGGCGGCCCGCATCCGGCGGGAGGCGGTGCAGAGGCTGACGGGGATGTCCATGGAGGGGTTGCCTCTGGAAGGGTTTGATTACGAGTCGATTTTGGGGCAGTGCTGTGAGATGCCAGTGGGCTACGTGCAGATCCCGGTGGGGATTGCAGGCCCGCTGCTGCTGAACGGGTGTGAGTACTCGGTGCCCATGGCCACCACGGAAGGGTGCCTGGTGGCTAGCACGAACAGGGGCTGCAAGGCAATCTATGCCTCTGGTGGGGCCACGTGTGTGCTTTTGCGAGATGGGATGACACGAGCTCCTGTGGTGAGGTTCTCCTCGGCCAAGAGAGCAGCAGAATTGAAGTTCTTCTTGGAGGATCCTCTGAATTTCGACACCTTGTCGGTTGTTTTCAACAAGTAAGATTCTTCTCTTTGATGAAGCTTCTTAATTTATGTTTTGCATGAGTGTGGTGGTTGGTCTTTTTCGGTTTGTGGATTTGTTTTGGTATCTTTGTCTATTATGTAATGGTTGGAGGAGTGCTGAAGCTGATTGTGCTATTGGATTGGTATATTGTGATGCTTGATTACTTGCATGTTTTGTATGGAAGGATCTGTCTGGTTATTCTCACTGTAAAGGTGGATTTGAGAACAATGTACTTCTCCATCATATGATGAATTTCCTTGTTGGTAGTCATATTATGTGTCTCATTGATATGCATTCAGTTTATGTGCTGTGTTCCTGTGGACACTATGTATGTAACAAGAAATTCATCGATATTTGCATTCTCTATTAACATTGAGTTAATGAGGAGAAACTTAACGGATCGATGATTTGAGTCGAATGGTAACCGCTATACGTACTACTTCAAATTATTATTTTTATTTGCTATAGAGCAAATAAATTCTGAACTTTTTGGTTTTAAGAACAAATAGCATCTCCTAAAAATTCTTTGAGTTTGACAGGTGGTACTAAACTACCAACTATATTTGTTTATTAGTCTCTACTCTCAACCGGTTGTTGTATTCTACATCAGATTTCGGAACTTCTTCCGTCTACAACCTTGTATGTGTTTCAATCTTAAAATATTTCCACAGGTCAAGTAGATTTGCAAGACTGCAAAGTGTTCAATGTGCAGTTGCAGGCAAGAACCTATACATCAGATTCAGTTGCGGCACAGGTGATGCCATGGGCATGAACATGGTTTCCAAAGGTGTCCAAAATGTTTTAGATTTCCTCCAGAACGATTTCCCTGATATGGATGTAATCGGCATTTCAGGTCAGCACAACAACTACCTTCGTTAACCTCTTACCTCTTAAACCAAAATCCATTCCGTTCGCCATATAATCCTTCTACTTTGTCTTTTTACTTGCGTGATTTTGTGCAGGGAATTTCTGTTCAGACAAAAAACCAGCTGCCGTCAACTGGATTGAGGGCCGTGGAAAGTCTGTCGTGTGCGAAGCCATTATATCTGGTGATGTCGTCACTAAGGTTTTGAAAACCACTGTTCCAGCTCTCGTTGAGCTTAACATGCTCAAGAACCTTACGGGGTCTGCCATAGCCGGGGCCCTTGGTGGATTCAATGCGCATGCAGCCAACATAGTCTCTGCAATTTTCATAGCCACAGGGCAAGATCCAGCTCAAAACATTGAAAGCTCTCACTGTATAACCATGATGGAGGCTGTCAATGGCGGCAAGGACCTTCACGTCTCTGTCACCATGCCTTCCATTGAGGTATCGAAAATAAAATAAATATACAAAATAAAAAAAAATAAAAACTTGTAATTTGTATAAATAGAAAGAAGTGTCATTTTTAAGTAATTGAAATCTTGCAGAAGTTCCACTTTTGTCTATTACGATAAAAAAAAAAAAGTGACGAAGAACAATTATGGCCAAAAGGGGCAATTTTTTGAAATGAGAAAGTGAAAAGGTGCCATATTTGCAAATTTCATTTTAAGTAGGGTAAATATTTTTTTTTCCAACATGTACTATACGTGTTTTTGGGATTTTCAACCTAAAGTATTTTATTTATTTATTTATTTTTTTGTAAAATGCAACCTGAACTACATATACAACCACTATTTGCACGCTCGACCACATCTTCACCATACATGTGTCCTTTTTGCAGATGATCGGATGGTCAAAAAGTAGTCGAGCGTGCAAATAATTGTATATATGTAGTTCAGGTTGCATTTTTACCAAAAAAAAAATACTTAAAGTTGAAAACCCCAAAAGTAAGTATAATACAGGTTAGAAAAAACTATTTACCTTAGTAATATTGAAAGCTTGACTATTTTTTTATTTTTATTTTTCTCTAAAATAATTGGCACCCATAATTATTAAGTTAAGGGCATGCAATATTTTGTGTTGGAATAATTACTTTGTGCATGGAGTCATATTCTGAAAGCCAGATATTGTGACGTAACAGGTTGGCACAGTTGGAGGTGGTACCCAGTTGGCATCACAATCTGCTTGCCTAAATCTGCTCGGTGTAAAAGGTGCAAACAAAGAGTCACCAGGTTCAAACTCACAGCTCCTGGCTACCATTGTTGCCGGGTCAGTATTGGCTGGCGAGCTCTCTCTTATGTCAGCCATTGCAGCCGGTCAGCTTGTCAAGAGCCACATGAAGTACAACCGCTCGAGCAGGGACATCACAAAAATCGGCTCCTAAATTAGAAATGGGGCCGTGCATGTGAAAGTTTGTAGAAATGGGGCAAAACTTAATCTGAATTCAGCTTTCCCCATCTAGGGCTGGAGTGTTTTGTACCTGCAGTTTTTATTTTTATGGTAATTTTTTTTAGGTGATGAAGGTTTTGTCGTTAGGGGTTATGGTGGTGAAGGTTATTGTGTGTGCAAAGGTTTGTTTAAATTGTTGGTAATTGTGGAGTGTGTTCTCACTTGGTTGATTTATGTACAGGATAAGAAATTTCTTCAGTTGGTTGCATGTACGGTTGTTGTTCAGTTTCTGGATGAATTTGAAGTTTGGTTATAGGCTTGCTCAGATTTTGATTTTGAATTACGCTGTATGTATTATGGAGTACGTGTATTCTGTAAGAAGTTGGAATTATCTCAGAAACTTTGATGATAGTTAAAGCAAAATAAGGTTTTGCTCACCATTTTTTGGGTTAAATCCATGTCACGAATTCTGCTGAAGTTGTTAGTTAGAACAAATTACCCCCTACACGAGCAACATTTCTTTAAAGTGCAAAAACATAATAGAAGTTTTTTTTGTTCCACATTAACGGTAATACGAAATTATCAATTTTCATATTCTACAAATATAATTAGTTACTTTCGTATGGACATTAATTGAATAAATATATGTGTAAATATAAATAAAAAAGGGAAGAAAGAGATTTATAGGGATCTAATTCTCAACCAAGATCTTCCTTCATCAATGTCTCAATTCCCAAAAAAGAAAAAAAAAAGCAGCCTCCTTTTTATTTTTCACTGACTCTTCGTCTTCACCACTATTTGAATAAAACAGACTCTAATATCCTCTCAAAATGGCAAAAATTAAAGAACAAGACTATGTTTCTGATACATCATTCGAAGAGAGACCAAATATGAAGCCGAATCGAAGAAAAAACGATGGTCATAAAGTTCAATCATGGAAGGATGAAGCAGCAAAAGACTCCGAGAGAGACAATGAATCACCCGGTCAATTGTCGGCCGCAACATTTTACTGTCTCCTCCCAATTAATAACCATCTTTT
>BKCP01005184.1:418574-461487 GCA_008636005.1 Striga asiatica | reverse complement strand
TCAGGTTTATCTTACTAATGGCAATTTATTCATTGTTTATCTATTGATCTGAGTTCTAAATATCTTTGAAAAATAAAATATTAAACAAAACACAATATTTTTGGTTTGTTTAATAAATAAAATACTTTTGTTATGGAAAATATAAATATTGAAAATACCTCAATTCAGACATAATAAAGCCACAGAATTTACACTGTTGTTGGGAGGTTTAGTTTAGGTTTATTTTCTTCCATTAAAGCATGAATAGTTGAATACACTACAAATTGATAAACATGAAAAAAAATATAAAAAATAACAACTTACACTACCACAGAATTTACACGGTTGTTGGGAGGTTTAGTTTAGGTTTATTTCCTTCCATTATAAGGTATTTTTTCTTCTTTTTTTTTTGTTTTCATTTTTCAGAAAAAAAAACAAAAAAAACAAATCTGAAAAGTAAGAGATACCATTAAATAACATCAAATATACTTATAAATAAACATACCCAACTAAAAAGGAAAATAGTTTCAAAATTTCAAGCCGTCAGCGAGCTTCGGGATAATTTATTGCCTCGCCAAACGAATCTTTCACTTTTGCTTTCAATCTATGGTATCTCATTCCGACCATTTTATTTTCGGCAACATGGCTTGATTACAATCAATTTTGGTGTCAATCAGCGAATGAATGGAGGACAAATTATTTCACCGATTACTTCCATTTTGATTGAGTTTTCGTTTTTGGGATAGTAGTTTTTGTGTTTTCACATTTCTGTGATTAAAAAGTTTCTCTCGTTTTGTTGGAAAGAGATATTATATATCTCGTTACTGCGTTTTTAAGCCAAGTTTTTACGAGTCTTGATCCGATCTCATTATAGTTACAAGTAGTATGGGATGCAATAGCAGGAGCACCCTATAGTTTGTGGGACCTTGGGCGGCGTCATTGTTACAATTATGGAAGTCAAGTTGATGTTCCAAATGATTAATTTAACATATTATGTACGAAAATGACAAAATAATAATAATAAAAACAAAAATTACTAATTTTTAACGTATATTTGTAATTTAATTTAGTTAATTGTTCTATACTTCTAAATGTTAATGGACAGAAATCCACATATGGAGCATAACTTGACATGACACATGATACATCATACATGCACTCGCAAAACTCTCAAGATATATTTGTAATTTTATTGTTCACTAACAAGTATGGACATGTTCACTTGTTGGTCTCCGGATAGATTTGTAATCTTACTGCTCACTTGTTAGTCTGGACATGACAGGATTCGTTCCCTAATTGACTTTAACTTACATTTGTTAGCTCAGATTTCGGGACGAAAGATTGTCCTTGCCTCACGAAACTCTCGAGGTGGATTTGTAATCTTACTATTCACTTGTCAGTCTGGACAAGACAGGATTTGTTTCCTTATCTTAACTTAAACTTACATTTGTTAGCCCAGATTTCGTCACGAAAGATTGTCCTCGGCCCGTGATCGAATTCAGCTTTATCTTACATATGCCCGACAACTAGATCCTACCTCAGGGGGTATGGATAAAATTTTGCACAACAAATATATTGTTAAATGTCAAAATAGTCCATAACATTGCACAAAAGTTCCCCTTTTCCTCGAAACAGTAAACCCTCTCATTTTCTCCCAATTTCTCTGTGCGAGCCTCCTCTCTGTAGGCACCCCGCTCTCTATGATGCCGACTAGAATCTAATTTGTCTAGGTCTGTCGACGTAGATCCAGCGGCTTTTCGACCTCTCTCCGCAGCGTGGATTTCGATCCCCTCCGATTTTGCCATGGCGAGATTTCGACATTGCATCTATTCTTGTTTTCTTTTTCGTGAAAGTTGAAAAGTGTCGCCATAGTTGAGGAAGAAGAAAAGAAAAGTGTTGCCATCGTTGGGAAGAAGAAAAGAAAGAAAGAAAAGAAGAGAGGAAAAAATAAAAAGACATAAATTTTAAATTTTGAATTTTTTTCTGTTTAATTTGGTGGTTTTACACCATTTGAAATGAAAACTGGTACTTTTCGAATTCAATGTATACTCTAACTTTAATAGAATTCTTTTTTATTAGCTCAATAGTTATGTACTTTAACCTAAAAATGTTAATGAATTAAATAAAAAAAATGTGTATCCTTAACTGGTTGGGCTAGTGCTACCGTGCCCCTACCCACACCGCACTCATATTTTCTTATTCGCTCCAAATGATCTAATGACTTAGAAAACTAATTTTCTTTCAAATATAATTTGATGTCTACATTTGAAAATTTCGGCCAAATTGAATTCAAACGAAAAAAAAATACATAACAATATGGAACCATTCAGAACCAAAAAAAAAATAAAAAATAAAACACTAATAAAGTACATAATTCAGAATTAATTCATGTTCAACCAAACCAAACACAAAACACTAGATACTTAACAAGTATCAATTAGTAGTTTTGGATCATATCAGTTTTCCATTCTTCCATTAAACCAACCAGCAATATTCCATATATAAAACATTTTCATATTCTATATTGTCTCTGTCACCAACAAGCAGATTTTCATTTTCTTCAGCGACCAAACATCTTTTCACTAAAAAAAATAAATAAATAAGTAAATAAATAAATAAACAAAAGTTCAAATTAAATTGAATTAAAAGTCAAATTTATACCTTTAAGATACCAGAGTCTCACATCTCTTCACTTAAAAAAAATAAATAAATAAACTAAGAAAAGTTCAAATTAAATTGAGTCTCACATCTCTTCACTCAAAAAAAATAAATAAATAAACTAAGAAAAGTTCAAATTAAATTGAAGAAGAAGAAGAAGAAGAAGAAGAAGAAGCATGTAGCTCCATGTTTTCTTAATGCGTTGTACAAACCATCGAAAAACACGACCTCACACTTATATCCAGCATTAAAAAACACCTCATTAACAAAATCCATATACAAATTTCGTATTTCTTTCTCTTTCGTTGAAATTCGCAGCAAATCCATGTGTTGTTAGCTGCAAAAATCTCAACGAAGGAGAAAGAAATTTGTATCAGGACTCTGTTAATGAAGTGTTATCCAATGCTCGATACAAATGCGAGATCGTGTTTTTCTCTAGTGTAATGCGGTAAGAATACACGGAGCTACACTCCAGTACGATGTGGACCACGAGCGACAATGCCGTTTTGATAGACAGAGAAACTACCTGAAGAGAATGGGTGAGTCATTTTTATTTATTTAGCCTCTTATCTGTTTGAGTGTCTTCTCCTCCTCCTCCTCCTCTTGGACCGGCTCAAGTCTTACTTCCACCAGGATTACAGAGAGAAGATATGAGAGAGAGGACATTGTTTAGAAATGAAAGTTTTAATTAAGGTAAATTAATGTAGGATATAATATCTTGTATAACATATATTTTGTTTGTTCTTTTCTTTAATCACTAGACATTAGTTGCGGATTTTTAGAGGTAGAAGTTTCATGTTTGGAAACTAATTTTAGGCAATTGTTATAATTATTTGAGAAGAAATCAGTATTGATGCAAATTATTTTTTTTTTTTTTGAACAGTAAAATGCAATTAATGATGTATGTAAATGAACCAAGATTGAAAGACAAAGGAACTGTGTGAGACAAAACCTTGAGATGTAAAATACAAATAAAAATAAAAGCCGCAAACCAGTAGTTCACGATCACAAGACATACAAAAATGGGAATATTCCATATATTCTTGCATGGAAAAATATCTTAACACATATCAAGGAGCCATACCTCAACAAGGGCTGTTAAGCAATCTGCAAATCTTTATCATATACTTGTTGTCCAAGTCAGGTAAGACAGCCGCAATTAATAGATTAGCATCTGCGCCTTTTACACGAGAAGATTTGTAATGCATCTACTACCAACTCCTTAACACGAGGGGACACTAAATTGAAGTTTTCAAAAGTTCGTTAACAAAATAGATCCAAAAATAAAATGCATCAAGAAGCTCTCGAAAATATAATGGAAAATCAAGGTAGATGAGTATACTTGTACTCCAGATTTCTGATGGATTCTAAATTTTCAAAACTTCCACAACAAGNAAAAAGTAAATGAATGATCAATCAAATAAGCATGACACAAAACAAGATAGCATAGCATAGGGGGAAAAAAAAGTGGCTTGTACTTGGAAATACTCGTGATCAGTATCTCGCACGTTTTCTAGATTTGTTGTCGGTTTGCTTCATTGTTCAAATTTATATACTAACTCTCTAGAGTTAAATTACAAAATTTCCCAATATTTGTTCAAATATCTTTCTAATTTTTAAGAGGAATATGATATAGCAACTTAGAATAAGTCACGCGAACCGTTGAAGCATCATCTTGGTATAACTTGGTGGCGAGATTATATGTGAATTAGTCTAAGCATCAGGATGGCTTCTTAACGATGGACCTTAGAGTACGAGGTCGGCTTCTATGGGCTGTTAGGTTCGCAGTAGGCATTAAGCCCGACCTCCTGCTGAGGAGTTTTATCTGTTTGATCAATTTGGTGGCACCAAAACCTAGCTAGGTCGTAGATCGGGAGAATCAGGAGGTCGGAAGTAAGGGAGTTGGAGCGATGACCTTGGGACCTTCGGGTTTGATGACAACCTTGGGACCCTACGGTCTGGCGACGACATCCAGTTTCTTAGGGGAATGGCGGTCTAGACGGCCTAGTAGCTCAAGTGCCGTATCTAAGAGGAACTGAATCCCTTAATTATGGAAAATGTATATAATTGGGGATTCCAAATATTTGAGAACATTTGGTTAGCTTAGAAGGATGATTCAAGAAGACTGCTTACCATAAATTTGTAGTGTTTTTGCCGAGGACGATCGTAAAGACCAACCTTGGGTTGTCTCTCGAAGAAAGGTTGTTCAGACACGGATTCAAGCAACGATTGACTCACACAATGAAAAAATAAAGGTCCTAAACACTCTACTTGTAATTTGGAGGTAGTGCTACAACTATAGCAAGATTCAAAGTTTAATGCAAGCAAGACCTCAAATTTCAATAAAAAGAAAAATAAAGAGAAAAGAACTAAGAACACTAAGACCCGAGGTAGAAAGAAGACACTCATAGTTTTGAAATATATAATCAAGCAATCGTCACTCGCGAATCAACTAATCAAATTATCAGTTTAATTCTCGCTCACGCAATCAACCACAAAATCATAGCCTACAAGGATGATAGCATATTCTACTCATGAAAACTTCTACCTTTACCCTAAAAAACTAATAAGTAAAAACAAGAAAAACTTACGAGATCTTGGACCTTAAATTAAGTCTCCAAGTCTCTAGTTGCATCCACGAGAAGAACTAAGTTGGAAAGTTTCAATCTTGACGGATAAATATTACAATAAAAATTTGGGTCTTGTAACAGTTAGAGAGAGAAAGAAAATAGAGAGAGAGAGAGAGAGAGATAACAAGAGGAAATTTTGCAATTGAGAATTCTTCCTAAAATAAAAGGGTTTAATTCCATTTATATTACTAGCTAAAACACACACAGAAAGACACACATTAAATGAGAAACACTTGCAGGCTTTAGGGAATTCGCGGGCAGTTTTCACGTGCAAAGATTGAACTCGTGGCCTGGGCATGAACTCACAAGATAGGATGAAACTCACGGGACAAGGCTTGGAAATTAGCGTGGCACGAAGCTGTAGCTTGATAGGGCAAAGATGCAACACTCGCGAGCTGTGAGAACTTTTCACGGGTGCAAACTGGTAAAGGCGACTCGCGTGCTCGCAGGTCTCTCGACTGTTTGCAGATCGTCTCGGCAACGACGGCGATAGGTAGAGATTCTTTCGGCAACCATTGAGTATTTGGCGAATTATGATATGGTTTTTCGATGAAAATTGCTTGTTGTATGAGGAAAGTTTCTTTGATCGCGAGCTTTACGAGAGAGATCTGGTAGGCGAGCTGCGTGCGGGCGTCGGCATGCACTAGAAGGGTCTCGGCCATGGCGGTGATCAGTGAAGATTCCCTCGGCCAATCTTAAGTTTTTTGTGAGTTTTATATATAGTTTGTTGAGGAAAACTTCATGGTGTACAAGGACAAATTCCTGGGTCTCGAGATACGCGTGGGAGATGCACACGAGCCGCGGGGCGCGCTCGGGCTGTCAGCGAGCGGCTGCGTGCGGGTGTGTCGGGTGACGTCGAGGGTACTTGAAGCACATTTTCCTACAAAATAAAAGATACAAAGAGAAATAAAAAGCACAAGACACCAAAACGACACGAAAAATACGAAAAAAAAAGAGCTAAAACAACTAAATGGATCGGGAGAAACATAAAATACACTAAAAAGAACATGAATAAAATACTTAAAAACACACAAAATAACAACAAAAAACATACAAAACATCATACCAAGAGTCCCTTGAACAACACACAACCTGAAAATAAAAGGGGATACATGTTATTATTTTTACACAACACTTATACACACGCAAAATATACTATTGCCATATTATTAAACACAAACTGACTTAAGCGTCGGAGCCTTTTCTGTCGAGACTCCTCCCGGAGTTTTGCAGGTGTCAAAGCGGTTCAAATCAACGAATTGTGGTTCAAACTGGACCAGAGGGCAAAGTGCACAACCGAATACATAACAATTTTTTGAATGATTATCAATATCTTATGACAAGTTATTATGGAAATATGCTAAAATTTAAAAATCATATTACCTTGAGTTTATAATAAACTAAAAATCATACCACTTATTATGTTTTCAAAATTTTCAAATAGACTTCTATCCGTACCAAATAAAATTCGTAACATTAAAACTCGGATATTTCATATGAAAATAAATATGCCCACTGAATACCATAATTTTGGACATTTATTAATAACAACACATTTTCTATCAAAAACAAAATTGGTTATCAGATATCTCAAATAAAATCACCCGCTTCATACCAATATCATGTTTTTTTTTTTTTTGTCAACTTCATAACACAAATTGATTAATTAGTTTCTAGCGGTAATATTTTTTGAAAATATTCAAAGATTACCAAGTTTAGTAACCTTAAAACTTTTAGGCGGGATTTTAGTTTCAATTTCAAGTAAATATAAACTTCTTATATATATATACTAGTACAAACCTTGTGCGATGCACAGGTAAGGGATATTCATTAATATTTATAAATTAAAAATACTCATTAAATAATATCTATAAGTTAAAAACAGAATCAATATGTAATAAATATATCTATATTAATTATGTCAAATGTTATATGAAATTTAAAATTATTCAAAACTACGTAAAGCATGTCTCTATAAAATAGGTACACAACCCGTACGGTGCACATAAGTGATAATAATTACATTATATTAATTTAAAAATAAGTGTCAATTAAAAAAATTTATTCAATATGATTCCAAAAAATAATTATATTTGTAAAATTTAATCATATATTTAAAAATCAATGTAAATATTAAGTTTAATTATAAAACTTATATTCTTTAATTAATTATAAGTAATTTATTTTTCTATAAACTATCGAAATAAAAAATTAAGAAGTTGAGTAATTTATTAAACTATAGATAATTGACTATTCTATTTACGTATAAGTTAATATTGACCCGTAAGTTGTGTATAATTACTTATTTGACTTTTAACTTTGAAACCCAAATTTGGACTACAAAATATATTCCCTTATATATTATAAATATATATGCATATTATCTAGCAATTTTTTAGATTTGTTGTCGGTTACCTTATTATTTAAATTAATTCTCTAGAACTAAATTACATATTTTAATTTTTATTAACCAATATTTGTTTAAAGATCTTTCTGATTTTGAAGAGGAATAAAAATTAACCTAAAAATTGACTTTTATAACTGTTGTTTTGTGAAAATGTAACAACGAGAATGAACCGTATTCTCTACGAAATACTCAGTTCAACTGGACCTAATAGAAAGTTTCTAGACGAATCGAAGCTATGCTCGTAATTGTATGTATATTATTTCACTGAGAAGAATACTCTCTCCTTATTAAATGCTGCCTCTTTTCATTTTATAGGAAATATGAAGCCTTCTTTACAATCCTTTTTTGGATTTTCATATTTTAATTTTGTTTTCTAGATTTTTTTGAGATATTGTGGCACATCAACATTAAATGTCTGGTAATTTTTGTGTAGAATCCCAATATGGATGATGCCTCTCGCTTCTAGTGCGTGTCCCAATAGGCTAAGCACCCTGGGATCACGAACTCTCGTATCCCATCACCTGCCTATGAATATCGTATGGATGATCTATTGTTATGGTTCATATAAACTGAGGATTCGTACACGCTTCATGTCATCCTACTCCTATCCGTTTAAGCCGTTTAGATGATGGTGTTGATTTATACCCGGTTCATAATTTTGGGTCGTTATATGTTTTCAATCCTCCTCCAATATTAGATCGTATAAATTGATATCGGTTCGGTTCGCACTCCTGTACACAGATGTTAGTGTTATATAACGAAAGCTTGGCTTTGCATGATATTACACATTTACCCTTTACGAATGAGAATCATGTTAGATTAAACAAGTTCTACGTTCTGTTGTTCTGCACTTAGATAGTGTGGGTCATCATCGGGCGAACCGAAGATCACTCTATCAGTTACTTGCGAACAAGAATAGTTGTTCACAACCTAGATGGACATGAACACCCCATCCGAACGGTTGTAGTGTCAACTGTACAGTTTGTCTTGACTGATTAGTTGCACTAGTACATTTATGTATTGAACAGGATCCCAGAGAGGAGAAATTCATTTTATACTGATCGTCGTAAATGTTAATTACTGCGTTCTCTTAACCCGTAAGATATTAAACAAGCAGATATATATAATATATATTACTTTGATTCACATGGGTGAGGTTCAGTTCGCTGGATTAATATTCCTACTGTTTTGGGTAATATTATTATATATAGGATGTGCTGTTAGGATATTTACGGTCACCATGTGCGTTAGTTTGATGATGTCCCCGGAGTGAGTTAATGAAGGATTGTTATGCTAAACCCTGCAGGTGGATTAAATTCCGGCATAATAAGAATGTGATGAACGAGGCGCTAGCTTCGGTGAAATAATAATAAATTAATTAATTCTTGATTGTCAGTAATCGAAATAATTAATGGACATTATATCTTAAACGTGGGGAGGTAAACCGAGTAATTATTATTGGAGTCTCAAATGTAATTTGGGCTAGGGAAAGGGAGTGCAATAATATAATGTTGGTGACCCATTAATATTATTTAATTAATTAGAGGAGTGGACTTGGCCCACAGTTAGTCTAATTAATTAAGGAGCCCTTTTCCTAATCTCCTTAGGGTCCCTACTGTAGCTCTATATATACATCATTAAGCTCATGAGAAGAGAATCCATCTTATATTCACGTGATACACGCCGCCCCTACTCTCTCTCTCTAGATCTCATTCGAGCTTTATCTTCTTCTTGTTGCTCCACTGGTACAAGTTGAAGAAGGCTGTATTGAGTAATACAGTAGAAGATCTGTAGGTAAACCGAGACGAAATATATTTTGACCTACAGAACTAACCGGAAGTCCTATTGAGACGTACAATATACCCAGACGACCGTCTCGATGAGAGCTTTCCATTGCCGCCAATGTCGCTGGAATCCGACGCCGCACGAGCCCTCACGCGCCGCCGGAAGGAGCCTGACTGCAATAATTCGTTTTGATCTGTTTGCATCCGTTTGATCCGGTTTTGATTTGATCTTGTTCGTGCAACCCAAGACGTGATTTGCGGTCAATTAATTGCGGTCAACCGTTCGTGGTCAGCCAGATCTACATAAATTTTAAGCCGTAAGTTCTCTACGTCAAACCTTTAGATCCGCTGCGCATAGGTTTACGTTTGCTATTGAATTCGTGATTTGTACATAACGAGATCCTCACAGATCCCAACAAGTGGTATCAGAGCACTTGGTTAATTCGTTTTGTACAAAGTTCGAATTTTTACGGCTTTATTTGACAAGATGTGTTCAAACGCAGCCATATATTGGATTATATTTGCATAACTCGGTTTTGCAGGAAAATAGTTAATCCACTATTATGGCCGATTATGTGTTTGATGAATGTTGTTGAATGTGATGTATGGTTTTAAATTTGTTTTTAAAGCCTCGGGCATGTCGAGGAATTTATGGATGAATGTTTGTAATAATTATTCGCCCGGGGGTTGACCGGATAGATTTAATTATTTGTTTAGAAAACATGTACATCCATTCGTTGGATCTAGGATCGAATTATGTAATTTTGTAAATTATATTTTTCGTATTGTGATTGTGTGTTGATGACCGGGAGATCACAAGAGATCAACGAGCCTCGCAGAATAAAAAAAAAAAAAATTGGCTTTTTCCGGCGAACCGGCAGGCGGCGACCGGTGGCCGGCGGCGGCGGACTGGTGGCGGCAGCTGGTGGTTCGTTTTTGCCTTGATGATCAAGCAGTACAAGATCAACCAGGATTTTACTGCTTAAAGGAGTTCCAGTTGAACAGGGAAAGAACTGTCACAGTTTCCTTGTTTAAGGAGACTCAATATTTAATGGCCATAATACTGGATTTATTTATTTATTTAATTAAATTTATTATGCCATTAAATTATTATTTATGCATGTTAATTAATTATGTTCTTGCATGAGACTAATTTAGTATTGCTAGATTAATTATGCATGTTAATTAATTATATAATGCATAGAATTAATTTGGAATTGTGTCAATAAATTATGCATGTAATTAATTATTGCACTGGCAAGGATTAATTTAGGATTGCATAATTTATTGAACATGTTAATTAATTATTGCATTGACATAGATTTATTTAGAATTGCATGAATTAATATGCATGTTAATTAATTATTGCATTAACATAGATTAATTTGGAATTGTATAAATAGTTAAAAATCCTCATTAAATTATACTAAGTTTGAGAAGAGATTTTAAATTAAAGTTAATTGTAAAATTCCTAAGGCCTCCATTTCTAATTTGTCGGTAAATCAATTAAGCTGCGGTAATGGGCTCCCCCTCGGGTGACATTGCTAAAATTTAATTGTAGGAAATTACCAGGACAAATTTCTAATATTAGACGGTTAGAGGAAATCTTATGAGAGCGTACGGGCTTCCCCTCGGATGACGTATAATCAAATTTTGACGACTTTAGGACCGAGAAATGGGATTCACTTAGAATGCGATTAAATTTATTAACCCCCCTCGGGGTCCCTGAATTCTATTGCATGGCCAAATGGAGACCGACTATTAATTTCGTTCGTCATGAATTTGATTTTGACTTATGGAAATTAATGGCCTTAGAAAAGCCCTTCTCTTACAAAATGCGAGTTTGTAGGGCGACCCTCGTAGCATGCATTCTCACAAAGTGTAATAGATGTCGGTGGATTTAAGTTAATGTTGTTTTGAGGATATCAATATTAACAGTTAAATTCAAAAGTGTTTAATCTGTAAAAATATTTGCATGATTCTCAGGATATTCATCATGTCGTTCAATCCGTTGTCTGTCATTCTAAAAGAAAATCAGCTTACTGGTCCTAATTACATTGATTGGAAGAGGAACTTAGACATAGTGTTGACTGCTGAGGGTTATAAGTTTGCTATCACTGATGCTTGCCTGGCGGTGCCGGCGGCTGATGCTCCTGAGCAGGAGAAAGAGGAGTATGCTCGGTGGAAGAAGGCTGATGAGATGGCGAAGTGTTAGATTCTGGCTTCTATGTCGAATGTTCTTCAACATCAGCATCAGTCTAAGGACACTGCAGCAGATATACTTCTCAATCCCAGGAATCTGTTCGGGCATCAGTCTAGGGCTGCTAGGCAAGAGGCTTTGAGTGCTCTGATGAGTACGCGCATGGCCGAGGGCACACCAGTACGGGAGCACGCTCTCAGGGTTATGGCGCAGCTATGGGAAGTTATATTGACGGGGAAACTCAGGTTGATATTATGCTCAAATCTCTGCCGAAGAGCTTTGATCAGTTCCGGTTGAACTACAACATGCACAAGATGCATATGGCTCTTCCAGAACTGCTTGCAGAGCTACAGTCGGCGAAGTCCTTATTCACTCAAGCACCTCAGGTGCTAGTAGCCGAGCAGGCTGAACCTTCCAGGCCTCACAAGGGCAGGAAGAGAAAGAAGTCTGCAGGAAAGGCGAAGGCACAAGATGCTCCGGTTTACCCACGACCGACTCCTCAGGCTGTGGCAAAGAAACCGAAAGGAAGATGCCACAAGTGCAATAAGTCAGGACACTGGAAGGTCGATTGCCCTCTCCTCAAGAAAGGTAATTCTCTCGTTAATGTCGTAGAAACATGTTTAGCGGTCGTATCTACCAGAACCTGGTGTGTAGATACTGGAGCCACTGATCATGTCTGCAATTCTTTGCAGGGGTTCCAGGAAACCAAGCGACTTAGGGAGGGAGAGATCACCGTCTACATGGGCAATGCTACGAAAGTGGCGGCTGTTGCAGTGGGAGACGTTACTTTATCGTTTGATAGTAGTAGTTTGGTTTTGAGAAATTGCCCTTATGTTCCTAGCTTTAGAAAGAACCTTGTTTCAGTTTCTAAACTCGTTATGGATGGTTTTTCAGTTTCGTTTGATGACATGGTTATTATTCGTTTTGAAAATCGTTTCATATGTTGTGGTTAATTAGTTGGCAATTTATATGTTCTCAAACCGAACCCTCCCACAGTGCAACATAATGAATTGAATAATGTCATAACTACATCTAATAAGAGGAAGGAGTCTTCGCAGATGAATCAAGCATATCTGTGGCACCTTAGACTTGGGCACATCAACCTTAGGAGGATTCAAAAGTTAGTGGCCAGTGGACATCTCGGTCCATTGGAAGAACACTATCCAACTTGCGAATCATGCCTGGAAGGTAAGATGGCCAAGAGGCCGTTTACAGCAAAGGGGTATAGGAGCCAAGAAGTGCTAGGACTGATTCATTCTGATTTGTGTGGACCTAAGTCGATCCAAGCTAGAGGAGGATTCGAGTACTATGTGTCTTTCATAGATGATTACTCGAGATTTGGGTGCGTTTATCTGTTGCACCGCATGTCCGAATGCTTTGAGATATTCAAGGAGTATCGGGCAGTTGTGGAGAAGCTTCATGGTAAATGTATCAAGTCACTTCGTTCTGATCGAGGTGGCGAATACCTTTTTGGAGAGTTCAGGACATACTTATCGGAAGCTGGGATTGAATCCCAACTGACTGCACCCGGCACGCCCCAGCAGAATGGGGTTGCAGAGCGAAGAAATAGGACTCTTATGGAGATGGTTAGGTCTATGATGAGTTATTCGAGGTTACCAGATTCGTTCTGGGGTTTGGCATTGGAAACGGCATCGTATATTCTGAACATGGTTCCATCGAAGTCAGTTGACACTACCCCTTATGAGATGTGGAAAGGGCGCAAGCCCAGTTTCTCACAGTTTCGAGTTTGGGGTAGTCCTGCACACGTGTTAGTGCAGGAACCTGGAAAGTTGGAGAAACATTCGGAAGCACGAGTTTTCGTAAGCTATCCCAAGGGAACGAAAGGTGGATTATTTTATAGTCCTGAGGATCAGAAGGTGATCGTTTCGACGAACGCTAGATTCTCCGAAGAAGACTATATTATGAATCATAAGCCCGCGAGTAGACTAGTCTTAGAGGAGTTAAGGGGTGAAATCGATGGTTCCCCACCGAGTGCGCAAGTAGATATATCACATAATACTGCAACACGACACACTGAGAGTGTACCAGTGCAGACAGTGCCTCGTCGCAGTGGGAGGGTTTCTCATTTACCCGACCGATGGATAGGTCTTGGAGAGTCGTCAGACTCAGTTCCAGGAGGCCTAGAATCGGACCCAAGAACTTACGATGAGGCACTCCAAGATAAAGATGCAGATTCATGGAATGTTGCAATGAAAGCTGAAATGGGGTCAATGGACTCCAATCAGGTCTGGGATCTTGTAGAACTACCCGATGGGGTACGACCCATTGGATGTAAGTGGATCTATAAGAGAAAGAGAGGATTGGATGGGAAGGTGCAAACCTTTAAAGCTAGGCTTGTTGCGAAAGGTTATACCCAGATCGAGGGTATTGATTATGATGAGACCTTTTCGCCAGTAGCTATGCTTAAGTCCATTCGGATTCTCTTGGCTGTAGCCGCTCATATGGACTATGAGGTCTGGCAGATGGATGTCAAGACAGCTTTCCTTAATGGGAACCTGCAAGAAGACATCTATATGCAGCAACCAGAGGGATTCATTGCTGAAGGTCGTGAGCATCTAGTGTGTAAGCTTAATCGGTCTATTTATGGACTGAAGCAAGCTTCGAGATCTTGGAACATCCGTTTTGATGAGGTGATCCAGTCGTACGGGTTCACTCAATGTCCGGATGAGCATTGTGTTTACAAGAAAATCAGTGGGAGCGTGGTGGTGTTTCTTGTGCTTTACGTAGATGACATACTGCTTATTGGAAACAGTAAGAAGGAGTTATCAGACGTAAAGGTGTGGTTGTCTAAGCAGTTTGATATGAAGGACTTAGGTGAAGCAGGACACATTCTTGGTATTAGGCTCATTAGAGATCGTAAGAAGAGAATGTTGTGCTTATCCCAGTCTTCATACATAGATACTGTCTTGGCCAGATTTAGCATGCAGGATTCCAAGAAAGGTATGTTACCTTTTAGACATGGAATACCTTTATCTAAGGAGATGTCTCCTAAGACGTCTAAGGAGATAGAGGAGATGAAGACAGTTCCTTATGCTTCGGCAGTAGGAAGTCTCATGTATGCAATGCTATGCACAAGGCCGGATATTAGCTACGCCGTTGGCATGGTAGCTAGATATCAAAGTAATCCAGGACGGGAACATTGGTCTGCGGTGAAGCATATACTCAAGTACCTGAGAAGGACTAAGGAGTACATGTTAGTTTACCGTGCAGACAGCTTGTTACCTCTGGGTTACAGTGATTCTGATTTCCAGTCAGATAGGGATGAAAGTAAGTCAACCTCAGGTTATGTGTTTACCTTGGGAAGTGGAGCCATTTCATGGAGGAGTGCTAAGCAGAAATGCGTGGCAGACTCCACCATGGAAGCCGAGTACATAGCAGCCTCAGAGGCAGCGAAAGAGGCAGTTTGGCTCAGGAACTTCTTAGTGGACTTAGAGGTTATACCGAGTTTGCCACGTGGTATCACCGTGTACTGTGATAACAGTGGAGCAGTAGCGAACTCAAAAGAACCTCGAGCCCACAGGGCAAGCAAACACATAGAGCGCAAATACCATCTGATTCGGGATATCGTTGGTAGAGGAGACGTTGATGTTGCCAAGATTGCATCAGAGGATGCATGGCAATAGGATCGACATAGGTCTTTTAGAATAACGGATTGATAGGACTATACTGTAAAAGCGAAAGCTTTAAGTATAAGTGGGAGATTGTTAGTGTTATATACTGAAAGCTTGGCTTTGCATGTTATTACACATTTACCCTTTATGAATGAGAATCATGTTAGATTAAACAAGTTCTACGTTCTGTTGTTCTGCACTTAGATAGGGTGGGTCGTCATCGGGCGAACCGAAGATCACTCTATCAGTCACTTGCGAACAAGAATAGTTGTTCACAACCTAGATGGACATGAACACCCCATCCGAACGGTTGTAGTGTCAACTGTACAGTTTGTCTTGACTGATTAGTTGCACTAGTACATTTATGTATTGAACAGGATCCCAGAGAGGAGAAGTTCATTTTATACTGATCGTCGTAAATGAACTAGGCCTCGGTTAATTACTGCGTTCTCTTAACCCGTAAGATATTAAACAGGCAGATATATATAATATATATTACTTTGATTCACATGGGTGAGGTTCAGTTCGCTGGATTAATATTCCTACTGTTTTGGGTAATATTATTATATATAGGATGTGCTGTTAGGATATTTACGGTCACCATGTGCGTTAGTTTGATGATGTCCCCGGAGTGAGTTCATGAAGGATTGTTATGCTAAACCCTGCAGGTGGATTAAATTCCGGCATAATAAGAATGTGATGAACGAGCGCTAGCTTCGGTGAAATAATAATAAATTAATTAATTCTTGATTGTCAGTAATCGAATTAATTAATGGACATTATATCTTAAACGTGGGGAGGTAAATCGAGTAATTATTATTGGAGTCTCAAATGTAATTTGAGCTAGGGAAAGGGAGTGCAATAATATAATGTTGGTGGCCCATTAATATTATTTAATTAATTAGAGGAGTGGTCTTGGCCCACAGTTAGTCTAATTAATTAAGGAGCCCTTTTCCTAATCTCCTTAGGGTCCCTACTATAGCTCTATATATACATCATTAAGCTCATGAGAAGAGAACCCATCTTATATTCACGTGATACACGCCGCCCCTACTCTCTCTCTAGATCTCATTCGATTTTTATCTTCTTCTTGTTGCTCCACTGGTACAAGTTGAAGAAGGGTGTATTGAGTAATACAGTAGAAGATTTGTAGGTAAACCGAGACGAAATATATTTTGACCTACAGAACTAACCGGAAGTCCGATTGAGACGTACAGTATACCCAGACGACCGTCTCGACGAGAGCTTTCCATCGCCGCCAACGTCGCCGGAATCCGACGCCGCACGCGCCATCACGCGCCGCCGGAAGGAGCCTGATTGCAAAAATTCGTTTTGATCTGTTTGCTTCCGTTTGATCCGGTTTTGATCTGAGCTTGTTCGTGCAACCCAAGACGTGATTTGCGGTCAATCAATTGCGGTCAACCGTTCGTGGTCAGCTAGATCTACATAAATTTTAAGCCGTAAGTTCTCTACGTCAAACCTTTAGATCCGCTGCGCATAGGTTTACGTTTGCTATTGAATTCGTGATTTGTACATAACGAGATCCTCACAGATCCCAACAACAGATCCCCGGGTTCAGTCTATACATCCCAAACCAAGCTCAGGGGTATCGACTGGAGTCGTCTAAATAAATGGAGCACGAATGAACCACTTTGTAAATAAAACGTGTTCGTCATAAATATTACATAGGAAAGGTGGATAAGTTTTTGTGTGGGACACAGTCTGTGAAAAGGCGCGTCCCTTTAATTCTGCCGAAAAACTGTTGCGATTCTGTGGAACGTGGTGCCATCTCACAAGTCGTGGGGTGTTTAATGCGTGAGAGACGCTACACCTTATGACACCGATCGAAACTTCAATCATTACACCCCTTTAATGTTGAAGAAAAAACTATAAATATCGAAGCCTCCCCCCTTCCCCCCCTCTCCCCCCCAATTCCTTTTTCTCGCTCTTGCTCAAGAATTTCTCTAAGATTTTCTACACTTCAGATCAGGATTGCTTCCATGTTCGTACCTCCTTCTCGTAATTTTTTCGGTAAAATTTCTTAACTCGTCATCCCTTTCCATTTTTTTGCACAAGATATATCTCTCATCTGGAAATTATGACAAGTACCAAGTGGAATAAGCCCTACAAGGGGATATGAGGGGTCGAGTGAGACTGTCCCTAGTATGCGAGACCCCAGACACAGATATAGCCGCCGAAGAGTCAGCGAGCTATCCCTCCGGTTTCTAGCGCAGACCACACCGTTATTGGCCGTCTCCCACTCTTTTTGGTCTAGGAAGTATTCCGAGTTCAATGACGGACGGCGAGATCGTGAAATTTTGATATATTATCCAGATGCCGAGATAGATCCACACCGTTATTTACCTTAGATGGATGATTGAGCGGTTCGATGAAGGCCTTGATGAGGTTGATGATCTGAGGATATTTCTTCTTCACAAGCTTGAAAAGCATAATTTTAAGTCGGAGATCAAGATGATGCACATCGATGCTGATGAAGATGAGAAAGAGTTTTGTGAGTGGCTTCTCACTCGTGCGGGTGCTCAAATGGATAACCCTAATCTTCCTCCGTTAAGTAAGGAAAGAGAATCCCGTCTCCGCCGATCGTTTTTCAACATGCTCTTGGAGGTTGAGAAAGATAAGAGAGCCGAGCTTGCCGGTGTTTACGTGAAAATGCTCGCTGAGGTCACCATGGAGCAAAAATTGAGAATATGACTCCCGAGCACTTCGAAAGGCAGCTCTTGCTTTTGCTGAGGGCAAAATTCAAGAGTTGACCCAGGAAGTAAATAACCATCTGCCACCGAGGTAAGGGGAGTCATTGAAGATGATCCAATTTATGAGATTATACCGGTTACCGACGAGAAAATCGAGAATGCTACCAGGACTGAAGAAGATAGGGTCCTGGAGTTAATCGGCAAAGGAATGCTTGAACGACCCGAGAAAAAAGATGTCGAGGCTTTGGGAAAGGCTGCTGAGAAAGAAAGTGACGTCGCTGGGACTTCAAAGAAGGGAGATGATAATGCAGCGTCGTCGGCTTGATTTCTACTTTGTCATTTTATCTTCTTGCTGTTTGTTTTAAAGTGTGCCGGTATGTCGGCATACTTGTTATTTTAATTTGAAATTTTCAGTTTGAAGTAGTTGTAATAAATTCGAACAAATTTGCTATGAATGAATAATTTCTTTCGTTTATCTTTATCCATTCACAACCTTTTAAGGTTTTGCTTTGTTCAAATATATTTTGCTGAGTGACTTGCCATCTTTATTGCAAGTGTTTTGAGCTCGGGATAAGTATTTATAATTTAAGAAACTATTTCACTTTAACTCAGAATACGACATAGTTAGAGTATCTGACACTTATTTGATAAGTATAATAATGTCGGATTTTATATGTGCAAAAGAATTAATAACTTTTATCGTCTTAACCGAGTTAAAGTATGTTTGTAAAATAATTCAATAGACTTACCCAGTTTCCGAGCTCGATTGATAATTTACAGAACGTTGGTATATTTTTTGTTTCCGACTAACGTATTCAGCATTTTATTTACTTTGCTGAATTTTGAAGCTTTCAAACCTCGACAAAGTGTGATTTTTTGGAACAGGCCCCATCAACTTATTTTATTGAAAGTTGGTGAAAAATGGACTTTATCCTTACCAAATCATCATCAAGACTTGGTGTTGATAAGTTTTAGTCCGCCAAACTGAAGAGTTCGGTATTAAATTGGGCCCTTAACCTTCCCAAGCTGAAGAACTTGGTGCTATGAATGAAATAATTTACCCGAAAGGATATTAGTCTTACCAAGCTGAAAAGCTCGGTGATGGTCAAGACTTTACCCTACCGAATTGATAAGCTCGGTTGTATTTTTGTGAAAAAATTATAGAATGGATACCTGCCTTACCAAGCTGAAGAACTTGGTGTAATAAAGGCTTCCATCTTTTCGAGATAAAGTACTCGGTAAAAACTTTAAGAATTGCATCATTGCGCAAGTCTCTTTTTACATAAAAAAAGAGTACAAATTTGTATTTATATTACTGGAAGTATTTCTTGAGATAGATAGCATTCCAGGGGTATTGAAGAGGAGTTCCATCTGGACGTTCAAGTCGGTATATACCTTTTGGGAGTACTTGACTTATTTTAAATGGTCATTCCCACTTTGGTTTTAAAGGCCTCGGATCTACACCAGTAGTTCTCTTAAGAACCAGCTCGTCAACTCGGAACGTACGAGGCTTTATTTTCGCATTGGCATATCTCTCACTTCTTTGCTTGTAAGCTGCATTTTTTAGTTTGGCCATCAAGCGTAATTCATCCATAAGATCAAGGTTGATCTTCAGATTTTCCGTGTTAGATTCATCATGAAAACTTTTGACTGATGTTGGAGATCCAAGTTCAACAATGACAATTGCTTCTGACCCATAGGTTAAGGAAAATGGTGTTTCTCCTGTAGCTGTACAAACTGTTGTTCTATATGTCCACATAACATTTGGTAATTCTTCAGGCCAGACCCATTTTGTGGCATCAAGTCGGGTCTTCAGGCTGTTCTTGATTATCTTGTTTACTGCTTTGACTTGTCCGTTGGATTGTGGATGATAAGGCGAAGGAAAGAAATGTTTGATCTTCTAATCTTCACAAAAGGCTTCAAGTCTTTTTCCTTCAAACTGTCGGCCGTTGTCGGTTATAATGAAACTCGGTATTCCAAACCGACAGACAATCGATTTCCAGATAAAGTCAATGACTTTTGTTCGGTAATTGTCGCCAATGGTTCAGCTTCAGCCCATTTAGGGAAATAATCCACAGCTACAATGGCAAATTTGACTCCTCCTTTACAAGTTGGGAGTGGACCAATTAGATCGATTCCCCATCGTGCAAATGGCCAGGGGCTGTAGATGGATTTGAGTGATTCTGGTGATTGATTTATATTGGGTGCGAATATTTGACATTTCGCGCATTTAGGAACCCAGCATGTTGCATCTGACTTTAAAGTCGGCCAGTAGTATCCTTGTTGGAGGATTTTATAACCTAAGGCTCGTGCTCCGTTATGGCTCCCGCATATTCCTTCATGGACATCTTCAAGTATATACTTTGGTTCTTGCTCGGTTAAGCATTTAAGTAGAGGAACCGAATATCCTCGTTTATAAAGAATTTCTTTATCCATAGTGAACCGAGCTGCTCGAATACGAAGAGATCGAGCTTCTTTAGGATCTCATGGTAAGACTTCTTTTTCCAGGTAAGTAATAATTGGTGTCATCCAAGTCGGATTTTCATGCAATTCAGCATTCATGACTTCATTGATTGAAGTAGACGGTAGCTTCTGTTGGTCCGACTTGAATATATTCGACATTTTCCATTCCAGTACTTGATGCAAGTCTGGAAAGTGCGTCAGCTGGAATATTTTGAGAGCGGGGGATATGTTCCAGTTGTACATCAAACTTGGACATCTTCTGCTTTGTAAGCGTCAGATATGGTACCAACCGAGGTTCTTTAACTTCAAATTCACTGTTAGTTTGATTTGCGAGTAATTGCGAGTCAGAGAACACTTTGAGCTTAGTGACATTCATGGACTCCGCCAAATTCAATCCGGAAAGCAAAGCTTCATATTCAGCTTCATTGTTTGTAGCTAGAAAAAAAATCTGTCAGAATGACAGAACATCTTGTTGTTTGGGTCAACTAAGACAATGCCTCCACCAGCCCGATGCTGGGTTGATGAGCCATCAACATATAAAGTCCACGATTGATCATCATTGATATCTTCAATTGCAGGAGTGAACTCGGCAATAAAATCAGAAAGAATTTGAACCTTGATGGCAGTCCTTGGTTTGTAATAAATATCATACTGTCCGAGCTCAATTGCCCACTTGCCTATCCTACCAGAAGTATCAGGTCGATGGAGGATTGGCCTCAATGGATAAGAAGTGAGAACAACAATTGAATGTTCTTGGAAGTAAGGTCTACGTTTCTGGACTGTAGTAACTAAAACATAAGCCAACTTCTCCATAGGTGGGTACTGCAACTCGACTTCATGTAATGCTTTGCTGATATAATAAACATGATACTGCTGGTGTCCTTCTTCTTGATAAGAACGACACTGATAGCAGCTTCACTTACTCTCAAGTACAGATACAGCATTTCATCCAAAATCGGCTTATGCAAAGTTGGTAGTTGTGTGGGTGCTTCTTTAATGATGATCAAGGCTTTTGACACTCCTTGGTCCATTCAAAGTGTTTTCCTTCCTTTATAGATTCAAAGAAAGGTTTGCAACGATCTGTTGACTTAGATATGAGTCTGTTCAGGGCAGCAAGTCGGCCAGTAAGAGCTTGAACACCTTTGACCGAGGTAGGGGGTGTTAAGTCGAGAATAGCTTTTTATCTTCAAAGGATTAGCTTCGATTCCACATCGTGTAACAATGTATCCCAGAAATTTGCCCAAACCAACTCCGAATGTACACTTTTTCGGATTCAATGCGATGGAATAATCTCTGAGAATATCAAACATCTCTTGTAAGTGTTTCACTTGATCAACAGCTTTTACTGATTTGACTAACATATCATCGACATAAACTTCCACGGTGCTTCCAATAGGTTTGGCAAACATTTTGTTGACAAGTCTTTGATATGTGGCTCCAGCATTCTTGAGACCGAATGGCATCATAGTGTAGCAATACAGACCTCGGGCAGAGTAAAAAGAAGTATGTTCCGCTTCCTTAGGATCCATTGGAATTTGATTATAACCCGAATATGCGTCCATAAAGCTCATCAATTCATGTCCAGATGTGGCGTCACCATATAATAAATATGTGGCAACGGGTAATTATCCTTTGGACATGCTTTGTTCAAGTCGGAAAAATCGATACAAAGTCGCAACATACCGTTACTTTTCTTAACTAGTACAGGGTTAGATACACAAGTCGGGTATTTTGCTTCTTGAATGAATTTATTGTCAATAAGCTTTTTGAATTCTTCTTCGAGGGCCTTTTAACGATCTGGACCGAGTTTATGTCTCTTTTGAACAACCGGTTTTAACGCAGCGTGCAGGTTAAGCCGATGACTGGCCACTTTGGGGTCAATGTCTTTCATATCTTCATGCATCTAAGCAAATACATCAGAGTTTGCTCAGAGAAATTGGATAAGTTGGGTTCGTATAGGCTCTTGGAGGTTGGCCCCAATTCGAAGTGGTTTGCCACAGATAGGCTCGTCAATGAAAATTGGTTTGATTTCTTCAGACGGTTCAGCTCGGTGGATTTTGCTTTTCTCTTCAAACTGCGTTCGTGGATCAAGTTCATCCTCTTTCTTCATTGGTTCTGCTGATGCTAAAAAATGTCAGCAACAGGGGGTGAACTGTACACTAAATTGTATACTTTGTTCAATCTGCACGAATAGATTTGTTCTGAAAATATGGGTTGAATACCTATTTTATTCATGACTTTTGAAGGAGAATACATTAATTAAATTATAGAAAAAAAATAAGAAAATATTATTGCCTCTCAGAGAATTTTTTTTTTTTTTTTTTCNTTTTTTTTTTTTTTTTTATGTTTTCTCTCCTTTTTTCTTTTGAACGAATGTCCTCCTCTTTTCTCTCCATCATTGAGGCTTTATCTATACTAGTTTATAGTGTAGTACATTTGTACTACAGGTACTATTCACTATATGTGGTACAAATGATATTTTACTTGTTGTCCTGCTCGGTCCGGACTGTCTGTTCCTATTCTCTATTTATTTATTTATTAACTGTAGCCAAATTGGGTACCAACAAGAGGCCCCCGAGTTTAGAACATGTTCTGAACAGAACTGTTTTGAAGTCGCGTTTATTTACAATTTGGCAGTGCTTATGCTTGTAGTAGTTTGAGCTTGGGGCCCTTTACGCTATGATAAATGATGTTGGTGTGATACATAAGATCACATTTTTATCTTATCGGTGTTTACGAATGGATGCGTGTTGATAAAAAATTTTGGGTGCTTTGGGATCCTTGTACGCTTTGCCGATTGTTTTTAGGCTTTGGCCTGACAAATCTGTTTAGTTGCGCTCTTCTGCACTTTGATGAGTGCGAGTCAGTGGAATGGATAGACATCCTTTGGAATTGCTATTGAATGGGGCCTAAATGGCCTGGTCGGGTAATTTGGTACCCGATTTTGTGTTTTGTGCAATGCGAATAGTTTGTTCGTTATTTGTAAAGATGGTAATGGTATGGATTTGTGCGGGCACTCGGGCCCCTTGGACTTTTAGCGATTGGCATGAAGACGCTCGCTGATATGATTTGCTTAGCGGTTCTGAGTTGACCGTATTGGCGGTTCTTTGCCGTATTTGGGTGATTCGAAAATTGATTTATGTGATCGTTTTAGTACTTTATGTTGACCTGGTCAGATAATTTGGCATCCGGTCTTTGGCCGTGTTTCTCGTAGGAATACATTTTTGGATACTAAACATGAATGAGCTTCGAGCTCTTTGTCTAAGTGAGCTTTTAGCTCTTTGTTTGATTGAGCCTTGGGCTCTTTATTCTAGTGAGCTTTTAGCTCTTTATGCCATGCAAGAGTGTATGCGTAATGCGAGCATGAGATGAATGCGTGAGTTTATGATAAATGTATGTGATGGATGTTCGATGCTCTTAGCGCCTTGAATCTTCCATGTTATGTGAATGAATGTCTTTCCCGGACTAGTTAGCGCTGTCCGGTTGTAGGGTCGATTATCCCCGTATGATTTCGTTCATTCTGCACTTGATAAATTTACGTTATCCGGTCGTTTACCCTTATTGGGTTTTATTCGTTTTGCGTTGGACATTTATATTGTCCGGACTTATTACCTTAACGAGGTCATATTTTAATGCCGAACAAATTTACGTCGCCCGGTCGTTTTCATTTTGCGTCGACTGGCCTTATTACCCTAATGGGGTCTCATTAGTTACGCCGGACAAATTTACGTTGTCCGCTGGTTTTACCCTAATGGGGTTTCATTCGTTTTTTGCGGCTCGTAGTTTTATGGCATTGCGGCCTCGTGGCTCATAGGTTCAGTCGGAATCGAGGCTCTGTGGCGAGTGAAATATGGATGTCGGTTTCACCAAAGTCGAGGTTCTACGGCGATAAAATTTAGATGTCGACTCAGCCGGAGTCGAGGCTCTACGGCGATGAAATTTGGATGTCGACTCAGCTGGAGTCGAGACTCTACGACGAGGTAATATAAATGTCGACTCAGCCGGAGTCGAGGCTCTATGTGAGGAAATATAAATGTCGACTCAGACGGAGTCGAGACTCTACGGCGAGGTAATATAAATGTCGACTCAGTCGGAGTCGAGACTCTACAGCGAGGAAATATAGATGTCGACTCAGCTGGAGTCGACACTCTACGACGAGGTAATATAAATGGCGACTCAGCCGGAGTCGAGACTCTACGGCGAGGAAATATAGATTTCGACTCAGCGGGAGTCGAGACTCTACGACGAGATAATATAAATGTGGACTCAGCCGGAGTCGATGCTCTACGGCTAGGTAATATAGATGTCGACTCAGCCGGAGTCGAGACTCTACGACGAGGAAATATAGATGTCGACTCAGCCGGAGTCGAGACTCTACGGCGAGGAAATACAGATGTCGACTCAGCCGGAGTCGAGGCTCTACGGCGAGGAAATATAAATGTCGACTCAGCCGGAGTCGAGACTCTACGGCGAGGAAATATAGATGTCGACTCAGCTGGAGTCGAGACTCTACGGCGAGGTAATATAAATGTGGACTTAACCGGAGTCGAGGCTCTACGACGAGGTAATATAAATGTCGGCTCAGTCGGAGTCGAGACTCTACGGCGAGGTAATATAGATGTCGACTCAGCCGGAGTCGAGACTCTACGGCGAGGTAATATAAATGTCGACTCAGTCGGAGTCGAGATTATACGGCGAGGAAATATAGATGTCGACTCAGCCGGAGTCGAGACTCTACGGCGATGAAATATAAGTGTCGACTTAGCCGGAGTCGAGACTCTACTGCGAGGAAATATAAATGTCGGCTCGGCAGAGCAGGGGCACGTCGGCGGGCTTGGTGGATATGTCGGCCTGGCCTGAGCGATGGCTCAACGGCGGTCGAAATAATGAGGTCGGCTCGGCAGAGCAGGGGCTCGTCGGCGGGCTAGGTGGAGATCCCGGCGAGCAGGGGTTCGTCGGCGGGCTAGGTGGAGATGTCAGCCTGGTCAGAGCGATGGCTCAATGGCGGGCGAAATAATGAAGTCGGCTCGGCAGAGTAGGGGCTCGTCGCCGGGCCGGATGGAGACATCGGCATTGCCGGAGCGAGAGCTCAACGGCGGGTGAAATAATGACGTCGGCCTGTAAATGAAGGTCGGATGATTGTTTCGGCTACAATTAGCTTGGTGGTCTGTGATCTGATCGTGATTTCAAGCTTGGTTGTGATCACGTGGTTCGGCATTTTTCAGATCAAGTGATAGGCTTGTCGCTTTTGTACCGCTCGCAGGTTCCGGCACACCAAATGGAGACATGTTTGTCTCAATTGTGGTCGGTCGCCTTTAGTTTTGCCAACGGGTGGTTATCGGTTCGGCGAATTGATTCTGACGGCGAAATGGTGGGCCCCCGTTACGATGCGGGGATCCGTCGGCAAATAGTTGTTGCGACTTTGGCTATCTCGTTCTTTGATTCTCTCTTTTCACATATATAATATATATATCTGGTATGTATACATTCGTGTACATATTTATTCTTTATGTATATATATATACATATATGTAAGTATTTATTTATAAAGAAATTGAGTGTAGGATTACCTGGGGTCGGTGCAGAGTGTAGGCTTAAGAATATTACCGACTGGAGATGTCGACTCCTTTTTCACCTTTATTCTTCAGGCCCCCGCCGAGCTCCTTGCCTTCGAGGCTTTTGGTCGTTTACTCCGGCCTAATTCTATCTATTACAACACTTCTAGGGTCCTAGTCATCACTCTCTATAAATAACTTTACAAGATCATCTATCTCACATAAATAATTTTACAAGAGCACATATTCTTGGCCCAATGTTCCCATTTTTCTTGAAAGTTTACAAGCCCCTATATTCATTTATTGGGCCCAAATTTCATCTAAGTTTTCCCAACTTCCCAGCCTACATACATAGAGGAAGGGAAATTTGGCTTCATTACCACATATTCACGCTGGCTACAGGGAGAAGAGGCCCGATTTTTATCTGGAAGCGATGGAAAAATTCAGCTCGGTTCGATAATTTTGGGGGCGAGCCAGACTTCAACAATGAAGTGATCGGCCCTAGCGACGCGATTTGGAGATCGAGCGGCAAATTTGGAGACTCCGTTGTGGTGAGGTCGGGCCCTAGCCGTAATTTGGCGGTCCGTTCGGTCGGCGGTGTTAACCTCTTCTATGGTGAGGTCGATGTAACATGGTCGGTCCTCCGAGTGCTGTAATTTTGGGGCCGGTGACGTCGACTATGGGAGGCCCGGTAGTGTGTGTTCGTGGACGCGGCTACTCGGTTTCGAAGAACGAGTAAAGGTGTTCGGTCCATTTTTTGGTGGTCGTCACGAATTCGGTTCGTGGTCGTGGACTCGGCTGTTCAGCCCGGCTATGGTAGGGAGATCCAAGTGGGCCGTCTGTGATGTAAGATCCATGTTCGGCCCGCGTGTGGTTCCATTCGGTCCCGACAGCAGATGGTTCTAGGTTCGGGCCGCGAACGGTGGTAGGTTCGACCCGCGGACGGTTGCAGGTTCGGTGCGCGGATGGTTGACGATTCGGCCCAGATGCCGTCTGTTGTTCAGTTTCGGCAATGGTGGTTCGGCCTGGCTGAGGGGTTGTGACCGAGTTCGGTCGTTGAGAGATGTGGGCCGGATTTGAGGTGGAGATCCGAGCAAGCCATCTTTTTAAGTGAGAAGAAGATGGTGTCGTGGTGAATTTGAGTCCAAGGGAGGTATGTTATCCCTTTTCGTTCAACTTCTGCAACTCCTATCCCTTCTCCTTTTATATATATATATATATATATATATATCTTCAACAACCTCAAATGTAAATGATAACTATACATATACAAATATTGAAAGCACGCATGGCCGCAATTCATCTAATTTTAATTTCCTCTGACTTGATTCTGGGACTTTTAAGCTTGCCCAGAGCTTTTTTCCTTTCTTTTCTTTTTTTAAAGAAAACCTATACATAAAACTATGATATGGACGCAGATATAACCAACGCAACCCGATCTCATCTAATCCGATTTTCTCTACGTAATCTCTTTTATTTATTTCCCAACTTGATTTTTGAGGACCGAATATGTTTTTCTTATGAAATCTGGAAAATTTTGGTGGTGTTCCACAGGTTGAAAAATTACCTCAAGCAGTTATGAGACCCTTCTTCTTGCGCCAATTGTTGATGCTCAAAAATTTCAGCAACAGGGGGTGAACTGTACACTAAATTGTATACTTTGTTCAATCTGCACGAATAGATTTGTTACGAAAATATGGGTTGAATACCTGTTCTATTCATGACTTTTGGAAGAGAATACATGAATTAAATTATACAAAAAAAAAAAAAGAAAATATTATTGCCTCTCAGAGAATTTTGTTTTGATGTTTTCTCTCCTTTTTCGTTTGAACGAATGTCCTCCTCTTTTCTCTCCATCATTGAGGCTTTATCTATACTAGATTATAGTGTAGTACATTTGTACAACAGGTACTATTCATCATATGTAGTACAAATGATATTTTACTTGTGGTCCTGCTCGGTCCAGACTGCCTATTCGTATTCTCTATTTATTTATTAACTGTAGCCAAATTGGGTACCAACAGGTTCTTTACCAGATCGTCTTCCACAATCTTGGATTAAGTCGTTTTGTTAAGTGTTGCGAGCTCGGAATACGCCCCATCCATCTTGGTTTTATTAAGTACTGAGTTGTTAAGTGTTGGCTGTAGATTCACTGGTATTTCCTCGATATTTTCTGCCGTATGTATCATTGGAGAAGGTTCGATCCAAGGTTTAGTCCACACCATTCCTCGGGCTTCATATTGGTCACCATAATGGGTTCTTCTGCATTATTTGTGAGAAATTTAAGAGCGTAGTGGAAAATCGAGACAACTGCACGAGGTTTGTACAGGGCAATTCTTCCCACAATGGCATTATATTCGTTCTTACTATACATCTTCTTGAACGTCTCCATAATAACCTTTGAGGTCTGTCCAGGAACTCCAAACCGAATTGACATAGTGATCTCACCAAGTGTCGGTGTTATGTTCCCGTTAAAGCCTTGAACTTGGTCTTTACAGGGCTTAAGCTCGGTGGGGTCAATTCCCATTTGCTAAAAAGTTTGGAGTATTAAAATACTAGAGTAAGCATCTGTATCCGCCATAATTCTGTGTACAGGTATTCCGCAAATTGGAGCAGTAATAACAAGAGGATCAGAATGAGGATGTGCAAAATAATTCGCATTGTTGACATTGAAGGTGATAGGACAATTTTTCCGAGCATTGATTTTGTCTCGGAGATCAGTTGTCAGAATGGCTTTTCCTGAATTGTATGCTTGTCGGGCATAAGCCTTTGCCTGTCGGCGTGATTCATTCAATTTTGCACCGCTATTATTGATCCGTGAAATATTATTATAACAAGGGGAATTCGTGGAATCACTCCTCTGCTGTGTTCGAGTGTTTGTTGAAGATGAGGCCCTGTTTTCATCCGAGGTAACTATGAAAACTTCTTTATCACGGGTCGATCATGGTCTCCCTTTCTTTTAACTTAGAACTTTTGGCAAAACGTTGGACCTGAGGATGTCCAATGAGCCTTAATAAAACAGAAAGTAGATCAAGACATTCATCCGTATCATGCTCAGCCGACTTCTGATATGAACAATATCTTGTTTTGTCAAGTTTCTCTCCGGGGGTACTCACAGGTCGAGGCTCAGGAAGAATTCCCTTTCCTTTTAGCTCTTCAAAGATGGTTGCAGCTCCAGCCGAGTAAATTGTTTGATAACTTGATTTTACATCATTAACATTCTTGGCTTTAGCTTCTTTCGTTTCGAGGTCAGTTGGATTTCCCTTTGAAGACCCGCTAAACCAGGATTTATTTTGCTTATTCCCGAAAAATTTGTTCTTTTTCTTCTTTGATTCTTGTTCCAACTCTGATTTATTGGAGGAAAAGTCAAAATTAGGAATCGACATCGATTCTTCAACAATGATATGCTGCTGAGCCCGAGGTAAGAATTCTTAAAACGAGCTCGATTTATTTTGGCATAGAAAAATGCTACATGTACATAATAAATGTACATAGAGGTGTACATAATACTCACATGGAATGGGGTCCACTTGATTTTTTATTTTTGGTAGGACCACTTAATGTGAGTGTTATGTACACCTTTATGTACACTATTATGTACTTATAGCATTACACTTTTGGCATATGCTCCAACGGAACATAGAGTTTGGTTTTAAACCTGCTATAGCAGTAACTAACAACGTCTCTGGATGACATTACTCCATGTTTCGGACTCGTTCATTGAATCGTGCAATGTAGTCTTTAACACTCTCGTCCTCCTTTTGCACGATAAATTGATTCTTTTGGAATTAAAGATACTCGGACCCAAGAAAATGAGATTGGAATGCCGACCTCAATTGTTGCCATTTCCAAATTGAATGACGAGGTAGAGAATGGTACCACTTTTGGGCCAGTGGTCCCAGAGTTAACGAAAACATACAACATCTCAGTGCATCAATGGCCCCGTGAAGGTCCATCCATGAAATATACTGACCGAGATGTGCATCTAGATCCGAAGTCCCATCGTAGAGACCGATCTGCGGAACCTTTACTTTTCCAGGTAGTGGTTCCATAGTGAGTTGAGAGGCTAAAGGAGATTCTGCCTCCAGATATACATTATCCAAGGTAGAGGCTCTTCGTGGAGATTCTCCATGAACTCTCTGCCGAGTTTCTAGTTCGATAATTCTTTTACGCAAGGTTTCAAGTTCATTCGACTCGTGCCTAAGGCGATTTCTTTCAATGGAATGACGCAAGTCAGAATGTCTGTCAGGTTGCGGTGTTGTCAGTGGCGGTGGCACCGGAATCTGTTGATGACGTCCTGATATCCTATGCAATAGTGTGTGCATATGAGCATAGGGTAAGTCGGATTGAGTTCCGTACAATAATGTGTACATATGAGCATAGGGTAAGTCGGGTTGAGTCCAATATGATAGTGTGTACATATGAGCATAGGGCATGATGGATTGGGTCCCGTGCGAGCGTGTGTGCATATGAGCCTAGGGCGAGGTAAGTGAAGGATGTGGTGATTTATATTCATGCTGCGATTATGTTGTCAATTGTTATCTGAAATATATTGCATAGTATTCCCACGGTGAGCTTGTTGACTTGCTCACCCCCATATTTAACATTTTCAGGTTGAGTTGGCGGCCGTGATGATGACGGGACGAGGATGGTCTAGGCGTTTTCTAAAAATTGTTTATTTTCTAAAATTGTTTATTATTTGCTTCTGCTTAATGTTTTTGAAACTGGTGTAATGTTTTGTTTGGGATATTATGATGAATGGTTATATTGAGTTGATTATTAAATCATGCCTTGGTGTTGTGATATGTTGGGGCAATGAAGTCCCGTTGATTTGAATGTGGATATAAAATGATTTTGAGTAATGCCCGATAAATGACATTTAAAATTGATTTTTTTTTTTTTAATTTTATAAAAATTTATATCTATTTTGAAAAAAATAAACTTTCTCTTTTTAAAACTTGGAAAATTCTTTTAAAAATTCTTGTGGTGTTACACAAGACAAGTTAACCGGTCAAATAATTTAAATTAATTAGATCAAATAAATATGCTAGAGTTTAGTTAACAAAAATTACTTAAGACAGTTTTAGTTGTACCTGTCAATCAAGCTCCTCTAATTTCATCTCTTTGATTGACGGGATATTTCCATATTGGAGTTCATAATCGCGGATTAAGTTCAAGAGAACTCATATCAATAGAGACGGCAACATCATCATTATCAGAAGGACAATCTCGACTAGTCGACGTATGCTCTTTGGGCTTAAAGAATGATTTAATAGTCTTTCTTTTATTCATTCCTTGACCCTCCATTATAATTGAAACCTATCAAGTTAACAAAAAATAGTAAATTAATAAGGAAGCAAATCGTTGTTCATTGCAAAGAATCATGTTTGCATACATCTTAGGGGCAAGTTATGGTTGTAATTAATTCACACTCTCAATGCTAAGAAATTTCAAGAAGGCTAAATGCATAAATATGTATACTCAGTATACTCATTTGTAACTGCAAAAATATTCACACAAAAATCAGATTGAACAACACCTAAAATATATAGTTACCAATTTCTTTGAAAAAATCTTTAATGAAGAATTTTTTATTGCTCAAGATATACACCAAATGTCTATAAAATGAAGTTTGTACTCTATAAAAAATGAATATCGTGAGAAAATTAATTCCTCGAGGTTCTTCTTTGTATTTTTATCGAACACTTGGTGTGCATAAATTCAAACTATTATATATCTAGTTTTTTTTCTTAACAAACCAATTCCTCTATTTTTTACAACACAATAGTAATGATGTGGACAATAAAATTGTTTGTTACCTCAACTTATACAAGAAATTGAATTAGCATTGTAAATTAAAAAAATAATAATTGCCTTCAGTTTAAAGCTTGGAGCCTTGAAGTTGCCTTGCTTGCTTGCGTGGTGGAGTGAAGATTGGAGATTGGGGGAAGTCGTGGCAGCGGAAAGGTGGCGGCAGCAGCGAAGACGGGCGGAAGGCGACCGATGGAGTCTCGGAGCTTGAAGCTGCGGTGGTGGAGCTGCTGCTTTCGTGAAATCAGATGTGATGTTGGGCTGGTTTAGAGAATAAATGGGCTATGTACAATTTTAGATGCTTTTGTCATATGCTGGGATGATTGAAATAGATGGGATAGACATAAAAATAAGTTTCAGATAATTATGCCTATCACGATCCCACAAGTATTTATTTGCACTCTTACGAGTCGATAAAAAAATTAGCAAATGTGCCAAATCTTGTATTTTTAATTGCAAACGTATGCAACTCTCTCTCTCTCTCTCTCTCTCTCTCAGATATTACGGTACCAAAAACCCTTTTCTCCCTTCTGAAAATCTACATCATCCCTTCATCGGAAATTGTTGCTAAAAATTGCTCAGATTTTCAACGACGTCAGAGCTTCACACCCCACCTACAATAGAAAGCTCAAGGAACTCGCCGCCCTCCGCTTGTCCTCGCCTCTGCCGGAATTCTGCACGTGTTCTGCAAATCCCTAACGCCGCTTTTCATCTTCTAGTGTCGTACGTCTACAGCCGAGCGCATCATCAATTTTGCGTCCCTGTTTGACTGCTCGCACAGGCTATTGTGACCTGGGCATCGGAGGTGGGTGGGGGAGGGCGATCGGCGGCGAGGACAGCGGAGGAGGCGGAGTCGTCTTCATCGTGATCGTAGAATTCTTGTCGTCGATGAGGTCCCCGTTTTCATTGAAGTGGTCAAGGGCGGCGAGGTTATCGACCGAGGCCATCGGAGAATGTGGTGGTTAGGTTTTAGGTCAAAGGTGCACCAGACCAGACTGTATATATGTTGTATATATGTAGTATATGTATACATTGTTTTGTTGTTGTATAGTTGCAGGTATATATGTAGTATGAAAGATTTGAATTGAAAATCATAAGGATCGGCATGGTCCTAGGTATATATGTCGTATATTTTTTCGTATATATACTGTTCATTGATTTTTATTTTTATTTTTTATTTTTTTGCACGGGCTAATTCTGGGGTGAAAGATTGGAATTGAAAATCATAAGGATTGATACGATCCTAGGTATATATATTGTATATCTTTTGTATATATATATTGTTTATTGATTTTGTTGTTTCTTATAAATATTGATAGAGTATGTTTGTGGTATATATTCTGTATATATGTAGTATATTTATCCGAAAATAATTATTCGGCTGGTGGATATGACCGAAAATATCAAAAAGATGATACCAAAATCAGATTCCCTATTTTTTCGCAGTTTAACCTTCATGAAATCATATTTTTGTTGCTTACCATGTGAGAGAAAATTCTTACCATGTGAGAAATTAGTTTAATTGGTGTCAGTTACGGAAATCAAGGAAAAGAAACTGATAATATGCAAGTTTACTAATTATTTGCTCAAGATATAGTAACAGTCCAATTTTTTTCTCTTACTTAAATGCACTTGAAAAGGTAGGCTTGCAAATATTATCTTTCCCTTCGTACATCCGCAAGTAATTTAAATTCTTGTGGTAAAAAAAAAAATTCGCCAATAAGTTTGCCTTGTAATTTTTTGGGGGCTAGATACAAAAACTAGATGGGGCTAGATATAAATTTTCTTAAAAGTTAAAGTTAGTAATTTTTTTTTCCATTACATGGGGCTGGAGCCCACCCTAGCCCAAGGGTGGCTCCGCCCCTGCCTACAATAGAATTTCCCCTTAAATTAAATTCCATTATAAAAGGTAAAAAAAAGCCCCGCACATCATACATCATACTTGAAAATAGATCGAAGGAAAAGTTTTATAAATTAAATATTAATCTTAAATTTTCAATATAACTAAATTTTAAGGATATTTTTTTTTACTATTAATCTTAAATTAAATTTTACGGATATTTATACATAATTTGATGAAAAATTATTATTATTATTATTATTATTATTATTATTATTAATGCTTAACGATAGCTTTGCTAATAAAAATTTTCTTAATATATTGTTGCTAATCTAAATATAAGAGTCTAAACATTGCAATTTCGGTAAATGCCATGATTTAATCGACATTTAAGCCATGATACTTGGTAAAAACATACCTAATCAAATTTCATCACATGCAAAACTAATTCAGGTTGAAATTTCATTCAGCCGCACATGTGTGGATTCAATTTCACAATCAATTGTGTCTATTTTCTCTCTTTCAAACCTAATTTATTTGAAAAATTCTCTTCATTTCATTTTTTCCCTTGGAAAAGCTAATTAGGGCCTCAAAATATCACTATATATTCAAAAAGTATTGTCACCTTTTCTATTTTATTGTTTCACCTACTTTTCAGAAAGTCTAAAGTGAAATCAAAAGACAAGTTGGTTGGTAAAAGAAGAAAATAAAGAAAAAAAAAACAAAATGGTCCTCATTCTTCTTAATCACAGTCTATAAATACAACATGGACTTAAGCCATCTTAGCATCAAAATTATTGACTATATGCTTCTGTTATTCAATCGCATTAAAACTCGATTAATTTCGTTCGATTTTTCTCATCAAAACATGTTGAAATTCTTACCATCTCTCATGATAATGCTACTGTTTTGCTTTTATTTCAACGCATGCCAAGCTCGAATTCTCGCTGAGTATAAGGTAAATTTGCTCTTCTATTTTTTTGTTTTTTTAGTTTAAGAGTTTTTGCCAAGTAACTAGACATATACATTGACATTCACACGCTAATGTATTGTGATAATTGGTAATAGACATGTATAGAAAAGATAAAAATCTATATAGTTGATCACAAGTTAACAAATTCATGGTTTGGCTGCTTATAACAGTTAGATTGTTGTTAGGTAGGTTTAACCATCAGGTATTCATATCTTTTCAACGAATATGCATACTTTCATGCTGAAATTTCATATTAAAAAAAAAAATCGACGTAAATAATATTATGACATTTCATTGAATAAATATTAATTTCTGGTTAAATAGTGTGACGGGTTGATCTATTTAGTTGTTAAGCCATCTCACACAACAATTTTTGTGCATGCAGAATGGTTTTAAATGGCTATCAAACGAGCCTTCCCTTGAGGGCCAAGAGAAACGAGTGTCTTCACACATTGAGTACGCCAAGGTAAATTTGCTATTTTATTTTTTTAATTTTATTTTTCATATTTTGAGTTTAGAATTTTCGTTAAGGAACTATGACAATCACATATGTAGACATATATATAGACTATCCTGTTAACGTATTACTATAATTATATATATTATGTATATGTATATATATGTATATATGATGTGGTTCTAATGATAACCAAGTCCTACCGTGAGAATCATTTTTTTTAATTGTATGTACTGCAATGATTGATTATGTTTTGGTGCTATTTTTAACTAGGATGTATTTTCTTCAAATAGCAACACAATTTATACTAGCATTTTTAAAAACGATACCATCATACACATATAAAAATAGCATCAAACACGGTTCTCACATTATAAGACTAGTTTTTATTTGAATCAGCCCCCATATATATATATAGGGGAATCAAATGAGGCCAGCTCTTAAAATGCGCCCAGCTTTTAAAATACGGACAGCTCTTAGCAACTACAAACAACTAACCTAGCTACTACAGAGAACTAACCTAGCAACTACAGAGAAATAACCTAGCTACTACTAATCTAGCAACTACAGAAAACTAACCTAGCAACTACTAACTTAGCAACAAAAGAGAACTAACTTAGCAACTACAGAGGACTAACCTAGCAACTACAGAGAATTAAGATAGCAACTAGTAACCTAGCAACTATACAGAACTAACCTAGCAACTACAAAGAACTAACTTAGCAACTACAGAGAACTAACCTAGCAACTACTAACCTAGCAACTACAGAGAACTAACCTAGCCACTACAGACAACTAACCTAGCAACTACATAGAACTAACCTAGCAACTACAGAGAACTAACCTAGCAACTACAGAGAACTAACCTAGCAACTACTAACCTAGCAACTACAGAGAACTAGCCTAGTAACTACATAGAACTAACCTAGCAACTACAGATAACTAACCTAGTTGGAAGGTTAGTTATCAACGGTCAACGCCGGAAGTCAACGGTCAACGCCAAGTTAACACATTCATGGTTTTGGTTGTTTTTATAAACTTGTAGAACAATATATTCTTACTGCATATACATAGGTTTTAGTTAAAACTTCATATTCTGAAAAACAAAGATATTTTTAAAATAAGTACTTATTTTAATTTGAAAAATATGTCGAGTCAACTTGTTTAACCTTTAGTCCGTCTCAGACATTAACTTTTTGTGCATGTAGAATAATTTCCCTCAGACTGTTGATGTAAACGATCCCCCCTGCCCAGGGAAACGAATTTGTTGACACATTGAGTATGTCAAGGTAAATTTTCTCTTTCATTTTTTATTTTTTCATATTTAGTTTTTGGTAATTATGAGCTATGCCAATCACATATGTAGACATATATATAGACTATCACACGTTAATGCATAATTACTATTATTATAATTGGTAAAACATACACACACACATACACACATATATGTGTGTGTGTGTGTGAAGAACAATATATTTTACCCGAATGTACATATTTTCTAGCTGAAACTTCATATTCTAAAAAAACAATGATATTTTATAGAATAAGTATTTATTATTATTAGAAAAATTTGACGAGTCGACAAGTCCAACCGTTAGTCCGTCTCACTCGATAATTTTTGTGTATGCAGAAAGATTTAGCGCCATAACCATCAAACATTCCTTTAGTTTGGGCTCAGAAGAAACAACAACTTTAACAAAAGGGTCTGGGCCACAATTAAGTAGAAAGCCCAACAAACATCAAGGACCTCAACACGCCAAGGCTTGCAGCATATTTACATTACATTTCGTTTAATTAAATAAAGTCATAATAAAAATCAGATGGTTTATGGAGATTTTAATGTTTTCCTCGTTAGTTTATTGAAAATGATCAGAGCATGTTGTTGTCATGTAATATGGTGCTTTAATTAAATAAAATAAATTATCCACTATCTATATCCTTGTTAAGCATTTACTATAAATGGTATGTTATCAAAAACTTTGAGTTACTATCATATGAAACTAGTACAATTCTCGTGTTCATTAATATTTATAAATTAAAAATTATTAAGTAATATTTATAAATTTGAAATATAGAATCAATAAGTAATATAAGTTAACATTATTAATTTATTGATAATGTTATATGGAATTTAAATTGTGCAAAATTACATAAAATATTTCAATTTAAAATTTGTAAACAACTCATACGGTGCACGTAACTGATAATAAATTACATTGTATTAATTTCAAAATAACTGTTGTTTTAAAATTTTTATTCAAAAATTTGATTTGATACAATGTGATTACATAAAATAATTATTTTGTTAAAATTTTATTATGTATTTAGAAATATATGTAAATAATTAGTATAATTATAAAACTCGTATTTTTCCATTAATTGAAATGTATATATTTTTTTTGTATAAACTATCCGAATGAAAAAAATTTAAGTAGTTGAGTAATTTATTATACTATAAATAATTGACTATCCCATTTACGTCCAAGTTAATATTGACCCGTAAGTTATGAATAATTTCTTATCTGACTTTTAAATTTGAACTACAAAATAAAATCTCTCTCTCACACACACACACAATATATATATATATATATATATCATATTCTCATTGGATCCTATATATATATATATATATATAGTATATAAGTAGGATCCAATGAGAATATGAGATAATGAAATAAATGAGAATGAATCTAGACCATTAGATTCATCAAATTAATGGTCATGATTAAGTCAATCTTTAATAATATTAGTAAAATATAGGATGACAGTATGGTAAATACTTGAAACTTTTGTGGTTAAATATATTCAATTGCCCACAAGTTAAGGGTATAATGGTCACAAAAATTACACCTCATCTAGTGGACCCCACGCCATCTCTCACACACACTAAAACACACACACACATACACAAATATCACCACTCACGCATACAGTCCACACAGACACCCACACACATCAGAGCCGACCCCTCGCCGACGACCGACGACCGCTGCCACCACCATCAGCAGTCCTCCTCCGCCTACCGCAGTCGACCGTCAACAGCCAGTCGAGCAAGTCGCCGCCGACATTCCACCAACGCCACCAACAATCTCCAGCACACTCGCCAGTGCCACCATTCCCCGTTACCCCTGCAACTCGACGGATCGCTGTCGTTTCGCCGCGAGGGTATCGTACACATTCGCCGAATAATAGCCAGAAATTAAGCTCCGCAGATCCGCTGAGGAAGTGGAGCCGTCATCGTACTTGCCGGAATCCTGGCGATCCGACACGTTGATCTGGTCGCTCGAAAAACCGATATTTACTTTTTTGGGCTGATGAAAATGGATTGTGGTGATGAATTGCTGTAGATTGGGAAAGATGAATTTTGGGGTTGTTTGGGAAAATTTGATATGTTACCGGGGCCTTATTGCAATTTTTTGATTTCATATATTTCAATTAACTTCCCAAGGCAAATCTGTAATTAATAAAAAAATCATGGACTTTGATGCAACTTCTAAAATTTAAATATATTACAATTTAATTTATAGGTAAGATTTGTAAATTAACAAAAAATGTAATAAATGCACAATAAAGTGGGTTATATGCACATTAAGAAAATAAAAAATAAAAATTGACTGGATTTTTTTAATTTTGGTGAACTATACATACAAATATTCGCTACGTAATGCACAATATAGGTAAACTAATCGCACGTTAACGCTTATAATAATGCAAAATAGCATCATAATGTATATTTCTATCGTTTTTCTTACACGGTGTTGGTGAGAGGAATATAAGCTAAGGTGCATTCTCATACGCATTGATGTGCACTAAGTACATCTATATTGTGCATCCCTGTCTCACAATTTTTTGTGTATTAACAAGTGTACAAAAATGGCACTGCTAATAGTGCTTTTCATTGAAAAATAAAAAACAAATAAACCGACCGACCCTTTCTCCTAAAAGAATCTAAATACGAGCCATTATAATCGGTGTTTTCGGTCAAATATATGAATTAATAAAAATCATCAAAATTAATTATTATTTACATTATAATATATATTTAGTAGTTTAATATTTTCATCTTACTATTTTATATTTTTTGGGATAAAATACATAATATATTTAATGTTAAAAAAAAACTATTGATTAAATGGTTCGATGTTTTGGCATATTTCGATTATTTTAAAAGTGAAGCTGATATCGAACCAGGCTGAAACTCTTCTCCATCTCCTGAGTAAATATAAGCAGTTCACTGGCCAGACAGTTAATTTACAAAAGTCAGCAGTTTTTTACAGCAGAAACACTCCTCAGGCCACTCAACACAGGATTTGTTCTACTCTGCAAGGTATTCAATCCCACAAGTCCACAAGATATCTGGGACTTCCTCTTGGCATTGGAAGATCCAAGAAAGATGTGTTTGTCTACTTGCTGAATTCTATTGACAGGAAATTGCAAGGATGAAAATCTAAGCTGTTATCTATTGCTGGTAAAGAAACTCTTATAAAAGCAGTGCTTCAAGCTCTACCAGTTTTCACCATGTCCTGTTTCAAGTTGCCAAAAAGCATTTGCAAAGAGATATCCAGACTCTGTGCTCAATTCTGGTGGAAATCTAAGGAAGAAGGGTCCTCTGGCATTCACTGGAAGAGTTGGACTAAAATGGCTCTCCCCAAGCTGCAAGGTGGCATTGGTTTCCATGACATTCAACTCTTCAATCAAGCTCTGATCTGCAAACAGCTTTGGAGGATCACTTCTCAGTCTGATCTCCTTGTAAGCAAAATTTTGAAGGACAGATACTACCCTGACACAACTATCTTTCAAGCAGCTAGGTCTAGTAAAGGCTCTTGGCTTTGGAACTGCTGGATGGATACTCTTCCCATCTTCTCCAAGTGGCTGAGAACTGAAATCAGAGGTGGAGCAGATACAAGGATAGATGATCACAACTGGGTCCCCCACCTACCAAAAGCAAAACCTGAAATGCTGCAAATTGCCAGAGATCATCTCACTTTTGTTAAAGACCTAATGCTTGAAGATGGTAGTGGATGGAATCAATGGCTTGTGAAACAGTTATTTTCAGAGGAAGACAGTGCTGCAATTTTGGCTATCAAAACTGTGAAGGTGAATGAGAAAGACAAAATTTTCTGGGGTCTGGATAGTAAAGGCACCTTCTCGGTTTCAAGCACTTACAAGTATCTGGCTCAGCAAAAAGTTCAATTGCTTGATCAACCTGAGAGCAGCTCATCAGCTCAGATAATGAAGAAAACTCTCAAAAGAAGCTGGTCCTTAAAAATTCCAGAAAAAATCAAGTTGTTTATATGGAAATGTATCAATGGTACATTACCTGTGATGGCAAACCTGCGTATGAAGGGACTTGAAGTGGACTTATGCTGCAGTTGTTGTGGAGAGGATCAAGAAACCATCGAGCACCTGTTTCTGAAGTGTAAGAGAGCCTGTCAAATATGGAATCATGCACCAGTGTCTTGGGATGAACTCCCTACTCACAATATCTCCTTCAAACACTGGTGGCATCAGGTGTGTTCTATACCTAAATCTGAAACTTCCACCAACAGAATACAACTTACTACTTATTTACTTTGGTGGATGTGGAAGACCCGAAACCTTTGGATTTTTCAAAAATCTCTCATACCTGTTCATTTGGTGATAAAGGCAGCTTTTAAGGATTGGAAGGAGTGGTGTTACATTAGATAGCTTTGATGTTTGTGTTAGTTTGTGTTGTAGTTGGTTGTGTTCTTGTTTAGTTTTGGTTTTGTTGCTTGTATTTCTATTGGATCCTTTTGTTATTTGGGACAGGAGATACTACTAGGCCTTGTGGCAGTGGTTAGGACCTTTTATTCCCTAGTATTGGATTGGTTTGTATTGTTTGAGGTTCTAGGCCGTCTTGTAGATGTGCCTCTCATTTTCTTTTCAGGTCTCGATTGGGAATTTTCCCCTTGTATTGGAACATTGTTCCCGTTTTAGTTTATAATGACATCTATCGTTCTGAAAAAAAAAATGTTAAATGATCGATTNAATAATTGGACCGAATTTTGTAACTGTGTATTATGTGGGTTGAAAAAATATATTTACCGATTGACGATGTATTAAACGTGTATTTTTGTTAGCATTGATATATTAAAAAAACCAGTCAATATGTACACAGTTTTTGTTAATCGGTTGATGTAAATATTTTGATATTTTTATATGTTTATTTAATAATTTATATTTATTTTTTAGGATTTTCGGTTTTTCAATTTCGACCGCTATTGTGCAATACAACTTTCATAGGTCTGCAATTCAATAGCACTATTGTGCACGCACAATATAAAAATAAATAAATAAATAAAAAATAACAGTACTAATAATATTTTTATATAGTTCAGGCAGTTTTCAGTTATTATAAAAAAAGTAAAGCTGACATCGATCTGAAATAAAAAGTACTTTTAAAAAGTAAAAACAATAATCGAACCTAAATATTTATTTTGGCCGATTTATATTGATATCGTACAATTTGGTATTCATTAATGTGCAATTCGTCTCATACTATTGTGCGCGATTTCAATCACTATTGTGCAATTTCAACCAATTGAACTCTTGTCCCAAACAAAATTGAAACCAAGAAGAATTAATAGGTTTATTCCATCGTTTAGTCGAACTAATCAAAATAACCGAAATATATATTGTTGGTTTTATTAAAACATATTTAGCATTTTAATATTTGTATTTGACATTTATAGTTTTTGGCTGAAAAATAATAATATATCTAATATAAACATAACAAAAATAATATTTTTTATATAATTCGGTCGATTCAATTATTTCGGTCATTTTAAAATTTAAATCCGATATCAGAATGTAACAACCAAATTTCTAAAAGTAATAACATATAATTTAACAAAATATATAAATTCGAACCAAAATTTTAAGTTCGGTTGGTTTCTGTCGATGTTGTGCAGTCTGACAGTCATTAATGTGCAATTCGATAACACTATTCTGCGCGGATATTTTTAATGTATGTTTACACATTTTATATGGTGCATCTCATTTTATATTATTGTGAATTTATTAAATCTTTAATAAATTGTAAATTTGATCCATGGATTAGATAAAATGTTTGAAATTGCAATATACTCCTAAAAAATTATTCAATTGTCAAATTGAAGTCCCCAATCCCTAAACGAATTTCTTGTCCGTCCACTGCCACCGGAGGATTGCAGGCGAGTTCAACTTCCAATTGGGGCTTGACGGATTCCGATTTCCGGCATATCCAGTTATTGACGAATGAATATGAGAAAGCAAATGAATATTATGAGGGGAAAAATCAACCATCCTCAACTTAGTACTTCTACATGTCGGCAATGAGCTCGGCGATGGCGGCTAGAGATCGGGACGGACTTCTTGGGCTCTGGTGTGTATGGTCGTCGACAGAGGTGCATCGTCTCCTTAGTGATTATGTGTGTGAGTCGGGCTTGTGTATGTTCGTCTGTCGGACATGCAAGCCGACCAAAGTTATGGTGTGGGTGAGAGATTGCAGCAGCAGTCGGATAATCGTCGGGTGACAGTGCGGCGGCGCTGATCGAGTATGTGTGGCGATCGGGCAAGGGGACAGGTAGACAGCGGGCCTGTGTGTTTTATGTGTGTGTGTGTGTGTGTCGGGTCTTTTATTTATTCGTGTGTGTTTTGTGTGTAAGAGGGTGGATGATGATGTGTGGTGGGGTTCACAGTTCATTAGGTGTTGGGTTTGGTGGTTGGTGGCTGGTGGGGTCCATTAGTATAGATAGAAATGTCAAAAATACCATTAATGAATGTAAAAATGCTTTTTCTTTTATTT
>BKCP01005184.1:387548-413934 GCA_008636005.1 Striga asiatica | reverse complement strand
CGCTCTTGCGCAAGAGTTTCTCTAAGATTTTCTACACTTCAGATCAGGATTTCTTCCATGTTTGTACGTCCTTCTCGTAATTTTTTCGGTAAAATTTCTTAACTCGTCATCCTTTTCCATTTTTTTGCACAAGATATATCTCTCGTCTGGGAATTATGACAAGTACCGAGTGGAATAAGCTCTACAAGGAGATACGAGGGGTCGAGTGAGACTGTCCCTAGTATGCGAGACCCCAGACACAGATATAGCCGCCGAAGAGTCGGCGAGCTATCCCTCCGGTTTCTAGCGCAGACCACACCGTTATTGGCCGTCGCTCACTCTTTTTGGTCTAGGGAGTATTCCGAGTTCAATGACGGACGGCGAGATCGTGAAATTTTGATATACTATCCAGATGCCGAGAGAGATCCAGGTGTTCGCGCCGTATTGCCGAGAGAAAATCCACTGCCCGTCAGCCGGTTGCATTGGCGTGTGACATGCGTTATTTTTATGTGTATTTGTAGTGATTTTCGTGTCTGTTTTGTTATAGTTTGATTTGCATAATTAATTATTCATTTAATTAATTTTACTAAGATACGATGAGGTGTTTTATTTTGAGTTTTTATAGGCAATTGGGTCGGAAAAAATTATTAGAGGCAAAAAGAAGACAAATGAACCAAGATTTCCAAAGAACCACATCCAATTACATGGCCTGAAAGCTAGCCATTTAAATTGAAAGCTATTCATTACAATTAGAAGCTGGGCCAGCATGCATCAACCCATCTACTTGTGATTAAAACAGAAGAAGCCCAGTCCAAGAAGGAATTTAATTGAGGGGTATATATGTCATTCCAAGTTTATTCTTTTTTACCAAGCTTGCAACTGAAGCCTTGCCGCTGCTGGACGCATGAAGCACCGCTCTTTGCCGGACCAAATCTCCACTGGAGATCCGATCAGAGCACCACCTGCCATGCTGTCGCCGGATATGCAGCTGTGTTGCTGGAAAATTGCTGCGTGCTGACCAGAGATTTCAATCCTGACAACTGTATGATGTTCTTAGCACCGACATGAACCACTGAGCGCCGTAAGAGAAATCGAAGTTCCAAAGAGTTGTTGTGCACCATCGCGCGTCTTGATGCCGTCGCAGGAAGCCGACCAGAATCTGCCATGAAAGACACTTGGATGCCACGTATGACCACCTAGAGTTGACTGAGACGCTGAAAAATCGACTATGAGTCATGAGCAACGCTGAAAATGAAATTTTGGTGCCCAGGTCAACACGGGTCGTGTGACGTTGGACAAGACATGTGTCTCGCCGAACGCGTCCAATATGTGTTCACGACATTTACGCACGACTCAGATGACATTTTCACACGATTCGTGTGGACCTGGGCACATCCCATACGCGTTTGACGCGTTTTTTCTATTCCTATAGTACTTTTTAGTTATTTCGACTAGGACTCGACCTCGACTATTGATATAACACGTGGACACATTTTTGGAGGAGTCTTGGAGAAATTTTCAGATTTTTTGAGACTTTTGGAGGCTAGAAACACACGCAAGACAAGCGAAAAAGCCGGGAAGAAGAGATCGACGAAGCTTTTACTTTCTTTTTCTTTCTCTTTTGAACTCAGAGTGTTATATTTATTTTTATGATTTTGAAAGCATGTTTCTAGACTAGTTTTATCTTAGATTCTAAGATTTTTTAGCACTCGGTTTAATTTATGATATAGTTTTTTATTGCTTTCATTCCAGTTTATCTTTCGTTTATGAATTTCTTGTGCTTATTTTTATTGTATGAGTAGATGGCCACTATGAATGCATATTTGTGATTTATTTGAGACCGAGAGGAGATAATTGATTGCTAGATTTGGAAAATTTATAACGTAAGAGAATAAACAGACCGAGAAATTGATAGGACCTTCTGAGAGAACAAAAATCCTAAGAACTTAAGGAGTTAGTTGTTCATCTTAAGACCTAGAGGAGGTAGATAGCGATTATCTCTACGATTGGTAAAATTAAATAAGGTTTGGTTGAATTTGAACGTTACATGAATTAATTTCGTGAAACGTTGAGCCTAGAATCTATATTTTGTATCTTCTTTATTATTTAGATCATGCTTTTATTTCTTAGATAAGTTAATTTTTAGTTTCTCAGTTTATAATCATCATCATTAAATTCGTTGGTCTAAATAATATTTAATCGTTATTATATTAGTATTTGATTAATTTAATCACAATCTCTATAGAATGCGACCTTGCTTGCCACTACTTATAGCTACACCGTACACTTGCGGATGGCGAAATAATTAGCGAACAAGTTCAAGAAATCGATTTTTTTTGTCCCCGCCATTGGATCTTGTCCATGTGCCTTCGGGATTGGGGGATCGACTTCAGTTTAGTGTTTGTAGTTTTTAGCCGAGAGTGCAAAATAAATTTTGACCTCAGGTCGTCTTCTCGAAGGAAGGTTGTTCAGAGCATTGTTTACTATCTAGTTGTCGAATCACAAAACCAAAAATAAGGTCCTTAACATGCTACTCGTCTGAATGTGATTGAAATTAAGCTAATTTGCACTAAGAATTGAAAGCATTAGATGAAAGATGAGAGTTTTGGAAGAAAAGATTCAAACTTTAGTTGCACGAAGTCTCCACAACTCAAGAAAACGAAAATAAACTAAGAGAAACATGCCAACTAAATGATCCTAGGTAATCTAACATGAGCCTTCTTTACTAAATGATTAAGCCTTGCACTAAGCATATTCCTAACACACTTAGACAAACAATGAAAACAAAAAGCGGAACAAATACAGAGTAATGAATCTTAAAACTAAGTACTCATTCTCTTATTGCATGCTTGAAAAAATCAGAGTGAAAGGCACGAATCTTGAATAAAAATAAAGTCGCCAAAAAATATGAATCATGGAGCTCCCAACACAAAGATAGAGAGAAAATAAAAAGAGAGAGCTAATTTCCCTACTAAAAAGTTGGGAAATGAGGGTGGTGTACAAAAATACAAAGCAAGATGTCTATATATAGCTACACCACAAACACACACTAAAGACACACACATTTAATGAATTCTGCAATTCGTCAGGTCTCCAAATCAATTTCGCAGCGAGTGTGGAGTGTGTAAGGATGGCCTCGGGTCTGACTTGCTAGGTCGCGAGTACTCGTTTGCAGCGAGTGCCTCCTCGTGGCTTCTCGCGCCCGACTCACGTTCTCGCGAGATGAATCTCGCTGCGAGTTCCAGGTTGCTCTCAGGCCTCCTTGCGCGCTCGTGAGTCATCACTCGCAGCGAGTGTCGCACCTCTTTGCGTGCTCTCTCGCGGTCTCTCGGGTTCTCACGGACCAGGTCTCACAGCGAGTGCTGTCGTGGGCTGGACGGGTCTCGCGCGGGTATCCCTTAGGCTCGCGGAATGAAGCCCGCAGCGAGTGGCACATCTTCTTTTGGGTCATCTCGTGCTGTCGTTGATTGTGCTTCGCGGTGAGTGCTGGGTGCGCATACAGGTCTCTTGGACGTCTCTCTCGCAGCCTCGCGAGAGGACGCTCGCAGCGAATGCTCAAATCTCGCGGCTCTCGTCTTGTCATGGATGGTGGTTCACTGGAAAGTACCTTGTGCGCGGGTCATGTCTCGAAAAAGGCCCGGGATGGCTCGGGATAGCTCAAACGGCTTGGCAATGGTTCGAATAGCTCGGATAATGGCTCGAGCGATGGCTTGTTTTCCCAATATTTGCAACATGGACCTAATCAACACCAAAAGAGACGAGAAAATATGACAAAAACACAAAAGAGAGCAAAAATACGAAAGACGATAAAATGGACCGATCGATACTAAAACGAACCTAAAAATACACTACTAAGGCATGAAACACACACAAAAAATACCACAAGAACACAACAAACAATTGTCTCACACTTAACTCTTTGCTTGTCCTCAAGCAAACAAAACAACAAGTAGCTCGAGAAGAAAGATCAAAAAGTTCAAAATTAATGATCATGCGAAATGAAATTGTCTTCTTCCTCCATTTATCCACAAAATGACCCTCAAATTCGAAAACATGGTCCCCACAAAATGAATTCATACAAAACAAAATCCGTCCCAAGTCATTCTACACATGATTTACTCAATTCAAACTTTCTTTTTCAAATACACGTGCAAAAAGCTATAAACGGTCTACTCAACATATAAGAGATGATAAGCACGAAACCATTAACGCCAACTGCCCATTTTTTTTCTTTTCCCCCATTTTTTTGACATGAGTCACTTTTTCCAAATGAGAGTCATTAGGACGATTAATACCTAGGTTTAACCTCGGGGTTTGTCCCCGAGTCTCTTAGCCCGATTTTCCATACTTATTGCCCCAATTCATCTAGAAGGAGACTAACCGGGTCAAGCAGAGTCTTATCCTTCCAACTCTCACGAGCTCATTTTATTCATTTTTTTTCATGAGCTACGTTTTTCCAAACGAGGTTTCCAGATGATTATTATCTAGGTGTACCCTCGGTGGATTTCCTCGAGGCTCCTTGACCGGTTTGCTGAGCTCATTATCTCATTCCACGAGATGAATCGAAATAAGAGGAGCATAATCTGTACTTCCTCGCGAACTCACATGTTATTCTTTTTTTTATATTTTTTTCTTTCTTTCTTTTTTATTTTTTTTTACAAAGGGAGTGGCAATACAAGGATACATCAAGAACACGTAATATTAACATCAACGAGCAACAAGACGTACCACACGCATCTAAGCACAACACGATTACAAAAATCAAGCACAAGGCAAGAATGTTTCAAGACAACTAATCGCAAACAAACAAGGGTAAAACAATTCCGTGAACTCAAATGCGGGTTCCAATGTCAACAAATCGTCATTTAATTTTAGGAAACTATCAAATTCATCAATCACATAAGGCATGAAAATTAACAATGTAACCAATCAACAATCTCAACTCACCACTTAGCCATTTTGACTTTGAACAAACATTGAGCTTCATGCGGGGAAATCGACACAAACACACAAAAACTAAAACAAAAACCGGTCCAAGATGCAAAAAACACAAAAATAAAGCTCTTAAAACAAAAGAAACATCGCAAGCATGCATAATCGAGAAATTTCTCCCCCTCACTTAAAACAAAGCAATTTCTTCATTGCTTGACCAAAAAGCATATGAAAGGAACACATAATCACACAAGCTCATGCGATGAACATAATCGAAAAACAATAAATGGAAACAAGGACAACAAGCACACAAAAACACAAGGAAAAGAAAGAAGAGAAAAAGGAAATAAGGAAAAGCATGCGCGTCCTCTACACGGTGGTGCACCACCGTGGGTCCAATGGTGTTCGTCCAATGGGAATAAGGAAATCGGCCCGAAGGCCCTTCGAGCTCGAAACAAAATCATCCGAACAGTTGTACTTTGCACAACTATAGCTCCATAAGCCATCCGAACGAATCATCATTTAAAATCATAAGAGAAGTCATGATCACCGTCCCTAGACTCTGAATAAGGGCCACTTGGTTGCATCTCGATGGAATGATATCCATGAATCCACAAACTTCTAGACGAAGACACAAGTAAACTTTGAAACTCCAAAATTGGGCCCGAAATTGCTAATAATACTCCCTCTAGACCTTGATACGACCAACTCGTTCAATCAACGGCATGCTCGGTAAACAACGTTTGACAATTTTCATAACAAACGTACGAACCAACAGGCTAATCCGGTGACCTATTCAACAAAAACTCGGCACGACCGACAAGACATGGCCAACACAACTGAAAGATCACCTCAATCTCTCAATTCGACTCACAGCACCGCTACCTCGACAAGAGTAGTATTCCACATCATTCCACACAACCAATGGCAAGAAAAATCGAACCGTAAATGTTACCTTGAAGCTTGCCGGAAAATATGGTGTCGGAATGTAGAGAAAGAGAGATACGCATGGCTCGGAGCTCCAGTGGCCAGAAAATAAACCTCCCATGAAGAATCCATGACGGTTGCTAAGAAAAATGACGAAAACGACAAACCCGAGGGCTTAGTGAGTGAATTTTGGCCGAAAAATAGCTTGCCGGGAAAGTTCTCTAGTTCCAGCGAAGGTGGTCGGCATCATGATTGCCTTGGCATGAGGATTATGGAGGTGTCCTCAAATTTTTGTGGGTCCGTGTGAGTCGCCAGGAAAATAGGAAAGAAGATCGGTGAGATTTGTAGATCTAGATTCTTCCACCGGAAAATCAGAGGTCTTTTGAATGGAATTTTTGCCTAAAATTCGAATACGTTGTCGGCACTGAGGAGAGCTACATATCTATCTAAAAATTTATAAATTGGAGAAGGTTGGTTGAAAAAGGTGGTGGCCAGAGGCTTGGGGAAGAAAATGGGTACCAGGTGCACTCACCGGGTCGTGAACAACCACTCGCGCGCGAGCTGAGGCTCGATAGGTCACGGACAGGGCTTGGTGTGCGAGTCCTAACTCGCAGGGTAGCCTGGGTGCATCTCGCTGGTGTAGGGCATCCCACGGGCGCGGGTTTGCAGGGTCGCGGACGGGCTGTCGCTTGCAGATGCTGCTTCACTGCATCGCGAGCTCGCCTTCGGGTCGCGAGCGTCCTGGCGCAGAAGGGAGGCACGGACGCGTTCGCTGGTGCAGTCTGTCTCGCGTGCGCGCGAGCTGGGCATCGCAAGGTTGCGACGTGAGGGTCTCTCACGAGTGGCTGGTCGCCATGTCGCGGGCTGCTACTCGCGGTGCGACCTAGGGCTCGCTTGGTCGTGAGTCCGGGGTCGAGGCGCGATTGGGCCCTGGCTTGGGCATTTTTTGGCTCAATATTTCATCCTTAGCCAAATTTCAAGAATTTTCACACCCAATGTTCAACTCAACTTTCGAGCATCATTTTCGCTCGATTCTCGACCCGTTTGTTCACTAAAAATTTTTTCTTCTTTTTTTGGCTCGGCTCTAACAAGTCGGTACTGCCGAACAGGTCGACACAAGCTTCTTTTCATCAATTTTCACCCTATAGCCAAATTTTCAACAATTACCTAAATTTCAACACTTTTTTTCAACTAAATCTCGATCAGAGTCCCGTTTCTTTTTTCTAACAACTCGTGTGTTGTGTGATCTGGGGGACTGTTTATCTTTGATAAAGAGTGAAAAACGAGAAAAGCAAAAATTATAGGTCGCCTCCTACGAAACACTCATTTTAACGTCTTGAGCTCGACGTCCTCAACCAAAATCAACCGGGGTCCAAAAAGAAATGTCGATCATGCCACGCCTTTGTATTTTCCAAAAGTAGACGAGACGGTAGTGCGGAACAAAGGGGGGAAAAATGAACTCTCATGGCCGCGTTCTTGTGAAACCGAGCACGTATATCAACAACCACCAAGATAAGAGATAAGTCTTTACAAATCATAGCCACATAATCGACCTCAGGGTATACAAAAATGTCCGTGGAGCACGTCGAATCAATCATGATCATCATATGTATTATCTCAAATGTGTACTCATCGATCTCAAGCATCGGGAGCATGGGCGAGGACCCACTAAACCCCTCCAAATAGTCATAATCCTCAATAACACGAAACGACGACACAAAGGACATGGGAACCACTTCATACTCAATATCAAGAGTCGAATCATCAATCAACGGCACCTTCGGGTCAATGACATCACATAACGACTCGGGATCCTCCTCAATATCATCCACAACATCTTGAACTAACTCATCCTCCTCCTCAAAATCATCCTCCCGAGCACGGTCAAGTTCATTAGAATTTGAACTTGTCCAGCTGCTTTCCCGGCACCATCATCTCTTTTTTCAGTTGCCTCTGTCGGGATCTCCTCAACCTCCTTGTCCAGCTGCTCAATCATCGCCTCTCTAATTTTCTCCAATGCGGTAGCTTCCTTGGCAACTGCGCGACCTTAATCACTTCGGCCGTAATCATTATTAACCCCTGTTCGGTTATCTCAGCTACTGGTCTCTGTACGTTTGATGGCGCCTCCAATTCATTACCTTCCGCAGCCATGGCTTTTGCCTTATCTTCCGCGTATGCCACAACTGCTCTCTTAATGTATTTAGGAGACATATCCTGGAGGCCTTGGTCAACAAACACATCGGCTAAAGTCTCTATATAAACCTCGGCTAACTCAGCCTTCTTTTCTTTATCTCTCTCCAAGAGCATGTCCACGAAAACTGCGAAGAAGGACTTTTCTATCTTCACTGAGGACGGGGAGCTCGGGATCCATCGACCGAGCATCAGACCGACCTAACATCCATTAAAAAAAATCCCTCTCATCATCGTCAGCAGGCAGGTGCATGGTTTTGATCTCGGGGTTGAAGTTGTATTTCTCCAATTTCCTTAACAGGAAAATTTGGAGATCATCAAGCTCGTACAGACTGGATTGAACTCGGTCAATCACCCACCTAAGATTTAGACAGGTACTCAACTTGTGATTCAAGTCAGTTTCTTCTTATACATCATCTGCGGCATCCTCCATTTCCGACATCCTTACCCGCCTGAAGTCCGGCCTCGTACCTATGCTCGCTGAATGCAGTCTTCACGAGATTTGGCAGTCTGTTCTAAGACGCAAAGTTGGTCAGTCAACTTCTGGTTTTCAGCAAGAAGGCGTTCCTTCTCCGCCATTAAGACTGAAATTTCTTCTTGCGCAATCCCGAGCTGAGCATCCTTCTCTACCATTTTTTCCTTCCATGCTACTTCCAATTTGGCCAATTTCTCTTGTAGGGAAGCAATCGTCCCGTCATGAAACTCCAGCGTTTCTTTCTTTTTCACTAGCTTGGCGGCATTGAGTCGATAATCATCCTCAACAGCAACTAAATTAACTAATGCCCAACCGAGACAAGAATTTGCATATCCGAGTTTATGAATACTCGGCATAGCCGACACGCCCATCTCGGTCCTTGGGTCCCAAGCCATCAGAGGAACACGTGTTGCATCAATCACAAGGCCGAGTTGATCAGCTTTATTTAGAATTCGGGGAATCTTGACCGACTGGAATGTAGGATACCAATTCTCCACCATCCCCTTTTGCAAATTGAAGTTAGCTGCCCTTTCCTCGATTATTTTAAGAAAGGCAAAATTGCATATTAATGCACCACCTTTCATGTTTTTGCAATTTAATCACCACGTTTACAATTTTGCAAATTAATACACCACATTTACTATTTTTGGAAATCGATACATGAATGATTGTTCCGTTAAAAAAATCTAACAAAAATCTGGCATGGCATTGACGTGGCTCAATGCCATGCCAGATTTTCGTTAATGGAACCGTCATTCATGTATCGGTTTGCAAAAATGGTAAAGGTAGTGTATTACTTTGCATAATTTCAAATGTGGTGATTAAACTGCAAAAACATGAAAAGTGGTGTATTAATATGCAATTTTGCCTTTTAGAAAAGACTTCTCAACGATCTTTTCTTTTCCACGTCGACCACCGTCGTGCTTCTTTTTGGTTCTCTCCTCATCACCGACAGGAGCGTCCTCGGCGTATTTTTTCCTCAACCTTCTTCTTGGCGGAGTTCGCTTCTCTTCGTCGGCCTCTTTGTTCACCTCGGCTTCATCCGAACTTGGGATGATTATTTGCGTGCCAGGTTGCGCAGTTTCAGAAATCCCCTCTGGCTCAGGCTCAGCCTGGTTGATAGCCTCTACATTTAGAACCGGGGTCGAACTCGGGGCTTGCCCAACAACAAGACTAGGTACCGAGGTCCCAATCGCCATTCCCGATATCGCACTAGCTCTGACATCAGTGGATCCATGACCGACCACTCTCTTCATCAACGCCTTGACTAACTGTTTGCGGTCCATTTCGGTTAGAAGTTGATCTTTATTGTTGCCAACTTTGGTGCGAAGGTCTTTGTTTGGTAACTGACGTCGGTAATCTTTGGTGTCTTCAACCGACCTGACTCCAAAGAAACCAAGCAATGGATAATAAACTGTAAGACAGCGAAGAAAAAAACCAATTATGCCCACAATAACAAAAGTCGGAGTAAATGATGTTACCACAAGATTTTGACGAATCATCTTACTTGGATCAAACGAAGAATACGTAACACCAGGAGACAGATCCGCAAGTTCAAGTTTTTCATCCTTAACGAGACTTCGGTACCTACGATCCTCGCAGCCCAATTTGAAGAGGTCGTATAAATTATCCCTGAGCTCAGCACTGAGTTAGGTTCCTTTGATCGTTTGGCTACAAATATGAAAAGACTTGGCATGTTAGAACACAAAACAACAAGTTATTAGAAGACTTCAAAAAGTATGCGAAACTTACAGTATTCAAAAGTAATATGCATAGGGATGGTCATCCCATCTATTAGAGGATCACGAAAGAAGTCGAGAGATTGCCAATTGCCCCCAACCCACAACCATTCTTCTTGTAAGCCATGGAGAGTTTCGGGGATATCGGTTATCAAATCACTAATTTTAAATCCTGACTGAAGTTTCCCTGCACCGAAGAAACAACATGACAACTCAGCCACCTTTCTACTTAGGCTCCTCTTAAATGTATACAAGCTCCTCATATCATCTAATGACGGAAAATCCCAACCCTTCTCATTCAACAGCACCATCAATTCGATGATTCTTTTCCAACTGTTCGGGGTGATTTGACATAGACTTAGCCCCCAATCACAAACATAGTCGGTTATTATGTTTGGAAAAGAAAACCTCAGCCCCGACCTCAGGCTCTCGGAAAAAAATACCAACACCAACCGGGAGAAGGACAAGTTATCCTTTCCCCCGGGTATGGCGCAAAGAGCTTCACCGACGATTGGACACAAATTTATTCTCGAAGTAGCACAACGTCAGCGTCGGTCAATATACTCGGTTCACCTAAAAAATCGACATTAGGGTCTGGCCATTGACGAGTAGGCTGTCTCCAATAATCTGGCAACGCCATCACATCCTTCTCAACCTCAGAATCTCCCTCGACATTATTCAATTAAATGTCAAGGCGCTCTACAAATATAGGGTCCCATCGATAGTACTTGTGTGCCAAATCCACCAATTTCGAGTTAATTGTTTCTTCGGATATCGTCTTACTACCGCTGGACATAGCTTCACCCGCTTTTCGAGATTCCATAGTTGTCGACTAATTGCAAAAATCATAATAAAAAACAAAAAAGAAAATTCAAGGCAAAAGCTTACTGAAAAAAACGGAAACCCTGGCCGGAGAAATTGGGAAAAATCGGCAAGAAATGCACAATTACTAGAAATCAACAAAGTTGAAACACAAGAGATTCAAGAATAAGAGACTAAGAAAGTTTGCTAATTTAAGGATTGCAGAGGTGAAGCTCAACGAGATTAAAATTCAAGTATTTATAATGGTGATTTTATGACCGTTGAGTATCAGAGAGAAGGGCGCGTGTGATTGACGCGTCTCCTCAGGTGAAACGTTTCGTTCCTCTTCATTAAGACAAATGGAGCAATCATCCTTTTACACGTGGCTATTTCCATTTATGTCCGTTGTACGTGGTAAATGAAGGCACGCCTTTTCATAACGTAATGACTATCAGTGAACGTTACACCGTTTCAGTTTACAACTCTCGTCACTCAAATTCGCACAAGTACCTGGACATCAGAATAAAAGCTGACGTCGGGTTGAACGACAAAAATAACCTAGGTTAGATTTCATATGTATAAAAGCGACATCAACAGCCATCACTTTCCGTATGCCTACTAATGTTCGGGGCCTCTATGTTGATAACTGACCAGGTTAACCAAGTTCATAAGAAAGATTTATGGATGCTAATCAAAGATCGTCGCCCGAGTCAATCAAAATGTCCAACTTGGTGCAACTCGGTACAAGTTAAACACCGAACCGACTTTACACTTAGATATAAACCGACTACCCTACAAACCGAGGTCCTACCTCAGATTCGAGATCGACAGCAGGTGACGAGGCACCTACGAAATTGAACCTCGACCACACAAATTACAATCATTCTTGTGGGTTTATTCGCCGACAACCGCCTCCATAAAGTGACTTAACATTAAATGCAATCACACCTACCTTGTACACCAGTCCAAACAAAAGTTACTATAAATAGCAGAATTTATTATTGACGATGATCTTTTTTCGAGCATTAAATACGCTCATACAAATCAGCTCAGTTCATGTGAAAATTGACTTCCTGTAACCTATCATTGTACATCAATAATACAAAACTTTTTACACTTTACATCTTAACTTCGCGTTATTATCATTGTTAAATATTGCATAACAACACTACCGTTGTTAATATGTTGTTGGGGCTATGAGGTAGTCTTCCGTTACGATCAAAACCAGGTCATCCCAACGAGTTGTATAGATAAGACATATTAGGCAGATAAGATAAATGAGATAAATGAGACAACTTATCTCATGTTCATATTAAAGATTATATTATCTGTTGTTATATTGAATAATTGCATAGTTTTCTCACGGTGACCTAGTTGTTTGCTCACCCCCATACATTATCATTTTCAAGTTAAGCAGCTAGCACCGAACAAGGGGCAGTGTGGTCAACTTACGAAGTTGCAATATTTATTGCTTCCGCTTAAATATTTCTGAACATGTTATTATCAAACTTTTGAGATGTTGTTTGAATAATTGAGATACGGTTATTTCATTTCAATTAAAGACTAGTACTCGTACGCTATGCGTTGTCTAAATTGAATTGAAAATGAAAGTAAGTTTCAGGAAAAGATTTCCTAAGAACCTAAGTGCAAGACATAGGTAAAACAAGAGAGAAGGAATGCTAGAAAGAAAGACAAAAAAAGTTTTTAGTAAGTACCCTAAGACAAGTTTTCAAAAGTTAAAACTGTTTTTGAAGAAGTTCAAAATTATTTCTAAAAATCAAACGTTTTCAAAGTATAAGTAGAAGGTGTTTACAGCTGACGTCAATCGACTCCGGGGAGCAGGGAGGCAAACAGACGACGAAGATGAAGTTATCTAGAGTTTAGAGAATCTGGGGAAGGGAAAAGATAGAAAGACGAATGCTACTTGTGATATTGTGCATTTCAGTCAAAGGATGAGTGTTGTTAACCTAGTCAAAAGATTGTTATCACATCTGCTAAAGGGAAGAATCTCACTCAAGAAAATCGTTAGTCGGCAAGATGCAATGTTGTTGAAAGAGTGACCGAGATGAAAAATGAGTTGTCACCAATGTCAATGATGTGACCTAGAAGAAGCACGAGTTGTCAGTGATAATACCAAAACCAACTCATGAAATGGGCAACACATCTAATTAATGAAATATGTGTGGCTCTNCATCAAATATCATAGAACAACTTGAAATGTACATCACGGCAGCCAAGTGGCCGCAATACTCTCCGCTAAGCAAAGCAAAGTAGGGGTACAAGGTAACCTTCACATTAGGCACCCTACGAGACCAAACAAGGTCATAACACAATACGAAAAGGAAAAAACCAAAAAAACTCTAGAGAACACATCCTATCAAAAGGAAAAAAAAACTAAGAGCAGTCCACTAGATCAAACTTAGGAAAAAAATGCAACAGAGAACAAATTACATCAACAAGGACATCAAATTCCACATTGCATAAGGCTTGACAAGAGAGCATCTGTAAGATATCTTTGTCTTTAACCCTCAGCATCACTCTTTCCCATCCTAGCTTGTGACCTTGCTCTAACAAAGTTCTGAGCCCCAGGAGAGAGCCATCTACTGAATACTTTGAATAAGCATCCCTAGATTGAGAAAAAAAAGCCTTCACTGAAAAATGAACATAAGCTGACCCATGAATGATCCAAAACTTAAGCTGAGAAGCAAAAACACTGGCACCTTTCTGCAACTCCCCTATTTCTTGTACCTCTGCAGAGTTTGTGATTAGGCAAGCCTCCTCCCGCTCCTTTCTGAATAGGTTGCGACCAAATTTAAGCTCACCATACTCTAGCCACTCCAACTTTGCCCCTCTACTAGTTGCAGTTCATAGATCCTCGCATTTTGAAACAATCAAGTGTTCCTTGTCTTCCACAACCACCAGAGGAGGTAGTTGGAAAGAGAGACCCTATCCCGGTTGATTTCAGAAGTCCTCAGACTACAAAGACATTGCCACCAGTCTAGAAATGTAGCATGTTTGTCCTGCAAGCAATTCCAGCTCATATCCTACCAACTTCCAGCCCTTTTGAGCTCTCCCACAATGAAACATGAGATGCTCCAAACTTTCTTCGTCTGCTCCACACCAACAACAAAATACATCAACATTATTCCCTTTCTTCCTCAGCCTACATTTGGTGCCCACCCAGTTGTGAATGCACCTCCAGAGGGAATTTCTGATCTTGGGCTTAATTTGAAGCTTAAAAAAAAATCAATTAAAGATTTATTTGAAAAAATTTACCAATCTCCTCTTCTATCATCCGACACACACATACACGAAAATTTATTGGTACAAAGATAAGTAAAGACTCAGTTAATTAGATCTTAAAGAGGCGTGTTTCGATACAAATATATCCGCTTAAAACCAGTTATTTTAGTTAATTTGTATTAATTTTGAAAAATGTGATATAATTAGCTATTAGTGGGATTTTGTGTTTATATTAAAATAATATTTAAAATAAAATAAATAAAGTTGATGTGATAAAAAAATATGAGAGAGATAATATGAAATGATGGTTATTTAAAATTATGTGAGTTGATGAACAGTTAATTAAAAAGTTAATGTGATTTTGCATAAAAAAATTAATTATTATTTATTTATATTGATAATATTAATAATAATGAAGTTAAATTAAAATTAAGTTAGATTTTTAAGTATGAATTGAATGTGAATTGAGTTATTTCATAAGCAAACACACCCTTAAAGTTCCAAATCTATTATAGTCGTGCGTTGGTCCATGAACTAAGTAATTTGCTTTAGTTGGATTGCCTTTGTTGGTGGCGGTACCTTGAACCTTCCATTCTAGACGTTTGCTTTGGCCCCTTCACCCTTCATTTCTCACCGGTCCCCCAATTTAAATGATTTCAACTTCCTCTTTTCCTCCATAGATTTTTGTGCTATATATTATGTTTAAAATTCATAGTACCCATTCCATTTATGGTCCCATATCATCACATCTCAACCAAAAGCAGTATAAAATGTTCTTTTGCTTGTACGATTTGAAATATTGCAACTTTGAATTTTGGAGGGCACACCAATGTCTCACCAAATTCATTAGAAAATAGTATCCCCAACACAATTTTCCATTAATCTTCAACTCTTATACTGTTCATTTCGTGTTAATAAGATTGTTTCATGCTTCTAACTTTTGGAAAATGCTACAATCCCATAACGAGACCATTTTTTTACATCAAACTCCAATGAGAAACTGACACGTCACTTTTATTTGACCACATTTAATGACTTATATTGATTTGAGGGAATCATTCCCTCACGGGACAGTAGCATTTCTCCTAACTTTTACTTATTGTAGGATCTGAAGTAACAAATCAAGAATTGTTATATTTATAGAGTTATGATCAAAGTAACTTTTATATTCACCGAATAATTGATTGAAAGATTGTAGGTCTATTTATATTAACTTTTACATGCGGACAGTGTGATGAAACTACAAATAGTATGACTTTTAAGCAACTTGTAAGTTAAATTCTATTAAATTGAAATAGTCGTTCACAAACAAGATCAATTGCATTAAGTCCATTAGTACCTCCCGAAACATTTAATTAGGGATTCAGGATAATTGTGACAATTTTATTATCTACAACTTGTTTGGTTCGCTATACTGTACGGATTAAAATCGCAGAGGAAATTATACAATATAATTATCATTTATCAAATAAATACTTAATCCGTAAGTACATATAATGAATAAAATGACTAACATCTTTTAAAATCACATAAAATACGAATTTTGATTTGGAGAGAATTTCGAAAATTACCTTTAATTTTCTTCATAAAGCGACGACAGAGTGGAAGCCAATTCCCGGTTATGTGGCTATCACCGTATGTCTCGCCTTAAAGGGATCCAAGTGCCTTCCCTCTAATCAAGTCCACCTTTGAATTCCAACACCGAGATAACCTTTTTCACGAGTAGAATTTATCTCGTATTTAAATCGATATTAGGAATTAAAATTAAGAGAAGAAAATATTTTTTTTTATTTTTTTTATATGAAAAACCGAGAGCTCTTTTCACAATATGGGAGAATTGTCTTCTTGTAATCACCTTTTCTTCTTCACCCACTTGTTACGTGAATTAATATACATATATATATAAATGAATGTTTGGTCTTTATTTGGTAGTGTGTTGAAGAAAATATGTTTGTTGAAGACTTGAAGAAAGTGGGTATGATAATGGATTAGCAATTCATCCACCCTATCAAACTATGACTTCGTTTTTTTTTTTTTAATTATTATTATTATCAATCTTTAATTAATTAATAATAATAATCTATAATTTATGAAACCAACTTTCAAAATTATGTGAACAAAATATTATCTTCCATATAAAATAAAATCTCCTCTTTTTAAATAGGCTTTTAATATATATATAATTATATTAATATTTCGATTTGAATTTTAAAGTCCAACTTTAAAATCCAACTATCAATTTGTAATTTCAAAAATTACTTAATTAATATTCGAAGCTTAATTAATCAATCTTAATTTATTTTATTCCTTTAATTGACATCTAATCAAAATTAGATTTTAATTTAATAATCAAATTATTTAATTAATTCTTGTCAATTAATCCAACTATTAGAAATACCAATTTCAATATGTTATCATTCAAAATTTGGTGTGACCTTTTTAGATTCACAATTAACACTAGCAGTGGGTTTACAACTCATTTGTAATTTAAATTAATCTAATTAATTTATATTCTTGAAATTAACTCCTTAATTTCAATAACCCACAAACCATGGTAACACCTAGCAAGTAGCATGATTCTAGTATTAAATGAATTAGCGAGTAAACCTTTTTCCAATTGCAAGTACATACATGTAAAACCCTTTCGACAACTAATTTCCCGATTAAATCTTGGGCATGGATTTAATAGTCAAAACCCAATTGATTTAATTCAAGTTTATTGGTTCCTTATGAATGCATATTCATCCTGCCTTGGCCAAGGTCTTTGAATCACAAACTATGAAAAACATAGGAAATTCACTTATCTATATAAGTGTCGAATTCTTTGTTTGCCACTGACAAACCTCCATACATATTAATACAATACCCAAAATATCCTTTTTATAATTATCCAGTAATCAAAGGATAAATCAAAGTAAAGTATAATATGCACAAGATTACTATCGTGCCTCAAGTCAAAGGATCAGTCATGTACTATTGCAACATGAAAATTCTTATTCGATAGTAAAAACTTCCATTTAAGAATTTTCATACGGTCATGTTTAGTGAACTTGTTCCCTAACAAGCACCCACATATATATATATATTTTCGTCAATCGCTAATGTTGATGGAATGCAACATTCTTGTCCAACAAGCATACATCATATGTGGAAGTCTTTCCGGATTATTCGATATCCTATCTCGAAATATCCATCGACTTGAAACTTTATTTAAGATCACAACTTTCAAGGCATGTTCCATGATTACCATCCAATGCGTAACCATGCCTTATAGCTATTAATGATCTAGGGACTTTATCATATGTTGAAATATATGCAAATACATAAGATAAAGTAATGCCTTTTAGTTAATATAAATTCCAATAAATTGTTTTTTACAAGTAGAATGTATCCAATCTGATTAGAACGCCGGGTATTCTACTCTAACAATCTCCCGCTTGTCCTACTTCCAATCACCCATGTACTTCAGATCCATCTTCTCAAGATGTCTTTTAAATACTTTCTGTGATAAAGGCTTAGTTAAGGGATCTGCTATATTTTATTCTGAGTCGACTCTATCCATTATTACGTCGCCTCTACCAATGATTTCTCTAATCAAATGGTATCGTCTCAAGATGTGTTTGGATCTTTGATGATATCTTGGCTCTTTCGCTTGCGCAATAGCCTCATTGTTATCACAATAAATCATTATTGGATCAACAACAGACGGTACTACACCCAACCCTTGAATGAAGTTCCGTATCCAAAAAGCTTCTTTTGCAGCATCTGATGCAGCAATGTATTCAGCCTCAGTTGTAAAGTCAGCAGTTGTTTCTTGTTTGGAACTTTTCTAACTTACTGCTGCTCCATTTAAGGTAAATATGTATCCTGACATGGATTTAGAATCATCTTTATCGGACTGGAAACTAGAATCAGTGAAGCCTTCTAGTTTTAGTTCTCCATTGCCGTATATCATAAAGATATCCTTAGTCCTTCTCAAGTACTTAAGAATCATCTTAACGGCTTTCCAGTGTTCTTCACCTGGATTAGACTAATATCTGTTTGTTACACTAAGTGCATGAGCCACATCAGGTCTTGTACATAACATGGCATACATAATGCTACCAATAGCTGATGCATAAGGTATATGATTCATCCGTTCTCTTTCTTCAGGCGTCTTTGGAGACATTGCCTTAGAAAGTGAAACCCCATGACTCATTGGAAGGTATTCACGTTTAGATTCCTCCATGCTAAATTGTTTTAGCATCTTATTTATGTACATTGACTGGGATAGTCTGATCATCTTTCTAAATCTATCTCTATAGATTTTTATCCCAAGGATGAAAGATGCTTCTGCCTAATCTTTCATGGAAAACTGCTTTGACAACCATGTCCTTGTTGACTGCAGTATTCCTACATCATTCCCAATGAGTAAAATGTCATCAACATAGAGCACAACAAATGTTACTGTATTTCCACTAACCTTTTTATAAACACATGGTTCATCCGGATTTTTATGAAAATCAAATGTTTTGATTGTTTCATCAAACCGAATGTTCCAACTCCTTGAAGCTTGTTTAAGTCCATAAATGGACCTTTGAAGTTTGCAAACCATTTGCTCACTCCCACTAGATATGAAGCCCTGTGGCTATTTCATATAAATATCTTCCTTAATGTTTCCATTAAGAAAAGCAGTCTTCACATCCATTTTCCATATCTCGTAGTCATAATACGCAGCTATAGCTAGCAAAATCCGAATAGATTTAAGCATTGCTACTGGTGAAAAAGTTTCCTCATAATCAACACCTTTTTTTGAGTATAACCTTTTGCAACCAGACGTGCTTTAAAAGTATTCACTTCTCCATCTACACCACGTTTTCGCTTGTAAAACCATTTACAACCTATGGGTACAATACCCTGTGGTGGATCAACCAAGGTCATACCTTGTTTGAATACATGAAGTCCATTTCGGGTTGCATAGCTTCTTGCCATTTATTTAAGTCAATATCTGACATTGCCTCTTCATAGCTTATTGGATCATTATCCAAAAGGAGTCCCTCTTCTTTGTTTTCTAACAATAGGTTCAGCCTTTCAGGCACCCTAGAAACCCTTATGGATCTCCGAAGAGGTTGTGTTTCAGATGGTCCATTCTCAACTGGTATGTTATCTATGACAACTTGTGGATTAATTTGTGGTTCTTCATTAAGTTCTATAATCTCACCATTCTTATTAGAAAGAAATTCTTCTTCTAAGAAAACAACATTCCTCAAAACAAACACCTTTTGTTCAGAGGGATCATAGAAACAGTATCCTATAGGCTCTCTTGGATACCCCACAAATTTACATAAGATGGATCTCATATCCAACTTATCACCCACTTGTTGCTTCACGTAAGCAGCACATCCCCATACTTTCATATACTTGTACGAAGGTGTTTTACCACACCACATCTCATAAGGTGTGTTAGGCACAACTTTACTTGGCACCCTATTTAAAATATGTGCTGCTGTTTCTAAGGCATAACTCAAGAATGAAAGAGGTAGAGAAGTGGAACTGATTGACAGACCTATCAACTGATTGACAGACGTCGCTTTTGGTCGGGCTGAGGTCGGGTCTTTCGGACTTCGGTTTCTTCACGAAGTTACACTTCCCCCCCGACTCTTTGGTGAACCAATTATAACAAGGTGTCGTCTCGATACCGAGGTGACCATGAAAACAACTCCTTGCAATTCGGAATCTCAACTCTTAGCCTAAATAGCCTTCATTAACCTTCCCGAGGTGCCTTTAATGTGCATAATTCGAATTTGGTGTCAACATAGAGTCCCCTGGCATTGAGGAGTACGCGGATAAACGTGCTTCTTAATGACAATTTTCTCTCGACCGACTTTCATTTCCAAAGTCTCTCATAGGTCTTCTATGAGCATCCCGAGGTGATTTTCTTAGTCGAAAATCACATACTCTTTCAATCGATAAGTTTGTGCGGGGTCATGAGGCGGTTACGAGGCGGTTTCTAAAGGCTATGAACGTGTCCTTCCCACTACTCTTCCCAACGGACATGTACCAAAAAATAAAGGTTGCGAATTATGATAGTTTCAGGACACGCGTACGGCTAAGATTAAGCCGTGAGCATTTATGACGGGATTAAGTATATTTCCTCCAAAAGACGCGGTGGTTACACGCGCCTCTCCATCCCCAACGGTCGGAAAATGTCGCATATATATACCGGCGCAGTCTTACTTTACGAAATCTTCATCTAACCACTTTCTTTGTCTTTCGATTCCTCAAATATTTTCTTTGTCTTCTCTTCTGTTTTACACTTTTCCTTTGACGACTCGCGATTTCTCTCTAAGAGCTCACCTAAATTTTCGGTAAGCCCTAATTTCATCTTTCAGTCTCTTAATTTCTTTATGTTCTTTCTGGTCGTGATAATGGCGGCGGCGAGTGGCGAGCAAGCGGAACCGAGCAGCAGCCGGACTATATCGGATGAGGAATTGGATGAGGAGTTGATGGGGGAGTATTATCATTGGGACTCTATTTTCGTTGATCGCTTAGATATCCGGAGGAACAACTTCGAAGGAGATGCTGAGATAGAGCAGGATATTCCCGTCAAGGAGGGATATTGGAGCCGTCTGGCTCGGCGTTGGCCCAACGCCGACATTTTATTCCCGGGGGAATCCAGCGTAATGACTGATGCCGACGTGATCCAGTTACGCGAGTCAATCCGAATCCCCACTTCGGTCAGGATCTTTGCCCCCTATCCGGGAGAGAGGATTCATTGTCCTCCTCCCGGCTGCGTGGGGATTTTTGCCGAGAGTTTGAGGTCGGGTTTAAGGTTCCCGCTCGACTACTTGCGCGACTAGAATATCGGTCTCAGTCAAATCACTCCTAACAGGTGGAAGAAGATCACTGGAATCATGGTCCTTTTGGCGTAGAAAAAGTTGCCATTCCCGACGATTGACGAGTTTAGGAGTATATTCTTCTTTAAAAGGAGTTGGGAAAGTGAAGGCGTCCCACCAACTGGTTGCTTTTTCTGTTCGGCGAAACCGCTAGACGACTTGAAGATGGGGCAGTTATTCACTGGGATTCCTGAAACCCTCCACGGTTTTCAGAACGAATGATTGTGGGTCGGCGGGAATTGGCAATCTCCCAACTTTCGCCTCGAGATGCCAATCAATGGGATGACAGTCCCAACCCGAGTTGTTTCTTCTCATCGTAAGTTTCTCCTTTATATTCGAGACTTCGTGACAAGCTGTTTTTCCTTCGCTAACAGGTCGGACCTTTTCGTGTTTGTAGCCAAGAGGAAGAAAGAACCCAAACCCAGTGGTGAATTTAGGGACAACCTTGAGGAGCTCGCCAAGTTAACTATTCAAGAACGCAAGTGGAGCTTATTAACAAAGAATTCTAAACTTGCTGACACCGGACTCGGTGCAAAGAAGGCCATCCCCGACTTCGAACCCGGTGAGTTTTCTTTAAGTCGACTAGGCAGATTTTTCTTTCCCTTTCTTTATTTGTTTTGGGGGTCAGGTTGACCTTTTTACGATTTTCTCCTTTCAGTTTACTATCCACTGCTCGGCTTCTTCGGGTTCAAATCCGTTCAAGAGGCAAAGGACTACCGACGCCAATTTTCTATTAAAGATACCGAGATGGGTCGTCTGAATTTCTTGGAGGGATTGAAGAAGAAAACGGCCAACCGACCTTCTGGAGGTGCTAATGTCGGGGCCAGGTCGGGCCCACTGGTTACCATTGCTGCACCTGCCCCGGTTACCGAGCCCATTCCGGAGCCTGTTCTAGTGGCAAATGCCGAGTTACTGGTCACGACTCCCATCGCTCCTGTCGAAGTTGAGAAGGATGTTGAGGCGGCCAACCCCGACCTCTACGTGGGAATATCGAGCTCAGAGGAAGCCGAGGTGGCCAAAAAAGCTGCGAAGGAGCCCTCAACTCAAAAAAAGAAGAAGAGGAAGTCAAAGAAGAAGGCTGGAGATGAGCCCGATGCTAAGGGCGAACGTCGTTCCAAAATGAGGTAGGACGTCGATCAACTGACCCTGGAGAAGAATGCTCCTATTCATCAAGATGGAGGTAATTCTTACTTGCCCATTGACGAAGAAAGGGTCCTAAATCTCAATCTTCCCGAAGGTGTAATGGAAGAGTGGTTCCCTCAGTTCCACTCCGTGATAATTCTGAAGTTCTCCAACAAATTCCACCAGCCCCCGCATGTGATGGAGGCAGCTCGGGTTCCATTGATGTCGTGGGATCCTCTGTCTGAGGCACGGGTGTCTGGGATGTCGAGTGCCTACAGGTTCAGCTATGCCAAGGCTAGCTTGGGGAGAGCCTTGGTCGGTCTCTCCGCTATGGAGAACGAGTTTTGCTTGAACGCTGCCGCACTCGACGAACGAAGTACAAAGTGGACTTGCGCGACGGCCAAATCGCATCACTGGAGGCAGACAAAGCTGCTCTGACAACCGAGGAAGAGGAAAAGAATGTCCAGCTAACCACGGCCCAGACCGAGATCGCGGTGTTGACAACCGACAAGAAACGTTTGGAGGATGAGTGTAGTGCCCCGTTTATTTGTGGATTATTTGGGATTTATTATTATTATTTTTATTGCTATTATTATTGTTATTATTAATTGGTGATAATATTTATATTTTATTTTATTGAATGCCATTATGTTTATTATTTGTCAAATGTGATTAAATGTTAAATGCCAAATTGTCTAATTGATTTTGTGTTTTATTAAATTATTAATATGAATAAATGTGTATGTAATATTATGTAAAATACATATAATTATTTTTCGGTTTATTTTTATCGCGCGTTTGCATTCGAAATCGAGCCCGATAATTTTCGTTGGAACCGTTTTGGCCCGTAAATATCCGTTTAAATTTTTAATCGAGCCCGTGAGCCGATTTGTTGTCCCAACCGGCCCAAAAATCCTTTCGACCCAACTTCTCGGGCCCGGCCCGACAGATTTTTTTTCCTCCTTATTTATTTTCGCGTGTGCGGGTTTGTGTTTGCTTGGGTATCAAGATAATTTGATCCAAACCTAATATACCATATGTATATATATATTTATGTGATCAAAATCCCAAGCGCAGCTTTCTCTTTTTCAAATCTAAATTTCACGATCCCGCAGCTTCCCCCTTAATCTGTTTGGTTTTTCCGTCACCTCGTCTCAAATTTCCGATCGCCCTCCCCCTTGCTCTGTTCACTTCTGAACCCGTCGGAACCATCACCATCTCCTCACCTTCGCTCGATCATCATCACCATCACTTTCCCGTCGCGGCCAGCAACTCGCGCGACCAACCTCCGGCGACCTTTGTTCGAGAAATTCCGGCAAATTGGAGCAGTCCACGAGCCCCGATGATGAGACCCCCCCTCCGTCGTGATCTTTCCGGCAAACCAGCACACCGCCGCACCGTGACACCATCACATCACCTCTGTTCGTGAGATTTTCCGGCAACTCATCACCACCGGCGAGCCCTCCTCTCTCAACTCATGATCAGCAACTCCGGCGACGACCACCGAGCGCCGCTGCACCACGGACGTACGCGAGCAGCACCCAGCTCGACTTCCGACGAGAACCCTTCCACCTGCAACTTCCGGCGACCTGCTTCTCTACGAAGCTTTTACCGGCGAGATTCTTCCCCCGCAGCAGCACCTTTGACGGCTCGCCTCGGCCATCACAGCAACGCCGCAACCGAGAAGGACCACCCCAGCTCTCTCCTCGGCGAGCCGCGCGAAGCCGTCGAACCCCGTCGAGCCTCCGTCGAGCCCGTTCGCATTCGTGACGTTTTCGAATTTCCCGAGAACGGTACCTCGTCGTTTTTCCATCTCGTTTAACTCATATATGTACGTTAAATTGTTCATATTCATGTTGTGCTCGTGTTATATATATAATGTGAATTTATTGTTGAATAAGTGCAAATATATTGAATTGTTGTGATTATTGTGTTCGTATGTTCGGGATCTCTTCAATTTTCTCGAAAATCGAACGAGACCTTGAAAGTCGTGTAAGTCAGTGGATAATGGAACAATGCCGAGTCCTTGGTCTTATGAAAAGGCCTCGGACGATAAATTGTGTGTTGTGATTTAATTGTCAAGTTGTCGAGCTTGTTAATCGCTGTTTTGATGTTCGAATTTTTAAAAATAACTCGCTGCTCGAAACGATGTGAAATTTTGAGGGATGTGTTATCTGTTCATTTCCTGCCTTGTGTAATATTTTCATAATTTTTGGAGAACTGTAACTATTTTTAATAATTAAATTGTGTTCTGTCCAGAATATTGTTAAATGCATAATAAATTCATGCTTGACTGAAAGGAGCTGAAATTCGAATATGTCATGCCACTGTGACTTATATGTGTTGTGTTAAATTTTTAGAATTTTTGGAGTTGAATTGTTATGGGTAATATTTTATTTATTGAATCTGCAGAATTGTTGTTTGAATTTTTAAAAATCGGTTACTGCATGGAAAATTCTGAAACTTTACTGAGAGTCATATTTTAGGTGTTTGATCATGTTTGTAAAATATGGGAATTTTTAGAGTCCGTTTTGATTCAGTTTGGGGTTAAATTCGATAAACTGCTGTTGCTCGTTTGAATTTTTAAAAATAGCAGCAGTTATCATTTAAGGCTGCGATTTTTACAAATGGACTTTGGCATACTGTATGTTATTGTGTAAAATTTTCAAGATCAGATTCATTCATTAAGTCTGAGTATGAATTAATGTGCCCATTTTGCTGATATGTTGTTCGAATTTTATAACATAGGGTATCTTTAGTTTAAAGCTGAAAATTTGTGATTTTTCATGTTTCTGGAAGATGAAATTTTGTGTGAATTTTAAGAGCTTAATTCGTAGGGTAGCTTGACCTTCTATTTTCATGCGATTAAATGATTTCAATTTTCGAGCATAATTGTATATGGAAAATTTGGATCTACTTGCTTTTTGGTTTTATGTGAGTTTGACTTGGTAAAACCTTAGATGGATTTGTGTGAACTCCCTTATGTGGTTTGGTCGAGTTTAGAGCCGAGTCTTAGTGTTCCAACATCCACAGGACTTCACGAACTACTTAGTCGAAACGTGTTCGACTAGGTCTGTCTTGTGATTTCCGATTTAAGTCGAGATAGATTCTGATTGTAGGATCTTGACATCATGTAGGTGTCTAGAGGTGTTGATCTTGCCTTATTTCGAGGTTTGTGACTGTGAACCGTGCTGCTATCAGGTGGGTACATTTATGATGTATTCCATAATTATCGCACTTCCTTATTTCGTGTAATATTTCTTTGAAAATTTTTGTATGCATGAGAACTCTAGTCTAAGTGTCCCGAACGATAGTGCCTTTGATGAAAGCGAAAGCAGTGGAAGTCGCCTGCCCGTCGTATCCGGGAGATGGACGCCCGAATCCGTGTAGAGCGGAGGGGATTGTCTGATTTACTTGAATCCGTGTAGAGCGGAGGGGTACTTCAACTGCACTGTCTCCTGGAAAGGATCCCATGTACCTTCGTATCCGGGGGTGGGAAGGTTTCCAGTTACAGCCATGCCGTTGTATCCGGAAGGTTGTTGTATGTACATAGGAGGTTTGCGATAGGGCCAAGTAGGGAGTTAGACTGTTGGATTCTATGCATACTGAACATTGTGTTACTGCTTTTAAAATAATTATGCGGGATAGCTGTGCGATAATGGTGAGCTAGTTGGTTGCTCACCCCCATCATTTTCTTGTTGTCTTTTCTCTTCCTTGTTCTAGGTTGAGACGAGCTGGAGGCGGTGGCGTAGGACAAGCGAGATGGTGGTCATATGTGTTGAAAACCTATGCTTCCGTAAACCTGATATTTATTTATTTGCCTTGGATTATTTACTGCTTTTATTTTTGCGAACTATGTTTAGATGGTTGAAATTTGAATAATGCTAGACCCTTTGAAATGGTTTTTGAAACTTATATTTTTGGGATTTGTTTTATCGTTAGCTCGAGCATGTGAGTTCCCTTGTATTCTTGGGTGTGTGTTGTTGGTTGATGTTAGTAAGTAGCGCCCGTTTCTCGAAAAAGGTTTTAACTTGGATTATAAGCAAAAAAAAAAAAACTCTGATTTTTATTAAATAAATTCGATAAATTCTTTAAAATAAAAT
>BKCP01005184.1:291029-386588 GCA_008636005.1 Striga asiatica | reverse complement strand
TTTTTATCGAGATTTGCGCCGGAAGCCCGATCGTTGCATAGTCAGTTTTTCGTGTAAGATTCATTCAGGAGATGCGTTCAAGATACGAACTTCGTGCAATCAAATTTCTGGAAATTTGCAGCAAATATTAATGTGCGAGCTTGATCCGTTTTCAACCCTTTTAACCTACCGTTCACGCCTTTGCTACCCGAGTGTTATTTCCTTTGTCCTTGATTACTACCTATCGCTTAGTAGTCAAGTTTGAATTGTACTTCAAGACCCATTCTTATTATTTGATTTTCGTTCCGTGACAATTTGCTTGAATTTCTTTTCCTTGTGGAGCATGTGGACGAGTCCACGAGGTCAGCATGTGTCGAGCTGTCGACATAACTTGCTTCAACTGCCAGAGGTAGGGTTATTACTCCTGTCACTGCCCAGAACCGCGAAGGCCGGATCAGCATCAGCAGCAGCAACAGCCTAGATAGCCCCCGCCTTACCAGCAAGGGACAAGAGGCCATGCCCGCGTCTACACCATCACCCACGACGAGGCAGCCAACAACGCAGGTACCATGTCCGGAATGTCTTCGATATCCAATATGCCTGTTTTCCTTTGCTTATTTGTATCTCGAGTAATTCTTTCAAATTTTCATTCCCCGATGTTTTGAGGCCCTACCTGTCATAATGTTTGCCAAGTCGAGGCATAGGTTAACTTGAGAATACCTTAGCTTCGACATAGACGGCGATCAATTTCTTTCGTGCTTTGTTTTAGCTTTGAACCGCAGTGGTGTGTGTGAAATCTTTTAAGGAGGGTAGTCGAGCCTGATGCAGAGCCGTTTTCGTTTTTGTGTTGTGTCCATCGTGAATTCTTCGAAGCTCCCGTTCTTCTCCCTTCGAAAATTCAAGAGTGACTCTTGTAATTCTTTGACTTTTGGCAACCCTCTGAAAGCTCTAGTATTTGATTTGTTTGGAGTCTTCATTTGAGAAATTGCAACTTTATATATTAATTAAGACAAGTATTTTCGTTTTACCGCTTGTCTTATATCGTTTCTTTCGATTTTGGCGATGCCATTTCAGTCTGGGTACTTCATTCATACCGGATCGGTCTATCGTATCGTTGATGTCATATGTTCGAGGCGTGATCGTGACGAATCAACCAAGGAGGCTTCGTGATGAGATCCAAAACGTGAAAAGCTTAGCGGCGTAGAGTTTGAGCTCGTTTTAAACTGCCGGCACGATTAGCCATGCGAGCTGATCTTTTTCCTTGTTCGACAATGACCACTGAGTTGGGGATGATTTCTAGCTGAGGATGTCGATGTTCCTTTTCTTTATATGTGATGTTTTGAAACCCTAAACCTTTCGAGATTGTTAATACCTAAATGCTGGGAGATAATGTCCTTGTTGAACCCTAATGTTTCTTGGTTTTGTGAAAACCTTTTCCTTTCGGGTTACCTCAGATAGTGCGAGTCTTGAATTAGAGTAATCCTTATTGTACCTCGAACCGAACGCCGACGCTGACTGGGTGTAGTCACGCGAAGTGGTGGTCGAGCACGCGAGCCCGTGCTGAGAGACGTGAGGCACTGCAGGGCCGATCGTTGACTCGCACGCGAGCTGCAGCCACCATCACCGAACGCAGGAGCTCCCCAAGCTAGTGTGTGGCCGAAACCTTGACCTTGCAGCTGTTCTCCGAACAGATGTAGGCACACGTCCCAGCGCCCCGCTTTTGCAGCGCCAGTGTGTATGACATCTCTCGGGTGACAATGCATTTAACCCTAGACTGGCCTTGTCTTTTAGATCGTTATAATGGGATCGTCGAGCATCCCTATTTGAGAGCCAGTTTCTGCGATAGTGGTTGTCTTCGAATGTCTAGTCGATACTTCCTAAACCGCATACGAGCTGTTACTCGTGTGGGCAAGGAATGAGGCTTTGTCACCGATATCGAGCAGAACCGTGGCTTCTGTAGGTATCAGTGTTGAGTCGTGGTGTTATTGTTGCTTGTTAGCCTTTTTATGAGTTCCCGTGGCGGCCCGTTTGATACGGACGCACGGATCACGTTGGGATCGTGGGCAAGTTGTCAACGTGACCCGGGCACAAGACTGAACTTGGCACCGCGTAGAAATCCAGATAGTTATGCGTTTAGGACATGCTGTCGAGACCCTGAGAGACTGGTTTTGGGTCTGGTGTACTCGATGGGTGTGTCGTGTGGAATTTCTTACCATAAGAAAATGCGCTCATAGCAATGGCTATGAGTGACGATCTTGATGGTACCGTACGAAGTTCTGAGTACGGAAAGAGGCGTTGTACGCCTCGAGTTCTAGTAAGAGAGGAAGTATAAACCACATTTGATGGTCCTTTCGTGATTCTCGACCGAGTCAGCGTCTTAGCCTGACGGTTGACCCCCATTACCGGAGCTTGCAAGAGTGCACGACCTGTTCAGTGCCTCGTGGAGAGGGGACAGATGCGCGACTCTAGGCACGAGACGATCTTTGACGAGCTGCATGTGGGCAGAACCTTACCTTTGATGAGGTACCGGTGACCTACTGGATTGACGAATCCAGCAGGGAGAGTCCGGAAGAGGTGCTCGTCAAAGTCCGGCAGGGTAACCATGGCTAGTGCGATGTGACTTGGTAGAGTGGGAAGGTTCGGACGGAGTATCCGAGTTGAGTGGTTTGAGCTTCTCTCCTGTGTCAATTGTCCTGTTAGGATGATTTTTCTTGGATTTCCGTGGACGGAAATCCTTTAAGGAGGGTAGACTGTAGTGCCCCGTTTATTTGTGGATTATTTGGGATTTATTATTATTATTTTTATTGCTATTATTATTGTTATTATTAATTGGTGATAATATTTATATTTTATTTTATTGAATGCCATTATGTTTATTATTTGTCAAATGTGATTAAATGTTAAATGTCAAATTGTCTAATTGATTTTGTGTTTTATTAAATTATTAATATGAATAAATGTGTATGTAATAATATGTAAAATACATATAATTATTTTTCGGTTTATTTTTATCGCGCGTTTGCATTCGAAATCGAGCCCGATAATTTTTGTTGGAACCGTTTTGGCCCGTAAATATCCGTTTAAATTTTTAATCGAGCCCGTGAACCGATTTGTTGTCCCAACCGGCCCAAAAATCCTTTCGACCCAACTTCTCGGGCCTGGCCCGACAGATTTTTTTTCCTCCTTATTTATTTTCGCGTGTGCGGGTTTGGGTTTGCTTGAGTATCAAGATAATTTGATCCAAACCTAATATACCATATGTATATATATATATTTATGTGATCAAAATCCCAAGCGCAGCTTTCTCTTTTTCAAATCTAAATTTCACGATCCCGCAGCTTCCCCCTTAATCTGTTTGGTTTTTCCGTCACCTCGTCTCAAATTTCCGATCGCCCTCCCCCTTGCTCTGTTCACTTTTGAACCCGTCGGAACCATCACCATCTCCTCACCTTCGCTCGATCATCATCACCATCACTTTCCCGTCGCGGCCAGCAACTCGCGCGACCAACCTCCGGCGACCTTTGTTCGAGAAATTCTGGCAAATTGGAGCAGTCCACGAGCCCCGATGATGAGACCCCCCCTCCGTCGTGATCTTTCCGGCAATCCAGCACACTGCTGCACCGTGACACCATCACAGCACCTCTGTTCGTGAGATTTTCCGGCAACTCATCACCACCGGCGAGCCCTCCTCTCTCAACTCACGATCAGCAACTCCGGCGACGACCACCGAGCGCCGCTGCACCACGGACGTCCGCGAGCAGCACCCAGCTCGACTTCCGACGAGAACCCTTCCACCTGCAACTTCTGGCGACCTGCTTCTCTACGAAGCTTTTACCGGCGAGATTCTTCCCCCGCAGCAGCACCTTTGACGGCTCGCCTCGGCCATCGCAGCTACGCTGCAACCGAGAAGGACCACCCCAGCTCTCTCCTCGGCGAGCCGCGCGAAGCCGTCGAGCCCCGTCGAGCCCGTTCGCATTCGTGACGTATTCGAATTTCCCGAGAACGGTACCTCGTCGTTTTTCCGTCTCGTTTAACTCATATATGTTCGTTAAATTATTCATATTCATGTTGTGCTCGTGTTATATATATAATGTGAATTTATTGTTGAATAAGTGCAAATATATTGAATTGTTGTGATTATTGTGTTCGTATGTTCGGGATCTCTTCAATTTTCTCGAAAATCGAACGAGACCTCGAAAGTCGTGTAAGTTAGTGGATAATGGAACAATGTCGAGTCCTTGGTCTTATGAAAAGGCCTCGGACGATAAATTGTGTGTTGTGATTTAATTGTCAAGTTGTCGAGCTTGTTAATCGCTGTTTTGATGTTCGAATTTTTAAAAATAGCTCGCTGCTCGAAACGATGTGAAATTTTGAGGGATGTGTTATCTGTTCATTTCCTGCCTTGTGTAATATTTTCATAATTTTTGGAGACCTGTAGCTATTTTTAATAATTAAATTGTGTTCTATCTAGAATATTGTTAAATGCATAATAAATTCATGCTTGACTCAAATGAGCTGAAATTTGAATATGTCATGCCTCTGTGACTTATATGTGTTGTGTTAAATTTTTAGAATTTTTGGAGTTGAATTGTTATGGGTAATATTTTATTTATTGAATCTGCAGAATTGTTGTTTGAATTTTTAAAAATCGGTTACTGCATGGAAAATTCTGAAATTTTAGTGAGAGTCGTATTTTAAGTGTTTGATCATGTTTGTAAAATATAAGAATTTTTAGAGTCCGTGTTGATTCAGTTTGGGGTTAAATTCTATAAACTGCTGTTGCTCGTTTGAATTTTTAAAACTAGCAGCAGTTATCATTTAAGGCTGAGATTTTTACAAATGGACTTTGGCATACTGTATGTTATTGTGTAAAATTTTCAAGATCAGATTCATTCATTAAGTCTGAGTATGAATTAATGTGTTCATTTTGCTGATATGTTGTTCGAATTTTATAAAATAGGGTATCTTTAGTTTAAAGCTGAAACTTTGTGATTTTTCATGTTTCTGGAAGGTGAAATTTTGTGTGAATTTTCAGAGCTTAATTCGTAGGGTAGCTTGACCTTCTATTTTCATGCGATTAAATGATTCCAATTTTCGAGCATAATTGTATATGGAAAATTTGGATCGACTTGCTTTTTGGTTTTATGTGAGTTTGACTTGGTAAAACCTTAGATGGATTTGTGTGAACTCCCTTATGTGGTTTGGTCGAGTTTAGAGCCGAGTCTTAGTGTTCCAACATCCACAGGACTTCACGAACTACTTAGTCGAAACGTGTTCGACTAGGTCTGTCTTGTGATTTCCGATTTAAGTCGAGATAGATTCTGATTGTAGGATCTTGACATCATGTAGGTGTCTAGAGGTGTTGATCTTGCCTTATTTCGAGATTTGTGACTGTGAACCGTGCTGCTATCAGGTGGGTACATTTATGATGTATTCCATAATTATCGCACTTCCTTATTTCGTGTAATATTTCTTTGAAAAGTTTTGTATGCATGAGAACTCTAGTCTAAGTGTCCCGAACGATAGTGCCTTTGATGAATGCGAAAGCAGTGGAAGTCGCCTGCCCGTCGTATCCGGGAGGTGGACGCCCGAATCCGTGTAGAGCGGAGGGGATTGTCTGAATACTCGAATCCGTGTAGAGCGGAGGGGTGATTCAACTTCACTGTCTCCTGGAAAGGATCCCATGGACCGTCGTATCCGGGGGTGGGAAGGTTTCCAGTTACAGCCATGCCGTCGTATCCGGAAGGTTGTTGTATGTACATAGGAGGTTTGCGATAGGGCCAAGTAGGGAGTTAGACTGTTGGATTCTATGCATACTGAACATTGTGTTACTGCTTTTAAAATAATTATGCGGGATAACTGTGCGATAATGGTGAGCTAGTTGGTTGCTCACCCCCATCATTTTCTTGTTGTCTTTTCTCTTCCTTGTTCTAGGTTGAGACGAGCTGGAGGCGGTGGCGTAGGACAAGCGAGATGGTGGTCATATGTGTTGAAAACCTATGCTTCCGTAAACCTGATATTCATTTATTTGCCTTGGATTATTTACTGCTTTTATTTTTGCGAACTATGTTTAGATGGTTGAAATTTGAATAATGCTAGACCCTTTGAAATGGTTTTCGAAACTTATATTTTTGGGATTTGTTTTATCGTTAGCTCGAGCATGTGAGTTCCCTTGTATTCTTGGGTGTGTGTTGTTGGTTGATGTTAGTAAGTAGCGCCCGTTTCTCAAAAAAGGTTTTAACTTGGATTTTAAGCAAAAAAAAAAAAAAAAACTCTGATTTTTATTAAATAAATTCGATAAATTCTTTAAAATAAAACGGGGCGTTACAATGAGGTGCGCAAACTTATAGCGCAAATTGGTGCTTCCGAGATGGAGGTTTGGAACAACGTGAATCGTTACTTGAAGGAGCGAGAGGAGCACCAAATGACTCGCCAGGACCGTGCCGACAAAGAGACCCAGCTAATACGCTTGGCAGAGGCACATGCTGCCGAGCTAGTGAAGATGGAGAAAGAAAAGGTCGATTTCGGAGAGTCCAAGCGCGCCCAAGGGATTGAGGACGGCAAAAAACTTGGTCAGGAGGAGTTCAAAGGTTCTGCGGAGATGGAGAAGGATATTGAGTTGAACTCCTGCTTGAACCTCCGCTGGGTGATCGATTGGTTTAAATCAGGACTGTATGGCGTTGGAGACCTCAAGGCCATCATGCTTATGAAGATGGAAAGGTTCGGGTTTGACCCCGAGATTGAGGAGATTCATTTCCCTGCCGACGACGACGAGCGAAACTATTGCGAACTGATCCTAGATAGTACCGAGGCGGATGTAGTTGCCCGCGGACTTCCCCCTCTAGATGCGAATAGGCGAGCCGCTCTCCGGAGAGCCTACGTCAACATGGTTCTCAAGGGGAAAAAGGAAAAAAGAGCAGAGTTTGTTGATGTATTCATATCTACTCTGGCCAACATCACCGTCGAACAACACCTTGACCTTTTGACTCCGGCCCAGATCAAGAAAGAGGTTGTCGAGTGTGCCGAAAAGTTCGTGGCGGCTGCGTCTGAGGAGGATGCGGAGAACCCCCCAACGGGAATCGAGTTGGTGAAGGGGACTGGGGATGTCGACTCTGCTACTATGAAGATCGTAGCGGATCTGCAAGCACTTGATGCCGCGATCATTTCGAGGTTGAGCGAGAGGTGAAAGATGGCGCTGTGGACCCGGAGGCCTAGGGGGATGATGTGCCCGAGGAAATTGAGAATCTTGAGTTGGAGAAGGACCTGGAGTAGTTTAGTTTTCCTTTAGTTTATGCCTTTTTTCTTTTTAATTTAACGACGTGGACCATCATGTTGGCACGTCCGCTTTCCTGCATTTTTCTTTTTGATGTAAGGACATCGCTTTTTATATTGAATGAATGAATATTTCCCTTTTCAATGGCTGTTAATTTTTTGCACCAAGTCATAGACCTCGTTCCGCGTCGGTTTTTTAGACCGACTTAAATCAGTAGAGCCATTTTTTTTTTTTCAGAATATCAATTTCTTAGACCGACTTAAGGCACTTGGGGCCATTTTATAGAACGTCAGTTTTTAAAACCGACTTTAGGCACTTAGGGCCATTTTACAGAACGTCAGTTAAAACCGACTTTAGGCACTTAGGGCCATTTTACAGAACGTCAGTTAAAACCGACTTAAGGCACTTGGTGCCATTTTATAGAACGTTAGTTAAAACCAACTTTAGGCACTTAGAGCCATTTTACAGAACGTCAGTTAAAACCGACTTAAGGCAGTTAGGGCCATTTTATTGAAAGAATTTCTTCAGGTACATTGCGTTCCACGGGTACCGGTGGAGAGTGCCGTCTAAATATTATATTTGGTAGTCCCCGTTGGTCAAGACTTCACTTATCTTGAATGGACCTTCCCATTTCTGCTTAAGCGGCCCTAGATCGGGTCCCACAATTCTTTTGACCACCAGGTCCTCGACCTTGAATGTTCGAGGTCGGAGTTTGGATTTTGCATACTTTTCACTCTATGATTGAACTTCGCTTCGCTTCTAAAGTATCAGGCGTTCTTGAGTTCGGCTTACGCTCACAGCTCGTCTATCAAGTCGAGGTTGGCCCTGAGGTTGGCTTGGTTGTAGTCTTCCGCGAAATTCCATACCCGATATGTTGGGGATCCAAGCCCAACGGAAATCATCGCCTCTGACCCATAGGCTAGTGAAAAAGGTGTTTCGTCGGTTGAGGACCGAGTTGTGGTCCTATATGCCCAGAGGACATGAGGGAGTTCCTCGGGCCAGACTCCATTTGCGGAGTCTAGTCGTATCTTGAGACCATTCTTTATGATCTTATCACAGCCTCCACTTGGTCGTTCGCCTGTGGATAGTATGGAGACGAGAAGAGGTGTCTGATTTTGTATTCTTCGCAAAATTTTGTGAGCCTCTTGCCTTCCAATTGCCTGCCGTTGTCGGTTATGATGGAGTTTGGAACACCAAACCGACATATTAGTGACTTCCATATGAAGTCAATCATTTTTTGCTCGGTAATCGTGGCTAGAGATTCCGCCTCGGCCCATTTTGTAAAGTAATCGACCGCGACGACTGCGTATTTGACTCCTCCCTTCCCAATTCGTAAAGGTCCGATCAGGTCGATCCCCCATTTTGTAGAAGGCCACGGACTGAACACCGACCTGAGTGGTTCTGGAGTTAGGTTGACATTTGGCGCGAATATTTGACATTTAGCGCACCTCCTCACCCAATCTGTGGCGTCTCTTTTCAGGGTCGGCCAATAGTAACCCTGCCGCAGAATTTTGTAGGCTAAGGCTTGTGATCCCAAATGACTTCCACAAATTCCGTTATGGATTTCCTGCAATACGAAGAGCGACTCTTGTTCGGGTATTCACTTTAACAGCGGGACCGAGTATCCTCTTTTGTAAAGCGTCCCATTGTCTAGTGTGAATTGAGCTGCTCGAGTTCGTAGGGATCTTGCTTCTTTAGGATCTTGCGGTTGGACCCCAGTTTCGAGGTATGCTATAATGGGATCCATCCAAGTGACAATTTTGTCTTCGGAGCTCGGTTCGATGTTGGCGATCTGTTTTACCGAGGTAGACAGTAGTTCCTGTCTACCGACCTGGACGTATTCTACATCTTCAATTCTCGCACTTGACGCAAGGTGTGATAGAGCATCCGCCTGCACGTTCGAAGCTCGTGGAATATGCTCGATTTTGAATTGGGACTTGGACAACTTCTTCATGACTAGCGCAAGATACGGCATTAAGCAGGGTTCTTTGACTTCAAAAGTGCCGAGCACTTGGTTGACTAGCAGCTGCGAATCCGAAAAGATGTTGACATGGGTTATGTTCATGGCCTCAGCCAGGTTCAGCCATGATAATAATGCCTCGTACTCGGCTTCATTGTTGGTGGCAGGAAAAAGAAACTAGATTGAGTGGCAGAACACTCGTTGATCAGGATCAATCAAGATGATCCCTCCTCCAGCTCGGTTTGCGGTTGATGAGCCGTCGACGTACATCACCCATGGGTGACCGTCGATAACTTCTTCAACTCCTGGGGTGAATTCGGCAATGAAGTCGGATAAATCTTGCCCTTTAATTGCGGTCCTTGGTTTGTAGTGGATGTCGAATTGCCTAGTTCCACGGCCCACTTGACCATTCGACCCGATGTGTCAGGTCGGTGGAGAATTTGTCGTAACGGGAACGCGGTTAGCACGGTAACCGAATGCTCCTGGAAGTATGGTCGTAACTTCCTAGCTGCGGTGATGAGCGCGAAAGCCAACTTTTCCATTAGCGGGTAACTCAGCTCAACGTCATGAACAGCTTTGATGACGTAATATACTGGATATTGCTGGGATTCCTCTTCTAGGATAAGTACCGCACTTATCGCCGAGCTGCTGACTCCAAGGTATAAGTACAACATCTCATCGGGCTTCGGTTTTTGTAGAGTGGGAGGTTGGGATAAGGCCTCCTTGATGCTAACAAAGGCTTTTAGGCAATCATAGGTCCATTCGAACTGTTTTCCCTTCTTTATCGCATCGAAGAACGGTTTGCATCGATCGGTAGATTTGGATATAAACCGATTCAGAGCGGCGAGCCGATCTGTGAGCCCTTGTACTCTTTTTACCAAGGTGGGAGACTTCAAATCCGAAATAGCTTTGATCTTCTGGGGGTTCTCTTCTATTCCCCTTTGACTAACTACATAGCCTAAGAATTTACCCGATTTTACCCAAACGTACATTTTCTAAGATTTAACACCATTGAGTAATCGCGCAAAATACTAAACATTTCATTCAAATGAGTTACATGATCGCTAGCACACACCGCCTTTACAAGCATATCATCAACATACACTTCCATGGTACGTCCTATCAAACTAGAAATTTGTTCACCAACCTTTGGTATGTGGCTCCAGCGTTCTTCTGCCCAAAGGGCATCATAGTATAACAATACAGACCCTTTGCCGAGTAGAAGGAAGTGTGTTCAGCCTCCTCGGGATCTATCGGAATTTGGTTGTAACCCGATTACGCGTCCATGAAGCTCATCATCAGCTCACGACCTGAGGTGGCATCCACCATGTAGTCGATGTGCAGAAGCGGGTAACTGTCTTTCGGGCATGCGGTGTTGAGGTAGAAAAAATCAATGCGAAGACGCCATGACCCGTTGCTCTTCTTCACCAAGACGGGATTGGATACCCAGGTTGGATATTTGGCTTCTTTTATGAATTTGTTGTCGATGAGTTTGTTAACTTTCTCTTCCAGAGCATGTTGTCGGTCCGGACCGAGTTTCCGTCTCTTCTGAATGATGGGTTTGACCGTCTTATCGATGTTGAGCCGGTGGCAGGCCACTTTTGGATCTATCCCTTTTATGTCCTCATGTCTCTAGGCAAAGACGTCGGCATTGACCTTCAGGAATGAGATGAGCTCGGTTCGAATGGGTTTTGGAAGACCGGCACCAATGCGGAGTTGTTTGTCACAGGTCGGTTCGTCGACATAAATGACTTCAACTTCCTCAGATAGCTCAGCTCGGTTTCCCTGCTTCTTTTCTTTGAATTAACCATAGTTCTGAAAACTGGATCGGACCGGCCGATTCGACCGGTTCAACCGGAAACCGACCATAACACCGGTTCGGTTGGGATATAAAACCGCTAAGCCCAAGAACCGTTCAAACCGGTTGAAAACCGACAGAGCCGGTAAACCAAAAACGATTTATTGGCCCAACGGTTTTAAATTTTATACCTTAAAATGTTGGCCTAACGGTTTTCAATTCTATACCTTAAAATTTAGACTGTTAGATTAATATTTGAACTTGTGACTCCAAAATGGACCAGACCAAACTTACTTCTTTCAAGTTGAAAAGCCCAACATGTGATGTAGCCCATTAACTTGTTAATTTGTTACTAAAAGCCAACCACATGGTGTTGCTTTATTGAAGGGCTAATTAATATAATCTGCTTTGTGCTCACTTTTATAGCCATTATTTCCTTCAATTTAGTATTCTCAGGCGATGTGGGAGTGGGACACATGATGCCAAAGAAGTTTTCAGCTTTGATTGACGGAATAAAAGGAAGACTTAAACATCCCACTTTTATTTATTTTATTTTTGTTAGCAAATATTTAAATAATGGATATATATATATAAGGTATTATTAGTTATTTTAAGTGTTTGAATGTATTAAATTAGCTTAATATTTAATTAAAAAATCTTTTATACATAAATTTTATTATAAAAAATATTATATATGTTTAAAAGTATTAATAAATTAAATACCGGCCCAATCGGTTCAACCACTGGTCGGACCAGTGAACCATTGAATCAGTAGCTTGACCGGTTTGATGACCAGTCCGGTTTTCAGAACCTTGGAATTGACTATGCGGGTCCAGCTCGTCTTCCTCTACGACGGGTTCTTTACCCGACCTTCTCCCTCGATCCTGGGTGAGGTCCTCCTCGGTTGGTTCGCCAAGGTTTGGATTGTTTGAGGTCGGTCTTGTCGACCCTGGCGGGATTTCCGTCCGGACTGGATTAACCCCGAGTTCTGAATCTTGAACATAACCGGGAACCGCATTCTGATGAGTAATGGCGTGGTCAGGATTCTTCCCTTTTTCATTATCGGAAATTTCTATAGCGTGGACTTCCCGAGAAGGAATCGCCAATATCAGCTCCCGAGCCTCCCGTCGATCCCCGTAATGGGTACCTTCTCCATCGGCTGTCGGAAACTTGATCGCGTAGTGGAAAATGGAAATTGCCCCCCGCAGCTTGTACAGGGTCGTCCTTCCAACGATGTCATTGTACTCGTTGTCAATTTCCATGATCTTGAAGGTTTCCATGATGACCTTGGAAGTTTGCCCGTGGCCCCCGAACCTGATGGGGAGGGTGATTTCGCCCAAAGGAAGTGATACACTCTCGTTGAACCCGTGGACCTTGTCGTTGTAGGGACGGACGTCGGTAGGGTAAAGTCCAAGTTTCTTGGAAGCTTGGAGCATGAGTTTTGAGGAACCTTGTCCCCCGGTATCCACCATTATTCGGTGGACAGGAGTTCCGCAAATCGGCGCGGTGATAAGTAACGCATCGGAATGGGGGTGGTCGAAAAGACTTGCATCTTCCAATGTGAATTTGATTGGGCAGGTGCGTGAGTTGATTGTCTCTCTCAGGTCGGTAGTCACTACCTACTTCCCCGAGTTGTACGCCCGCCTGGCATACGCTTTGACTTGCCGACGTGAGAAAGTCAGCTCTTCTCGGTTGGTGTTAACTTGGGGGACAGAACCTACCCGAGATGAGTTTTGAGGAATTCGGGCAGTGTTGTCGGGATTTTCGAGTTTCCTACTTCTTTTCCCAAGTAGGTCTTCAGCCGACTTGGGGCCAATCGGTCCGAACATAAAGATTTTCTTGTCTCCTCATTGCAGTCTGATTCTTTTTGCGTTCATATCCCTCTCATCTTCTTCATCTCCGTCAGGGATGTGGACCATCTGTCGCCTTTCCTTTCCTTCGTTTGGCTTTGTAAATCTCTTCATCTAAGGGTTTCCAATGAGTCTCATGAGGGCTGACAGTAGGCTGAGGCACTCATCAGTGTTGTGACTTGGTGATTTGTGGTAATCGCAGTATCGAGATTTGTCCAGCTGGCTTTCAGGAGTTTTTACAGGTCGGGCTTCGGGAATGATCCCTTTCTATTTGATTTCTTGGTAGACCGCCGCGGCGCCTACAGAGTAGATTGATCGGTAACCCGAGGTTAGGTCCTCCTTGAACTACCTTCTGGCTGCCTTCACTTCTGGGTCATTGGGGTCGCTTTTGAACGGCTCCCTGAATTGCGGATTCTTTGAGGAGTTACCGAAGTGCTTCTTCTTTTTCTTACTCTCGGGAGTCCATTTCTGACCTTTCGATGACGTGAATACAAGGTCAGAGACCGACATGGACTCCTCAGCGATAATGTGTTGTTGAGATCGGACGAGGAACTCTTGGAAGGTGCTAGGTTTGTTCTGACAGAGTGCCCAGCGGAACATGGACTTCGATTTTAGGCCCGATATCGCCGAGATAAGGAGTGTCTCCGGGTGACAGGGCTCCATTTCTGCACGCGCTCGTTAAAACGTGCAACATAATCCTTCAAGCTTTCGTCCTCCCTCTTGACGATGTTGGTGATGGATTCTTTCGGGATTAAACACACTTGGACCCCAATGAAGTGAGACCTGAAAGCCGACCTGAGTTGGCACCAATATCGGATCGACTCGGCCGATAGCGAATAGTACCACTTCTGGGCTTTAGGGCCCAAGGTCAAGGAGAACATACGGCATCTCAGGGCATCGTCAGCGCCGTGTAAGTCCATCCATGACGTGTAATGACCGAGGTGAGCATCGGGGTCGGAGGTTCCGTCGTAAAGCCCGATCTGTGGAACTTTGATCTTTCCCGGCAATGGGCCCCTAGTCAGCTCGAGTGCCATGGGGGAATCAATTTCTACATATACATGGCCGGGCTCGGACGTGCAGGAGTGTAGAGGAAACTTGACTTGAGTGGTGCGTTGGGCCTCCAGCTCCGCAACTTTTCTCCTTAACGCCTCCACTTCCAAGGTGTCGCGTCTAGCACACCGATTTCTTTCGATTTGCTGTCGCAGTGCCAGATTCCCGGGTTGTTGAAACAACGGCCGAGCTACGGGTGGAGCCCTTTGAGCGTGTCCAGGATGACTTTCCGCAGTCATTTCTGGCAGGTTCATCTCCAGCGGGACCACGTTACCTGCCGGCGGAGCTTGTGGGTTCTTGTCGCGTGGCTGTGACGTGGCATGCGACGCGGCATGGTTGTCATCGCGTCCTTTCATCTGGGGAACTTGTTGCCTCGCCGGTGTTATCGGGGCGAGGGATTGTCCCTGCATCCTTGAGACAGTCCGGCATGGTTTGGGCCAACAAGGCGGCAAACTCCCCGGCGAATTCTGGGTTTTGCATGAGCGTGGTTATATCCGGCATTGTGGGCGCCGCGTTGTTGCGGCGGCGGATTGATCGGGGATGTGGTTAGCGCTTCCCCTGGTCGTTTGATCATCTTGGCCGGATTGAGACATGTTCTAAGTTTAGCTTAATAGTTTGAGTTGAGATGTGGTGTTTAGTAATTTCGAAAATAACTCTAAATATCTTATGGAGCCCTTCCTCTAGCGCCAAAATGTTGATAAACGGATTTTATCAACGTAATTAAGGTATGAAAAACAACAAAAGTTGTAGAAAATAGGATTCTTATTTCATTTTTCGAAGTCGGTAACAATATTGAAGAAGTCGGTTTTAAAGTACAAGAGGTCAGTCTCGTGAAGAACCGAAGTGTTTAATGCTCGAATTTAATGTGTTGGATTCGGATCCGCGTATTGAATTAAATGCTGCTATTTATAGCAACATTCCACGCGCCTTTTGAGGGGATGCGACGGCGTTTAATACGAACTAACAGCGTAGGGGTGGCTATGACGTAAGCTGTCGTGTGGGCAATGATAAGGGCATGGGCAACCTATCAACTGATTGACAAACATCGCTTTTGGTCAGGCTGAGGTCGGGTCTTTCCGACTTCGGTTTCTTCACGAGGTTACACTTCCCCCCCGACTCTTTGGTGAGCCAATTATACTGAGGTGTCGTCCTGATACCGAGGTGACCCTGAAAACAACTCCTCGCAATTCGGAATCTCAACGCTTAGCCTAAATAGCCTTCATTAACCTTCCCGAGGTGCCTTTAATGTGCATAATTCGAATTTGGTGTCAACATTATATTTTTAAGAAATAGAGAATCTGATTCTCTCATTATTTATTTAAAAAATTAAGCTTAATCAACATTTGATTTAATCCCAAACATTAAATCACATAAAAATAATATTATCGCACACAAAATATTATAATTTAACAATTAAATATGTTTATCACATAAACACAAACAAATCAAAATCTGATTTTAAAGATGCAAACTGTGGCTCTGATACCACTGTTGGGTTCGCTATACTGTACGGAATAAAATCGCAGCGGAAATTATACAACATAATTATCATTTATCAAATAAATACTTAATCCGTAAGTACATATAGCGAATAAAATGATCAGCATCTTTTAAAATCACGTAAAATACGAATTTTGATTTGGAAAGAATTTCAAAAATTACCTTTAATTTTCTTCGTAAAGCGACGACGGAGTAGAAATCAATTCTCGGTTATGTGGTTATCACCGTATGTCTCGCCTTAAAGGGATCCAAGTGTCTCCTCTAATCAAGTCCACCTTTGAATTCCAACACCGAGATAAACTTGTTCGCTAGTAGAATTTATCTCGTATTTAAATAGATATTAGGAATTAAAATTAAGAGGAGAAAATATTTTTTTTTTTAATTTTATTTTATGTGAAAAACCGAGAGCTCTTTTCACAATATGGGAGAATTGTCTTCTTGTAATCACCTTTTCTTCTTCACCCACTTGTTACGTGAATTAATGTACATATATAATTATATATATATCAATGAATGTTTGGTCTTTATTTGGTAGTGTGTTGAAGAAAATATGTTTGTTGAAGACTTGAAGAAAGTGGGTATGATAATGGATTAGCAATTCATTCACCCTATCAAACTTTGACTTCCGTTTTATTATTATTATTATTATTATTATTATTATTATTATTATTATTATTATTATTATTATTTTATGAAACTAACCTTCAAAATTATGTGGACAAATATTATCTCCCATGTAAAATAAAATCTCCTCTTTTTAAATAGGCTTTTAATATATATAATTATATTAATATTTGGATTTGAATTTTAATGTCCAACTCTATAATCCAACTATCAATTTAGTAATTCCAATAATTACTTAATTAATATCCAAAGCCTAATTAATCAATCTAATTGATTAATTTATTTTATTCCTTTAATTGATATCTAATCAAAATTAGATTTTAATTAAACAATTAAATTATTTATTTAATTCTTGTCAATTAATCCAACTATTGGAAATACCAATTTCAATATGTTATCATCCAAAATTTGGTGTGACCATTTTAGGTTCACAATTAAAACTAGTAGTAGGTTTACAACTTATTTGTAATTTAAATTAATTATATTCTTGAAATTAACTCCTTAATTTCAGTAACCCACAAATCATGGTAACACCTACCAAGTAGCATGATTCTAGTATTGAGTGAATTAGCGAGTAAACCTTTTTCCAATTGCAAGTGCATACATGTAAAATCCTTTCGACAACTAATTTCCCGATTAAATCTTGGGCATGGATTTAATAGTCAAAATACAATTGATTTAATTCAAGTTTATTGGTTCCTTATGAATTCATATTCATCCTGCCTTGGCCAAGGTCTTTGAATCACAAACTATGAAAAATATAGGAAATTCACTTATCTATAAAGTGTCGAATTCTTTGTTGGCCACTGACAAACCTCCATACATATTAATACAATACCCAAAGTATTCCTTTTATGATTATCCAGTAATCAAAGGATAAATCAAAGTAAAGTATAACATGTACAAGATTACTATCGTGCCTCAAGTCAAAGGATCAGTCATGTACTATTGCAACATGAAAATTCTTATTCGACAGTAAAAACTTCCATCTAAGAATTTTCATACGGTCATGTTCAGTGAACTTGTTTCCTAACAAGCACCCACATACATATATATATATATATATATATATATATATATATATATATATATTCGTCCAACGCTAACATTGATGGAATGCAACATTCTTGTCCAACAAGCATACATCATATGTGCAAGTCTTTCCGGATTATTCGATATCCCATCTCGAAATATCCATCGACTTGGAACTTTATTTAAGATCACAGCTTTCAAGGCATGTTCCATGATTACCATCCAATGCGTAATCATGCCTTATAGCTATTAATGATCTAAGGACTTTATCATATGTTCAAATATATGCAAATACATAAGATAAAGTAATGCCTTTTAGTTAATATAAATTTCAATAAATTGTTTTTTACAAGTAGAATGTATCCAATCTGATTGGAACGCTGGGTATTCTACTCTAACACAACTATATTAATTTTATAATTGAAAATCTTTTTTATTTTCAAAATGAATAAACTATATTTAATCTCAAACAAAGTATAAGGATATGTTCAACTGAACATAAAAATTATCCTTCTAGCACAGGCCACTAGATAGGAAAATCAACATAGGAAAGACAAGTCTACTCCTCTAAAGCCAACATGGTTAGAGAACAACAATAAGAAGACATTGCATCAGACTTAAACCATCATAAATTAAGGCACTGCAGCCGTAATAGCCCAGTTCTGTATTAATAAAAATGACAGTTTTTAGTTCTAAGTTTGAACTATTTCCTTTTATTAATATTGCTCACTTTCAGTTCCGAGCCCAGTTATTCAGCTATTCAATCTCAGTTATTAATTCCGGTCCATTTATTTTTAGAAATGGATTTTATTCAGTCGGAATTAATCATTCCAGTTGATGAATAATCGAAACCGAGTATGTTTCGATAAGTCGTCCAAGACAAGCCGTGCCCGGAACCGAGTTGTTCGGTCACGAGTCTCGCGCCTAGTCACGTCTCGAGCCGTAGCCGTCCCGAGTCTTGTTGAGCCCTAGCCGTGCTCATAGCCTTACTTAGAATATTTTCTAAGTATGAGATCATTTTTATCGAGCCTTCAATATCACTCCCTCGGCCTAAGTAACCCCGCACCAAGCTCGTGCACAGGTCCAAGTGCTCGCGCCCTAGTGTCGCGTGCCTCGCCAAGCCGCGAGTGCCCAAGTCATGGCCGAGTGTTTTGAGAAATTTTCTAAGTGTTTGAACACTTAAATCCAGCCTTAGATAAGAGTAGTCCCGGCCCGAGAGTATACCGAGCCCAAGCCAAAGTCGCGCCCTAGTGCCCGCGCCTTAGCCCCTCGCGCGTGTGCTTACATGAGCCCAAGTCTTGGCCATGTTTTTCCAAGGATTTTTCTAAATATGGTGGCTCATTAGATCAGCCATTAATCAGCCCAGCATGGCAATATTACTCGGCCCAAGAGTGGCATTTTATTCAGCCCGCACCAGCCACCAAATGCGCGCCCATGATGCCGCGCCCAGCCCAAGTGCCGAGCCCAATGCATAGAAGTTTGGGCCCAAAACCTATGGCCCTATACCATGCGAATTATCTGGAGTCTTAGAGGGATTAATTAAGCCTAATTTCGCCCTAAGTTGGATTAAGAAAGTCCAAGAATCTTTGGCAATATTTTAAGGCTAATTGGGATGATGGACATGCATTATTATATTCATGTGTGTAAGTGTTTGTTCCCTCATGTGCCACCAACCTGACCAGAGCTTTTGTCCCATCCATTATGTTCTGCAATATGTCCTGTGTACTCGTGAAAATCAGTCCCAAAGCCTGCCCAAGACTCCTCCAAGTCCGGCCCCAAGACCGCGCCACCCTAGGCCATGCGCATGTGGACTTTGTGCCTCCCACTTGAGGACCTTGTATACTCCGCCCCTCTCTCCATATAAGGGACATTCTCAGTTCATTCCCAGCTCTTGGACACATTAAACACTTAAGTATATTAAGGGAAAAGTTGAGAAAAACCGAGAGCAAGTCCAGCCCTTTGCCGCGCGCGCGTGTGACCCCGAGTGGAAGAGTTTGCGAAGTCCAGTCTTGTGCAAGCTATATCTCTCGAGGCTTAGCAATTTCTAAGTGATTCTTAGATTTTTCTAAGTCTTTTGAGACTATCACGCTCAGCTATTCAGCCCCAAGTCGAGTCAAGTCACCAAGGTTGCGAGTTTAGCCTTAGAAGGCCATTCTTGCACCTTTCGTTCTTTGAGCAAGGTAATCTCGTGAACTTCATTTTTCCCAGTCTTATCATGATAAATTAGGAATTATCATGTGAAAAATGGATGCCATGTGCGTAAGAATATCAACATGCGAATTTTCAAAGTTCTAAGCCTTAATTTCGAAAGTTCTTGTACATGCATGATATGGCCGAGATTAGTAGCTTAAAAATCCCCAAAAATCATGAGTATAACATTGTTAAGAGAATAGCATGCCTAGAGTTCACATGTTCGGTCAAGTTGCTAAGTGAAATTGAGCTATTTTCACCCCCGAACCAAGTCTATGTGCATGCAAGTATTTAGCCAAGGTCCTAGCCTCAATAACATTGATTTTTTATGTAGATTATTCGGCCCTAAGTCAATTTGCATGATAAGCATGTTCATTTCGGTGACCTAGTGTGGCCACGAGCCGTGTCGGTCCTATAAGCCCACCTCATTATCCACCCAAGGTCTTTCAGTGACTCATGGCATTTTTATGTGTATTATGTCATAATATGTTGGGTTGGTCACCAGCCGCGCCAGTCGCGCGTGCCGTGCCCGTGCCGCGTCGCAGAGGCCAGGCAGTGCCTCTGTCCGTGAGCTGCGCCTGTCCATGCCAGCGAGCGAGGTCTCGACGCCAGTCGCGCCCAAGCACCTCCGACAGCGCTCGTCCATGCTGTCCAGCGTCAGTGGACGCGTGGCTTCGAGCCAGTCGCTCGTGCTGCGCGGTGCAAGCCTTGGGTCGTGCCAGCCGCACGCCCTAGCATCCAGTGCCCAGTGAACCCTAGTCGTGTTCCTTAGGTCCAGTTGGCCATGGGACGTGCCCAGCAGCACGCCCGCGTGCACAGGGTAGCCCGGCAGCGCCCTACAAACCCCAGTGGCGCCAGAGTCGCATGAGTAGTGCCTGGCTGCACCAGTTCTCGTGCCAGCCGCACTCGGGCCGTGACCAGTCGCACGTCCCAGTGCCCAGTCGCACTCCCAGCACCCAGTCGACCTCGGCTCTGCCCAGTAGCACCCGAGTGGCACTAATCGTGCCCGTGCTCGCGCCAGCAGCGCACCAGAGCACCCAGTCACCCTTAGTCGTGCCCAGTAGCACCCGAGTGGCACCAGTCGTGCACGTGCTCGCGCCAGCAGCGCACCAGAGCACCCAGTCACCCTTAGTTGTGCCCAACAGCACCTAGTGGCACCAATTGTGCCAGGGCTTGTGCCAGCCGCACCTGCCCGCGCCTAGTAGCGTTTAGTGCCAAGGCCCGATTGCACCCAGCTCGTGCCTAGCGCCGTGCCAGGGCACTAGCAGGCCCTGCGCGGGACCGAGCCCGGCCAGTCCGAGAAGCCCGTGACCACCCGGTCTAGAGTGACCCGGCGGTCCAACCCGGTTCGGTTCAGCCCGACCCGGTTCAGTTAGTGAGCGAACCGGTCGGTTTAGCCGGCGGTTCGAGTCAGTTTTGGCTCGAGTATTTCGGTCCGAGTTATATTCCGAAATTTTAGTAATTTTCCGAGCCAACCCAGATCAGTTGAGCACATCAGTCTAATTTCCGGACTTAGAATTATTTTAGTCAACCCATAGAGCGTTCCTTTATATCCGGATGAGTAATCTGATAGAGTAGAGCATCTTAGCATATTATTGAGCATATGACGAGCATAGTACTTAGTATATTTGTTTGCTTATATTTTTATGTAGATTGATGAGTCAGCTACCAGCACAGCCGCACTTACATATTTCCAAAGCAGATCAGGTGGGGACCCAGTCTGGGTTATACATTGAGTATAATAGTCGATATCACGTTCAGGTATGTATATGAGTTTTATCCGCTTGGGGTTAAGGCCAAGTTTGCCTTCCCTAAGTTCTGATTGTGGCCCAGTTCGCCATAATTATTCCATCAGTGTGCACACGGTTACCGGCCAGAGAGTCCGAGAGTTACCGGCCATAGTGTTCTGGGAGTTACCGGCTTTCGGGAGATTTTAGTTTACTTATATATACCGGTTCAGTGATATCATTATTATTATTGTTGTTTACTTTAGATTGGATTTTTGTGGAGTACAAGTGGACCGTACTCACCCCCACTTTATATTTTCAGATGGCAGGGTAGGCGTGAGTCCAGCTGTGGTGGTTGTGGTCGTGGAAATGGCACAGCGAGCCGTTTCAAGGACATTTGTTATCATGTTTTGTATAACTAATATTACTACGCATTTTCAGACTTCCGCTATGCTTGCTTTTATTTCGAACCTGCATGACAGTACTTTCAGACTTAAATAATTTATCCAGTTCGCCAGTACGAACGAGACCAGTTAAAATGCAAGATTCGATAAAAGATTTAAATCTGATTTTCTTAAAGTCTAAACCAGTTGATAGACCTAGTTAAGGAAAACGGATTTCCAAAGCAAATAAGTTTTAGCAGCATCCCGAGATAAGTTTGCAAATGATTGCAAAAAATTTATAAGCGTTTTCGAAGTTAGAATTTGCGAAAAATTGGCCCTAAGTAGCGGGGTGTTGCAGCAACAAATACATAATATCACCGATGAGAACCCTAGACACACTCAAAACCTCATAAAATCTCTTAGCATTATTCTAATAGAAAATCAGCTCAACTAATTAGATGTCTCATCATAGTTTAATATACACCACAATAATATTTTTATCTATCCTCAATTTGGTTTGCGAACATTACAATAGTGGACCCTCTTATTAAGCATAGCCCGTCGAATTACACACACACCGTATGTATAATTCAACAACTAAAAACATATCCTTACAAAATTGAGAAAAATTTATTTTTCTAACAACAAATTAGACTCTATCCTAGGTGTAGTGTAGCCACGTGAGTTTTAGCTGTGGGATTGCACACAATCACATACACACTCATATGTATGCGTATGAATCCGACGACTAAAACCGATGGCTAGGGTGAAAGCATTCTTGTCTAACATTATCCAATGTAGAATACATGAATGTGGAGAATTCCCAGACAAGTACATAGACCAGACCTTCCACCATGGAGGAGATGATGAGTGGGCTTGGTCAACACAAAATAAACTAATAATAGAGATAGAAAAATGAGAATTATGTACTTCCATAATTGTTTGGAAATGAAAGGTGTGAGAGCAATAAATTGGAGTTTGGCTTGGGGATCCAAGAATAATATTATACTCCTAATACATGTAATAAAGTAGTGGCCATAATTTGAAAGAGGGGTGTGGATAAGGATGCGCTAATGGGAGGAATGTGTGGGTAGGGCTGTTTGGGGGCAATTTTGTGGGGTAATGTGCAATTTGCTTCCATATTCTCACACCTCTGCAACTCTTTTAACGGGCGGAATTTCGGCCTTCCCCACACTCGAAGCAAAAATCATTGTTGTCAAAGTAAATTTACTATTGTATAACTTATTATCAATTTCATATATTTTTATTTTTCTTTATACGAAGACTATTCACAATCATAGTATATTTTTAATTTAAATATTATATTTTTTCGGCAATATGTTGACAGGTTGTATATTTGAGATCATACCCCTTAGACTATATATATCCACAATTCAACTCAACTCAATTCAATAATAAAAAATTATTAAGAAATTTTCGTGTCTCCTACACGAAATTGAAAATATTACAATAATACTAATCATAAACAAATAATTGTAACTCTACCTAATTCTCTATTCTTTACTGCATTAAAGCTTAAAAGCCAGTTACCTAAAAGGACGGACTTCCATCCCCTTTTTTCTGCATGATTTCAAGTATGTTACTAAAATAAAATAAAAAATAAAAAATCATTTCATGAATTTGGAATGAAAATCAGAGATTAAAGGGTTTTGCGCAGAAAATAGAAATATATGAAATTAGAATTTGAACTCTACTCTTCATCAAACCACAGAATGATAAAAATGTTGAGTTCGATAGTACCGTACGGGCTTTAAGCACCGGAATTTAAATTTTTTTCAAAGTAAGTATTTATCGAATAAATACAACACCCGTACATACTAATTGCGAATTAACTGATCGTCATCTTTAAAACATGCATCACATACAAATTTTGATTTGTTATAATAAAGTAAATACAAATACAAATAAATAGTATTTACCGAGTAGTTCTTGAACTCCTTCAATTTAACCGAAGTGGATTGTGGGAATCGGTTCCCGGTTTGTAACGTCAACGGATTGAGGTTACTCGCTTGAGGAATCCAAGTGTCTTCCCTCTAATCGTATCCACCCTATGAAGCCTGGTTCCGACTACCTTCCTTCGCTAGTAGGAATGTCTCGGTTTTCTCGTATAGGAATATATATATATATAGATATAATTTGGGAATTTCCAAGAACACTTTCTTGAAATATATGAAGAACACTTTCTTCTCTCTTTGAATTTCTCAAAAAATCACTTAGCATAATTTGCAAACATTTTGCATCTATTTATACTAAACATTTTAGCATAAAATAATCAATATTTAGTAATATTAAATAAAATCTGATTTTATTTAAAAATCATATTACTAACTATTGACTTTATGTATAATAAACAATGTTAAGTAGTTCAAACAACCATCTAACCACCATTTATTATATTCATTTTATTATTTTAATCCTTAAATCATATTTAAAGATAAAAATAATAATATAATAATAAATCTTGAGAATCTATTCCAAGACTTTATTATTATATTCATTTCCCAATTTTCATCCATATTATAATAATCATATTATTATTATTTTGGATTTGAAATTTAAAATCCTATTTTAAAATTCAACTTTATTAATTTAGTAATTACTTTAATTACTAAAGTAATATCCAAAATGTAATTAATCAATCTTATTGATTAATATATTCCTTTAATTGACATCTAATCAAATTAGATATTTATCAATTAATTCTAACCATTAGAAATACAATCTTTACCTTTGTTCATAATTAGTGTGACCTTTTAGGTTCACTATTGATACTAGTAGTGGGTTTACAACACTTTGTAATTTGAGTTAAATCTTATTAACTCTTATTCAAGAATTAACCCCTTAATTCATGAACCCACATATCATGGTAACACCTAGCAAGTATCATGAATCTAGTATTAAGTGAATAGCGAGTAAACCTATTCCGATTACAACTCCATACATGTAAAATCCTTTCGACATCTAATTTCCCGATTAAGTCTTGGGTATGATTTTGTCGAAACCCAAATTGACTTAATAACTATGATTCTATTTCATGTTTATTAACCCGGTTATGAATCACTATTCATCTCTGCCTTGGCCAAGGACTTTGGATTAATAACTATGAAACACATAGGAAATTCACTTATCTTCATAAGTGTCGAATCCTTTATTGGCCACTAACAAACTTCCATACATATTAACATAATACCCAACTTATCCCTTTAAACGATAGTGCTAGCTACCAAAAGGATAAATCAAAGTAGAATGTAATATGCACAAAGTTACCATTGTGCCTCAAGTCTTAGGATTAGTCATGTACTATTGTAACATGAAAATTCTTATTCGACTGAATAAATTCTTCATTAAGAATTTTCATACGGTCATGTTCAGTGAACTTGTTCTCTAACAAGCACCCACATAAATGTACTTACGTCTTACGCTAATGTTGATGGAATGCAACATTCTTGTCCAACAAGCATACAAACTATGTGCAAGTCTTTTATGGATTATTCGATATCCCATCTCGAAACATCCATCGACTTGGAACTGTATTTAAGATCACGGCTTTCAAGGTATGTTCCATGATCACCATCTCTATGCGCAACCATACCTTATAACCATAAGTGATCTAGGGATTTTATCTTAAGTGCAATTATAAGATAAATGCTTTCTCTTAAGATAAAGAAATGCCTTATTCATAATATAATTCCAATAGACTGTATTTACAAGTAGAATACGTCCAATTAGATTGGAACGCCGGGTACCCTACTCTAACAATCTCCCACTTGCCCTAGTTCCAATCACTCATGTATCTAAGACCCATCTTCTCAAGATGTCCTTCGAACACTTTCTGTGATAAGGGTTTAGTTAAGGGGTCTGCTATATTTTCTGCTGAGTCGACTCGCTCCATCACGACATCGCCTCTACCAATGATTTCTCTAATCAAATGGTATCGCCTCATAATGTGTTTGGATTTTTGATGAGATCTTGGCTCCTTTGCTTGCGCAATAGCCCCATTGTTATCACAATAAATCATTATTGGATCAACAACGGATGGTACTACACCCAACCCTTGGATAAAGTTCCTTATCCAAACAGCTTCTTTTGCAGCATCAGATGCAGCAATATATTCAGCCTCTGTCGTAGAGTCAGCAATTGTTTCTTGTTTGGAACTTTTCCAACTAACTGCTGCTCCATTCAGAGTAAATAAGTATCCAGACATGGATTTATAGTCGTCTTTATCGGACTGAAAACCAGAATCAGTAAAGCCTTCTAGTTTCAGTTCTCCATTGCCGTATACCATAAAGATATCCTTAGTCCTTCGTAAGTACTTAAGAATCATCTTAACGGCTTTCCAGTGTTCTTCACCTGGATTAGACTGATATCTGCTCGTTACACTAAGTGCATGAGCCACATCAGGTCTTGTACATAACATTGCATACATAATGCTACCAATAGCTGATGCATAAGGTATATGACTCATCCGTTCTCTTTCTTCAGGTGTCTTTGGAGACATCGTCTTAGAAAGAGAAATCCCATGACTCATTGGAATATATCCTCGTTTGGATTCTTCCATGCTAAACCGTTGTAGCACCTTATTTATGTACGTCGACTGGGATAGTCCGATCATCCGTTTAAATCTATCCCTATAGATTTTTATCCCTAGGATAAAGGATGCTTCTCCCAAGTCTTTCATGGAAAACTGTTTTGACAACCATGTCCTAGTTGACTGCAACATCCCTACATCATTCCCAATGAGTAGGATGTCATCAACATATAGAACAACAAATGTAACTGCACTCCCACTAACCTTCTTATAAACACATGGTTCATCCGGATTCTTATGAAAATCAAACGTTTTGATCGTTTCATCAAACCGAATATTCCAACTCCTCGAAGCTTGTTTAAGTCCATAAATAGACCTTTGAAGTTTACAAACCATTTGTTCACTCCCATTGGATATGAAACCTTGCGGTTGTTTCATATAAATGTCTTCCTTAATATTTCCATTAAGAAAAGCAGTTTTCACATCCATTTGCCATATCTCGTAGTCATAATACGCAGCTATGGCTAGCAATATCCGAATAGATTTAAGCATTGCTACTGGTGAAAAAGTTTCCTCATAATCAACACCTTGTTTTTGAGTATAACCTTTAGCAACCAGTCTTGCTTTAAAAGTATTTACTTCTCCATCTACACCACGTTTTCGCTTGTAAACCCATTTACAACCTATGGGTACAATACCCTGTGGTGGATCAACCAAAGTCCATACTTTGTTTGAATACATGGAATCTATTTCGGATTGCATAGCTTCTTGCCATTTATCTGAGTCAATGTCCAACATTGCCTCATCATAGCTTATTGGATCATTATCCAAAAGGAATCCCTCTTCATTGTCTTTTGACAATAGGTATAGCCTTTCAGGCGCCCTAGAAACCCTTTCGGATCTCCGAAGAGGTTGTGTTTTAGATGGTCCAGTCTCTACTGGTATGTTTTCCGTGGTACTTAGTGGAATTTGTGGTTGTTCTTCATTAAGTTCTATGACTCCGCTATTCTTTGAGATAAAATCTTTCTCTAAGAATACAGCATTCCTCGAAACAAACACCTTTTGTTCAGAGGGATCATAGAAATAGTATCCAATAGACTCTCTAGGATACCCCACAAATTTACATAAGATGGATCTCATATCCAACTTACCTCCCACTAACTGCTTTACATAAGCAGTACAACCCCATACTCGTAAATATTTGTATGAGGGTGATTTACCACACCATATCTCATAAGGTGTGCTGGGTACAGCTTTACTTGGCACTCTATTCAAAATATATGCTGCTGTTTCTAAGGCATAGCCCCAGAATGAAAGAGGTAGATCAGTGGTACTCATCATCGATCGAACCATGTCCAACAATGTTCGATTCCTCCTTTCTGAAACCCCATTGAGTTGTGGAGTTCCAGGAGGCGTCCACTGTGAGACAATCCCATTATCTTTTAAATAATCAAGAAACTCATTAGTCAAATATTCACCTCCTCGATCTGATCGAAGAACTTTAATATTTCTACCAATTTGTTTCTCCACTTCATTTCTGAATTCTTTGAACTTTTCAAATACTTCAGATTTGTACCTCAATAGGTAAACATAACCATACCGTGAATAATCATCAGTGAAGGTTATGAAATAGTGATAGTTCCCCATTGCACTAACGTTTAGTGGTCCACAAACATCTGTATGGATCAAATCCAACAAACCTTTAGCTCGCTCCACTTGTCCAACAAATGGTGATTTAGTCATTTTACCTTTAAGACATGACTCACATGTAGGCAACCTATCCTCTCCCCTAAGGTCGAGTTTAGGTCCCAATTTGTGAATCCGCTTTTCGGATATATGACCTAATCTAGCATGCCAAATTGTGAATGAACTATGATTATCTAATTTCCTTTTATTTTGTTGAATGGTTAGGATGGGACTTTGTGGTGTAATGGTATACAACCCATTTGTCAAATTTCCAGAATAAATAAAAGTTGTGTCTTTGAAAATAGAACATTTTCCATTTTCAATGACAAACTTAAAACCTTCCTTATCCAATATTGGAATAGAAATAATGTTTTTTATTAAATCCGGAACATACAAACAGTTTGATAGACAAATCTTTACATCATTATTCAATGCTAGATAAACAGTCCCAATAGCTTTAGCAGCAACTCTTGCCCCATTGCCCATCCTTAGGATTGTTTCTTCACCATCTAGCATATTACTTCTTGCCATCATCTGCAAATCATTGCAAATATGTGAGCCACAGCCGGTATCCAATACCCAAGAAGAATCGTTAACAGACAAGTTAACTTCAACAAAATAAATACCTGAACTTTTCAGACTAGCAAGATACTCCTTGCAGTTCCTCTTCCAGTGCCCAGTTTTGCCACAATGAAAACATTCATGATCGGCCTGAGAATTAACCTTCTGTTTGTTCTTCCCTTTATCGTTATATGCCTTCTTGTTGGGCTTATTGGGAACCTTTCCCTTCCCCTTCCTTTTCTTAGACTTAGTAGCCTTTGATCCGGAAGTGGATCCAACAAGAAGTACCGGTTTGTCCTTTTTAATGGTGGACTCAGCCGTCTTCAACATGTTTAATAATCCTGGAAGATCAGTTTCCATATTATGCATGTTGTAGTTAACGACAAAGTTATCGAATGACGCTGGCAGAGAATGAGATGAGAAAATCACAACAAAGTTTTGCTAAGTCTTTAAGTTAGCATTTTTTTTCAACAATTGATGAGAATTTTATTAAACTTGGTGGAATAAATTTTATCTACCAAAAAGCTCACTCATGGCTATAACTAAAGGCCATTTTTTATGATTAATTATGTTTGGATAAGAATACAAGTTAATCATAAAATAATTTATGATTAATTAAGTTTACAAGTTTAAATTGTTTATTTTGTTCATTTCTTCACTCCATTATGATGTTTTGCCAATTTGTGCCTATAAATAGAGGCCTAAAAATCAGAGTTCTTACACCAAAGTTAAGTACCAAAAGTTATATAAAAGTGTAAGAGAGAATGAGTAGTAGAAACTTTGGAGAAGTGAAGAATTTGATGTAAAGAATCAAGTTTTTACTCTAGCAAGAAGGAGGTAATTTATTTATCTTAAAGTTACATGCTTTTGTTCATGTTTTGATAATGAGTTTACATGTTTAGTAGATGATATTAAGTGTTTAATAATGTTTTTAATATGACTTAGATATTAAAGTTTTATATGAATATAAGTATGCTAGAAAATAAGTTATTTCCAGCTTATATATATGTCATATGTGTTCAGTTATGATGAGATTTTTACCTAGCTATGAAAAATCTAGAAATCTATGCTTCCTATGGTTATTTCTTGTGTAAAAGAGGAGTACATAGGATCAAGAATCAAGTCATTTAGTTTAGTATAACTCAAGATATGAATTTTTAAAGTTTATCATGAAGCTGAATTTTATGTACTTGTTTCCAGCAGCAAATTTAAACTTGAATAAGTCGAGATATATGCATGATAAAATTATGAAATTTTTATGACATGTCTAAACATAAGTTGAGATTATGACTGTTAAGTTTCATAATTTAAAGATAAGAAATGAATAAGTTATGAATATAAGAAAGCATATATGTAAAGATAAGTATATATGCAAAAATATTCATGAAATGTTTAAGTTGTTAAAATGAGATGATCATGAATAATTCTCATATAAGTGATGAGTAATTTGATGATTTTTTGGTATAATATGTTGAGTATACAATTTTATAAAAATTGTATTAATTATGACATATTAACATCATGATTAAATATTATGAGTAAAAGATGATTATGGCTTGAGATTATTTTCACTTTCAATTTAATTAAGAGAAAATTTAGTATAAGCCAATATCTAAAAATTGGGAAGTATGATGTATGATGAATTAAGTATTTGATCAAGTTAAATTAAGATAAGTTATAAATCATGTTGATGATGTTGGTAAAAGAAAGCATGTTTTAAGTTTAAATACTCAATCAAGTATAATGTGAAATATATTTATTTTCACATTTGAGTTATGACATGTTAAGTATAATACCATATTGATGTTTATGAAGACATGATTTATAAGGTTAAGTAATTGACCTTAAGTAAAAGTAAAAAGAGAAGTTAAGTATAAACTTGAGAAAAAGCAAGTTTAATGACTTTCTATAAAATTTGGATAAGTTAATAATCCTAAGATTCTTATTGAGTATACGGGCATAGTACTTAGTATATTTGTTTATATTTGATGTAACTTGTAGATACAGTACCAGTACAGCACTTATCGTTTTCAAATGATTTCAATGACAAAAAGGTGGGGACCCTGAATGGGTATCACATTGAGTACGATATTGATGTCATATGGGATGAGAAGACCATCAGTTGTCTCAGAGTATATCCTAATGTTTAAGTTTTACGCTTAGGATGAGGAGGCATTAATTTTTCTGAGAGATTATATCCTAAGTTCTGATGGAGGCCATTAGGTGCCTTAGAAATATCCATCAGAGTGTGGACACGTATCCGATCAGATATCAGCCAAGTTTCAGTACCAGAACAGATTTCTGGTTACCGATCAGATATCGGTTTATGATTATCCATATTCGTTACTCACCCCCATGAGTTTTAGTTTCAGGTAACAGGTCGAAGAGGAGGTGTGAGTGGAGCAGTGTTGGTGTGGATCGTGGACTCAGATGAAGACAAGCTTTGATACGGACATTTATAACAGTCTGTATAATTAACCACGTTTTCAAGTATTTCCGCTATGCACATTAAGTATTGAACTTGCATTTTAATGAATTTCAGATTTCAAGTTTTTACCATTATGAGAAATATGATTATGGGATTTTAAATGCATGTTTAACGGAAATCTGTTTGATTTATGTCTAAAGAGGTATTAGACAAAGTTAAAGATAAACGGATTTTCAAGATGATGAGTTTGAGTAGCGTCCCGAGTTAGTCGCAAAAGATTTCGAAAGAGTTAAGTATTTTCGAAGTAAAAGTTGCGAAAAATATACTCTGATAAGCGGGGTGTTACAGGTGGTATCAGAGCTAGAGTTTTAAATGCTCTGTATACTAAAAGTTTAAGTTTTGAAAGGGAAAGTTTTCAGAGAAATCAACGTTTTTACAGAGAATTTCAAGAAAACCCGACCACACCACGCTCACACCTCGTCAACTACCAGGTAAGTGCTGTTAAAAGTTTTATACAAGTTTCTCAATATATTCAAATTTACTAAGTCTATGCTCAATAAGAATTCATATATACGAACTCTAGAAATTTGTTATATGTTCAAAATCTAGTTTATCAAATTGACTAGATTAAGAAAGAACTCGAACATTCTAAGTTAAGCCATAAGAATAAGATTCAAGTTAAGATCTGATTATAAAGATTGACGATGTATTTGAGCCAAGTATAAGAAGTAACGGTATTTCAGTATATAATAGCCAAAAAGTACGGGGAACATCATGGGGGTTTGAAATAAGAACCAAAAGCCGGATCAGATCCTGTAGGCTTGAAAACTGAACCATAAGAAATAAAGTTTCAAGAAAATAGTCAATTTTTATAATCAGAAGTTTTGATATCTTATCAGTTAGATATCATGAGTTAAAAAGTGGCAAAGTTCGAGATAAAGTTATAAGTTATTTATATTAGTACTTGTAGAATAAGAACAAATCTACAAAGTACTTTTCAGAAATCAATGAGTATAAAGATTAAGGTATCGACATATAATAGTCATGTAGCCGGGAAAATTATGGAAACCTGAAATAAAAGTTATTAAGTCCGAATTTCCTGGAGACTTGAAATCGAACCTTAAAAGATATCAGTTAATAAGTAACACATTCCAGATACCGAGATAAGTATTTAAGTTTCCCGGAAGAATTTTTGAAGTTAAGCAAGAGTAATCTGGACATGTGAAAGTTAAAGATAGTCTTTTTAATAAAGTAAAGACTAATATGTTTTCTTGGAGAAAGTATTTGTCCCCAAAGATACATGATGAGTTTAAAGCCATAAATAAGAAATGGCGAGAAAAAGCAAGAAAAAGATAGATTAACCGGAACTCTAACACAAGCTAGGTGTTTTCGGAATATTAACAATTTCCTTACAGTTTAGTATAGCTATTTATTAATGGTTATACTGTTCAAGTCATATAGTTAGTGGTTTTAAAATGCCGCAAGGCAAAGTTTCAAGACCACAACTGAGTAAAGTTGAAGAAGCATAGAATCTTGACTGAATCAAGAAGTTATCTCAGTCCAGAAACAACTAGTATTGATGTGTGAATCAAGTATATACGAGAAGAGAATATTTTGCACAATCAATCTACTTGATAGATAGAAATTTTAATATCATTGAAAGTCAAAAGCAAAGAGCTAGACAAAGATTTGAGCACACTGTTGATAAATTCCTTATTTCTAAGAAGCTAGTACAGAAATATCAGAAAAAAGAGATACAGATAAGCATAAAGGAATTCTCAACTAGTACAACGTTATATTTCATAAAGGGAGGGTGCGTCTCAAGAGCACAAGACTCCATAACTCTGCCACCCATCATGGCTGTAGTTTCACAAAGAGAGATCTAAAGGATCAAATGCTCGCTTGCGTTTGAATCCTGGAGTTTACACAGAATCTTGAACTGTTGAGATGCTGTTTTGAAGCTTCTTGATAAGTTCAGAGGAAGTGTCAGCAGACTTGAATATTTCTCTTTGGGAATGAGATATAAAAGTTTGATACACTCCTTCATCTAGAAATCTAAGCAAGTGGTGGAAAAAGTTATTGAAATTCAACAAACCAATAGGTTTGGTATGAAATTTCACTTCTGCCCAAGTAGCAAGGGTAAATGCAGTCATTAAAGTTCCATATCCACCAGGAAGAATGATGAAAGCATCACAACTAGATATCATAGACATCAGAAAGTCATAAATTGAAAGAGTTATCATCAAAGTAGCAGAATCTTTGACAACCTTTGATTAAGTGAGATAAAAAGGAAGAATACTTCTCACCTGGATATCAAAGCATTTAGCAGCCATTAAGAGGTTGTTAAAGAAATAAATACTAGTTCCTCCATAAAGTATGTTGATGTTATGTTTTCCCAACTCTTTCACCAGTTGGCTTACAACATAGATGTTGTGAGGAACATTTACAAATTTAGAACCACCAAGAATGCACACAGTTCTGAGGGGCTGAAGAAGTTTAGAACCTTGAGAAGACTCGGCAGTAGCCATTTATTATGAGAGATAATTGGCTAAGAAGATAGATTTGCCTTTTTAAAGAAGAAAAGTCCCGACAAGAAAACAGTTGAGTCTTAAATGACTCTTATCTGTCAGAAGCGATAAGATTTATATAGTATATCGGTACTATCAAGAACAATGTTGACAAACATGATCATTGAAAATAATATTTTCCAGACTATAGAGTTTTTCTTCATGTTTGAACAGAAGCCATAAAGACATCAGTTCTCGATGCACATATCCACTAGAATGTGTATCAAGAATCTGCTGAATAGTATGATCCAGAGATTCTTTACTCAAGCCATCCTTGATGAAAGTTATTTTATCTTCGCGATTATTTGAGACAAAGCCTAAAGAAGTACAGCGAGTGTCACAGTTCCAGCGAGCGCATTTATAGCAGCCGCCTATTCTTTTTTGCTCTACGTTTCTTGGCAAAAGTGCTTTTACCCATACCTGACAGATACTTGTATGCATTGGGATACTCGCCAGATACACGAACTTTTGCTTCAATCAGCCATCTTATATCATTTGGGATATTATTGAGCATGAGTATTCTCAATCTTTCTACTCGAGCTCGATAAATTCTCTTTATGATATTAAGAGGGAGAAAAGAATAAAATTTTTGGATTTTTAGCAGTGCTAAATCCATTGGTGAAATCGGACCATTGCTGAGGAAGATGGAAGAACTACCAAGTTGGTTTATAGAAGAAAGATGAGTATGAGATAAGTTATCAGGTATGATTAAATTATACCAAATGTCAGAAGATGCACAGCCAGTATGCATTTAATGCAGTCGAAATCAGATGTGAGATGTCGGCAATAAGTGAGATGTTGCGACATTATTATGACAGTTGAATCATTAAAAGTAAATAAAGTTTACCTTAATGGTTGGATTTGTGGTATGACCAGAGAATGGTCAAGTTATTCCACATCAGAACAGAAGTTCAACGAAATTCTCGACTATAGTTAAGTCGGAGAAGTTGAAGTTAGAAAATATCAATAGTGATATTGACTAAAAAGGTTTCTTGAAAGAGAAGTAAGTTTAGTATAGTAAGATGTTAGTATAGAATGGAGATGTGACTTGTTAATGATTACAAGTGACATTGACATTAAGGTACATTGCATATAGATGTTCCGCAACCGAAGGGCCCCGGGTAGTGGGTAAATCGTATGCAATGTATCGCATAGGCAGTCAGATAAGTATTTTATATCAATTCTTCTCTAAAGTTGTCCAGTGTGCATAAAGTTTTACGTAATCAAGTTACGTGAGTATGTGTGCGATCTAGAGTATGTGCTTTTGCACAATGAGTTTCAGTAAGATTTAACCTACGAGGACCAGCCGATAGAAGTTTTGGACCAGAAGGTTTATTGGCTGAGGAATTGAGATATTCCCTCATTAGTATAAAATGGAATCGCCACATATAGAGTTGGATGTCACTGGGGAGTGAGAAGTTGATATTAGCACTCGTTTTTCCAGATTTCGAGTTATGATGTATATACATAGTTGGTATGTATCTCAGTTTCAGTATTTCCGAGGGCGGAAATAGTTTTAAGGGGGGTAGATTGTAATATCCCATTCAGTAATTAATAAAAGTAATTATTCTAAGTATGAACTAATTACTTTTATTAATGTTCGTTCCTAGTTTCGAGCCAGTTATTCAACGAGAGTCAACAGCTTCTTCGTCTTAAACGAGATCTCGGACCTATGAATGGGGATATTCCCCAAACTCAGTTAAAAATTCGATTTTAAGTCGAAAGTATTCTCGGTTCAATATTATTCAGTAATCGAGCCAGTTCAGTAATTAATTAATTCCGGTCTGTTTATTTTTATAAATGGATTTATAAGACGAGATTAATTAATATAAGATGACGAATAATCGAAATTGAGTATATTTTGATTAATCGTTTAAGATAAGTAGTGAACTGAAACCAAGTATGTTCGATCATGAGTTGAACTTAATTAAGAAATAGCCGAGCCTTAGTACTAAATACTTAGAATTTTTCTAAGTGTTTAAGTCATCAAGATAAGATCATAATATTGAGTTTTAGCATAAGTTGATACAAGTTAAGTCTCGAAGTGTGGTTAAGTATCCATGAACATTTAAGTGATAAATGTTCAAAGAAGTGAGAGAATTTATTTAGACATTATATTCTATTTAAATTATTTTAAGAGAAACCGAAACTTTTAGAATTTTTGGTTTTACGGTAATTTTAAGTCCGAATATGGTTCCGTAAATGTAGAATATTTCAAGATAATTATATTAGATTCTAAGAAGCAATATGTTCATTAAATTGAAGAAAAATCGTGAGTAAAGGATTTAAATTTTAGAATTTTTAGTTTTACGGTAAACTTTCGTTTTAAGTCCGAATTGAATTCCGTAAATTGTATTATTCTCGGTTTATTAGCATGATCCAAGACCATATATGAGCATTACTTTTCAGTAAAAGAGTTTTAAAAATCAGCCATTTTGAAAAAAATGCATAAGTAATAAAAAAAATGATTTTTATTATTCTTACTATTTTGTTCCAAAGATTTTTATATGATGAATGGTGACATTTTTTCAATAATATATGGAATCAATTACATCACATTAAGCACGAAATTTTGGTCATCAATTGGTGAGAATGAGATGAGAAAATCACAACAAAGTTTTGCTAAGTCTTTAAGTTAGCATTTTTTTTCAACAATTGATGAGAATTTTATTAAACTTGGTGGAATAAATTTTATCTACCAAAAAGCTCACTCATGGCTACAACTAAAAGCCATTTTTGATGATTAATTATGTTTGGATAAGAATACAAGTTAATCATAAAATAGTTTATGATTAATTAAGTTTATAAGTTTAAATTGTTTATTTTGTTCATTTCTTCACTCCATTATGATGTTTTGCCAATTTGAGCCTATAAATAGAGGCCTAAAAATCAGAGTTCCCACACCAAAGTTAAGTACCAAAAGTTATATAAGAGTGTAAGAGAGAATGAGTAGTAGAAACTTTGGAGAAGTGAAGAATTTGAAGTAAATAATCAAGTTTTTACTCTAGCAAGAAGGAGGTAATTTATTTATCTTAAAGTTACACGCCTATGTTCATGTTTTGATAATGAGTTTACATGTTTAGTAGATGATATTAAGTGTTTAATAATGTTTTTAATATGACTTAGATATTAAAGTTTTATATGAATATAAGTATGCTAGAAAATAAGTTATTTCCAGCTTATATATATGTCATATGTGTTCATTTATGATGAGATTTTTACCTAGCTATGAAAAATCTGGAAATCTATGCTTCCTATGGTTATTTTTTGTGTAAAAGAGGAGTACATAGGATCAAGAATCAAGTCATTTAGTTTAGTATAACTCAAGATATGAATGTTTAAAGTTTATCATGCAAGCTGAATTTTATGTACTTGTTTCCAGCAGCAAATTTAAACTTGAATAAGTCGAGATATATGCATGATAAAATTATGAAATTTTTATGACATGTCTAAATATAAGTTGAGATTATGACTGTTAAGTTTCATAATTTAACGATGAGAAATGAATAAGTTATGAATATAAGAAAACATATATGTAAAGATAAGTATATATGCAAAAATATTCATGAAATGTTTAAGTTGTTAAAATGAGATGATCATGAATAATTCTCATATAAGTGATGAGTAATTTGATGATGTTTTGGTATAATATGTTGAGTATACAATTTTATAAAAATTGTATTAAGTATGACATATTAACATCATGATTAAATATTATGAGTAAAAGATGATTATGGCTTGAGATTATTTTAACTTTCAATTTAATTAAGTGAAAATTTAGTATAAGCCAATATCTAAAAATTGGGAGATATGATGTATGATGAATTAAGTATTTGATCAAGTTAAATTAAGATAAGTTATAAATCATGTTGATGGTGTTGGTAAAAGAAAGCATGTTTTAAGTTTAAATACTCAATCAAGTATAATGTGAAATATAGTTATTTTCACATTGAGTTATGACATGTTAAGTATAATACCATATTGATGTTTATGAAGACATGATTTATAAGGTTAAGTAATTAACCTTAAGTAAAAGTAAAAAGAGAAGTTAAGTATAAACTTGAGAAAAAGCAAGTTTAATGACTTTCTTTAAAATTTGGATAAGTTAATAATCCTAAGATTCTTATTGAGTATACGGGCATAGTACTTAGTATATTTGTTTATATTTGATGTAACTTGCAGATACAGTACCAGTACAGCACTTACCGTATTCAAATGATTTCAAAGACAAAAAGGTGGGGACCCTGAATGGGTATCACATTGAGTACGATATTGATGTCATATGGGATGAGGAGACCATCAGTTGTCTCAGAGTATATCCTAATGTTTAAGTTTTACGCTTAGGATGAGGAGGCATTAATTTGTTCTCAGAGATTATATCCTAAGTTCTGATGGAGGCCATTAGGTGCCTTAGAAATATCCATCAGAGTGTGCACACGTATCCGATCAGATATCGGCCAAGTTTCAGTACCAGAACAGATTTCTGGTTACCGATCAGATATCGGCTTATGATTATCCATATTCGTTACTCACCCCCATGAGTTTTAGATTCAGGTAACAGGTCGAAGAGGAGGTGTGAGTGGAGCAGTGTTGGTGTGGATCGTGGACTCAGATGAAGACAAGCTTTGATACGGACATTTATAACAGTCTGTATAATTAACCACGTTTTCAAGTATTTTCGCTATGCACATTAAGTATTGAACTTGCATTTTAATGAATTTCAGATTTCAAGTTTTTACCATTATGAGAAATATGATTATGGGATTTTAAATGCAAGTTTAAAGGAAATCTGTTTGATTTATGTCTAAAGAGGTATTAGACAAAAAGTTAAAGATAAACGGATTTTCAAGATGATGAGTTTGAGTAGCATCCCGAGTTAGTCGCAAAAGATTTCGAAAGAGTTAAGTATTTTCGAAGTAAAAGTTGCGAAAAATTTACTCTGATAAGCGGGGTGTTACACATACTAGACATGGTCGTTTGATAAATGTGAAACGAGCTTGTAGAACACCAAATGCACGCTCAACATCTTTTCTAGCCGCCTCTTGGTGCTGAGCAAACAACTTATGCTTTCGAAGTTGCGGAGAAGTAATTGATTTAACAAATGCAGCCCATGAAGGTATATACCATCAGTGAGGTCATATCCATAAGTCATATGATGCAACAACATCCAAAATATTTGTGGGTTTTCCACTTCTTCCTGCATATTGTCAGCCCATGCTGTAGGACACTTTTTTCATCCCCAATGCATGCAGTCAATACTTTCCATCATTCCGGGGAATCTACGTTGCTCCCCCGCATAAAGTATTCTTGCCAAATATTGTTCATTAGGCCTTCTAAGGTATTGGTCACCGAAGTTAGAAATGACGCCTTCTACGAATTTCATGAGAGATTCCCTCGTTACAGCTTCACTTATTCGCAAGTATTCATCAACAACATGCGTTGATGTTCCATAGGCCAACACCCATATGACTGCAGTACATTTCTGCAATGGTGAAATGGCCAGCCTACCAGTGGCATCACCTCTTTGTTGAAAATATTCGTCGTAGGTGGTGATTTCGCTCACTTTACGAATAAAAAAATTCTTACGCATGCGAAATCTTCGACGGATACATCTTCAGGATAGGTTCGATTGTCGAAGAAGTAGTCATTGAACACATTCTCCTCTCCTCTCTCTCGTTTCCCCTCAATGACTTGCCTTCTAGCTCTAGGAACGTGATTTGTTGGTTTTAAGACCATATTTGGAATACGAACAATTACATCTTCCATAATACGATCTAATTGTTGATTTTGTTGAATCACTCGTTCTTCCCATTCATCAAATTCGATGAAATTGGAAGATTCAGAACTAGAACTTGAAAAGAGAGACATTTCAATTGTGTTCCAAAAGAGATGATAAAATTAATAAGGTATGATTAAGAAAAGGGTGAAAAGAGAGACATTTCAATTGTGTTCCAAAACATATCAAGAGTGGTGTCTATTTATAAAAGACGAAAAAATACGAATTTTGATATTTTTTATTTTTTTATTATAAAATAATATCAATTATTGGAGTTATCTTGTCTTATCATTTAAGTTTTACATTAATCAATGTCCCATTCCCTCATCTCTTTATCCAAAAATTACAAAAAAAAAAAAGTAAATTGGCAAAATTCTGGGTTGCGACCCAAGATCACAATGTGACATGGGTCGCCCAAAATTTTGCCAATTTACTTTTTTTTTTTTTTTTTTTTTTTTTTTTTTTTTTTTTGTCTGTTAGGTGGTGACCCAATCTATTGGGTCACCGATAAGGATAGTTTTAGTAAAGTTTTCAAAGTTCGGACGATATTTTAACAGAGAAACATAGTAAGAAATTGGCTTTACTTTCAAAGTGAGATACAAGTAAAGCAGTTGAATACAAGTAAAGCAAGCCTTCGTGTAGCTGACACCAGTGTTTTAAAACATGTTTGGAGTAATGGCTCGCGTTTTGATCTTTATACCACTATATAGTGTATATATCGTTGTATGTTATATATATATATATATATAGGATGAGGTATAAATGAGAATTAAGTGCTAGTGTGAGAACCGTGAGAACTGTTATTTTTAATTGTACGTAGTGCTATGACGATTGTGTTTTAATGCTACTTTTAATTATGATGTATTTAACTAAAAATAGCAACACAATTTTTATTAGGATTTGTGAAAATAATAGCACAATGTAATATTAAAAATAGCATCATACATAATTAAAAATTGCATCAAATACGGTTCTCACACCAGAACTAGTTTTTATTTGAACTAGTCCTTATATATATATATATATACATATATATATATATATATATATGAGGGATCATATGAGAATGGTAGATAGTAACAGAAATAAAAATAATTCTAGACCATTGGCTCAATTGTATCAAACGACAAGATGAAGTCAAAATTAAATAATAATGGTCAATTCTGTAATGGTAAATTATAAATACATGAATATTCATGGCCAAATAAATGTATCAGGGGGCATTTTATGTAATTCACCATACATCTAAAATCAGTGGGACCCACACATATCATACAAACCAGATCAATCTCTCTCAATTCGCCATTTATCTCTCTCTCTCTCTCTCTCTCTCTCTCTCTCTCTCTCTATCACACACACACACCCCTTCCCGTCACAATCATTGTCCGTCAGTCACTGCCCGCCACCCGTCAGCACCGCCTCCGCCACCGCCTTTCTCAGCTGCTGCCGTCGACAGTCCTGTTGTCGTTTCCGTCCCGCGATTCCGTCAGCCTGTCTAGAACTCCCGGCGAGAGCTTCACCATCGACGGCAACAACCTCCGACATTCAACTGACCGCCACCTCGCCTATGCCTTCCACCACAAGTCTGCTTCTTAGCCCGAGCCGTCCGTCCACCACATATTCGTCTCGTCGGGTGGAGGTGAAGTTGCGGCGGCCGGTAGCTGGAAGTCTGAGATACGTGGTTGAGGTTGATGGCGGCAGTAGATCCGACCTCCATCGCGTACGGCAGTTGGCTTCTCTTCTTCAATTGCAATGTCGACGCCTTGCTGAAATAGACAATCCAGCACCTCGCCTTGCCACATGTCGAAATGCCCGGTCCCATCGAAGATCTCCACCGGGAGCCTGACGTTCGGCATCACCGTCCTTACCGGAATGAATGCAGAGGATGATGCGCCCTTGACCTCCTTGGACATCTTGAACTCGAATGCAGTGCTCGCCTCTTCGAATTAGCCTAGGGCGAACCTTCGGCTCTGATACCACTTGTTGGGGTAGAACACCAAACGCAGCGGACAAAAATACCCCTCCAACAAATATGACAAGCACTACTCGAAACGAAAATAAGCCAACACAAATAAATAAAAGACGGAAAATAAAAAGACACAAAAATTGATAACGGAGTTCGGCGAAAATAGTCTACGTCTCCGGGCACCGCCAACCGCAACACCAAATTTACTAAACTCACCAACAAAATACAACTAGGATTAAATAACCCACAAATTAGGATTTCCTTAATTAAGAATTTCCTACCAAGAGAGGAGAGAATAAAATAAGGTGCAATTGTAACCCAAAGGCAAGGGATTTATTTATACTAATAAGATCCTACACATCTTTGGTATACATTCGATGTGGGACAAACAATTAATCAAAAACTAACATCGACTACCAAATTAATAATCCACACAGTTTAATATATCATTGCAGTCAAAATCAACGATATAGCTTGTGGTGGTGCTAAATTGATGTTTATCGTTGCCCTTATTTCATTTATTTGACCATCAAAGTAACAAAGTCATGAAATTTAATTATAACAATAATGAATTCGGATGGTACATTTGGAAGTTGCATCTACGTTTTAACTCCCAACAGTATTGATTTGAAGTCTTTGTCTGGGATGAAGATTGTGTAGCTTTCTAAGCATATTTGAGCATAGCTTTAATTGATCCAAATCTATTACAAATTACAACAATTGCACTTTGTCAACTCTCTACCTACAGGAGGCGGCCCACCAAGACGGGCCGGGCACTCCGGAGGAGTATAAGAGTATGATCGTCAGGGTCGACTTAGGTGGCGACGGGAGGGTAAACTTCAGTGACTTCCGGCAGATGATGAAGTTTGTTCAGTTCGTCAGGGTAGATTTATTATTTTTTTTATAAAATTTTTTATTTTGATGTGCAAATTGCAATTGCCAATTGGTTGGTGTAGTTTATGGATTTTGATTATTGCCTCTATTTTTAATTGGGCCGAGAACTAATTTTATGTTTCCGATCTGCCAATGGCTTATGGAATCAAGATTTTTGTTTTGATGTGCAAATTGTAATTGTCAATTAGTTGGCGTAGTTTAAGGATTTTGATTCTTGCCTCTATTTTAGTTGGGATGAGAATTAATTTAATGTTTTCGATCTACAAATTGCTTTGGGTTTAGGCATAAATTGGCTGAACAGTTTCAGCGCGAAAAAGGCGACTCGAGGGCCTTCGCAGGCCACGTTGGGACTTCTTCGCGTGTGGGTTTGAGGGCCAGGTGTACGTGATGGGAGGGCGGTTGAGCTTCACGATTGGAACCTGTAGATGAAGAAGGGGTGCGTCAGGTATTTTCTGGTAAATTGTAGACAACAAAACTATTTTTCTAAATTCTAACGATTTACCAGCGCTATTTGTGTTATGACTAGACCTCGTGAAAAGTTTTTTGTAATTGTCCCTGTGGATTATGATAATATATCCACATTGCTAGCTAGCGAGTGAAGCATGGACATTTAGGTGATTTTCGTGGTTACACAAATATAAGCAGTGAATTACTACAGAAATCCTACTTGGGATAGTACAAGTGTGTTCTGATACTTTGTAGGAAAAATATAAATGCCCATGTGCCATTTGTTTGTATTTACCAAAATGCAATTATGGAGAAATGTATTTGTGGAAGTACAATGCTTTGTAGTAGCACCTAAGGGGACACCAATTAGTTTCAGAAAAAAAAGTTACAATGTTTCTGCTATTAGACTAAAAATAATGGTGTAGCTTTTGTACGTTGCTCATGTAAAAATCTGGAAGTCCATATTATGATTGAAATTTTTACTTTTGACAGCTGAGAAGGCTCATTACACCATAAGATATCCAATTACTGCATTAAAGAAATACATAACGTAAAACAAAATTGGAAAGCGAAGCAGATTTGAAGGCCACCGAGAACAAGATTGAAGAAATTGTTGAAGATTTTGTCGAGTTTGCCGATAAAAGCCCGGTTCCAGCCCGAAATAAGCTGCTAGAAAAATGTATTGTCCGACCCAAGGGGATTCGGAATCGGGCTTGATGGGAAGTACAGATATGAGGATCCTAAATTAACTGAGGGCACAAGTGTAAGAATGATTCACATCTAAACTAAAAGCCTTGGTAGGATTAGTGTTCAGTTAAGTTATTTACTTGAATCTTTATACTTATTTCTGATTGAAACGGCAATTTCAGCCTCTATTTTTGCTATGAGTGTTTTCGATGTTGTGTTCTTATTGTCCAGGCTTTTTGTTGCTCTGTTGTTTGTTTTTCATTTTTTTTTTTATTAAGGTCTTTTTTTCTTTTTTAGTGTTGTTTGTTGGATGATTTTTAATGTAGCAAACTTGATGTGCTGCTCATTCCCAGAGACTTCAATATCGAAATAGAATGACTGTTATTACAAAGGGGATTGATTTTTTTATGAGTATTAGCTTTAAATTTTGTTTTGAGTAAATAGTCCTTATGTTGTTCTAATATGCTAAATGCTTGGTTTTTGCTTTTTAATATTTTATACAGTGTCAAATGTAAATGCCGTTTTGTGTTTTGTTGTGTGAGCTATATGGGAATAAAATTTATATTGTATAAAAAAATGTTACATATATTTTTATATATATTATGAAAAATTAAAAACATGTAAGTCAAATAGAAAGATTTACTATTATATATTGAATTCGTACATACCAATTACCATTCAAGTATATTTTTTACAAACATGTGCAGATGTTCAATATAAATACTGAACAATAACACTCATAATTTTTATATTGAACAATAACACTCATAATTTAATTTAAGTCAAATACAATAAGAATGATAATTTAATTTAAGCAATCAAGGTAAATCATTAATTCAACTTAAAGTATTTATCTCAAAGTTGTTATTATTATTGTTATTATTTCATTTTTAAGTTTTGTTTAAGAACATGAACTTAATCGATTCGAAACATTTTTTTTTATAATTTGTTCTTTTGATGCTTTAACGTGTAATTTTGATGTGAAAAACTAATATAACATAAACTAGCATTAAAAACAAAAATGTAATTGCAAAATTGGCAACTAGCGTAAGTTTTTCAACAAAAACATGGCATTTTAAATCTACGTAATATTTTAAACGCTAAGCGATGCTTGGATATAATTTTTTTTGTTTTGTTTGGATTTTTTTATTTTGTTTGGTTAATTTTAAAAAATAAATCTTTATATTGAAAGAGGTTGATAGAATAATCAAGAGAATTACTTTAATATATATTACAGTCTTTTGAAATTAAGTGTTGCTTATAATAATTGCCACAATTTTTAAAATTTAGCATATCTTATTTAGAAATCTAAATAATATACTGAAATAAGGTATGAGTAAAGGAAGCTAGAGAGAAAAATATTATGTGCGTACTATTTGTTGACAATATTTGAACATGTTAAAAGTCCAGTATCCTTACTAATAAACATAAACTCTAAAATGTCAATTATTTTATAACAAGTGAAATAAATATATAAATCATATATAAAATTATTATATATCATAAATTAGAAGAAAAAAATACCAATATTCAGAACTGTTTTTATACTAATCAATATTGTGGTTTCTTTTGGTAACAAATTTCACAATTTTTTCGATTGTTTGGAGTTAAATATTGCAGAAAAAATCTCGAGATTTAATAAATGATACATATCAAAATAAAAATATTATTTTTCAAACAATCTAAAAAGTCTTACCAAATTAAATTGTAACAAACTACATTAATCTTGGTAAAATTATGTCACATTGATATGACACATAATCTTCAAAATAAAAAATTAATTGTTGACTTACTAATATAAGAAATATCAATGGACCCCACATGTCAACCAATTTAATTGAATTTTGGTAAAAAAATTGATCGGATTTTGATAACAAATCTCGAATTTTTGTAAAAACTTTGATCTTATTTTGATAACAAATCTCGGATTTTGTTAACAAATTTGATCTGATTGTGATAACAAATGTCGAATTGTGATAACAAATATCAGATTTTGATGACGAATTTTTTAAAATATCCGTTTTTTGGTAACACACTTCATAGTTATTTATACACAATATATTGCCGATAATCTTTGGGATTTCTTTTGGTAACAAATTTCACAATTTTTCAGATTGTTTGGAGTTAAATATTGCAGAAACAAATCTCGAGATTTGATAAATGATACCTATCAAAATAAAAATATTATTTTTCAATCATCCAAAAAGTCTTACCAAATTAAATTGTAACAAACTCCATTAATTTTGTTAAACATAATGTTTAAAATAAAAAATTAATTGTTAACTTACTAATATAAGCAATATCAATGGCCCCACATGTCAACCAATTTAATCGGATTTTGGTAACAAACTTAAAATTTTAATAACAAATCTCATATTTTGGTAACAAATTTGATCTTATTTTGATAACAAATCTCGGATTTTGTTAACAAATTTGATTTGATTGTGATAACAAATCTCGGATTTCGATAATAAATCTCTTAAAATATTGATTTTTTTGGTAACACATTTCATAGCTATTTACACACAATATATTGTCGATAATCTTAGGGATGTCTTTTGGTAACAAATTTCAAAAAAATTTCGGATTGCTTGGAGTTAAATATTGCAGAAAAAATCTCGAGATTTGATAAATGATACATATCAAAATAAAAATATTATTTTTCAATCAATCCAAAAGCCTTACCAAATTAAATTGTAACAAACTCCATTAATATTGGTAAATATTATGTCACATTGATATGACACATAATCTCCAAAATAAAAAAATTAATTGTTGACTAACAAATCTCGGATTTTGGTAACAAATTTGATCTGATTGTGATAACAAATCTCGAATTTTGATAACACATCTTTTAAAATATCGGTTTTTTGGTAACATACTTCATAGTTATTTACCCACAATATATTGCCAATAATCTTTAGGATTTCTTTTGCTAACAAATCGCTTCGCTTCGTTCTACCACTTCACTTCGGTTCAGTCAGTTAGCTTCGATTTGTTATTTCATAATTTTTTCGATTTGTTTGGAGTTAAATATTGCAGAAAAAATCTCAATATTTGATAAATAATACATATCAAAATAAAAATATTATTTTTCAATCAATCCAAAAAGCCTTACCAAATTAAATTGTAACAAACTCCATTTATTTTGGTAAACATTATGTCACATTGATATAACACATAATCTTTGATAATTGACAAAATTCAAGACACATGTAACACGTTGCACAATTTTTGTTTTTGTTTTTGTTGATAACCGACTTGGTTTCATGAGGTTAGAGCCGAAGGTTAATTGTTTCAGGTTAATTGTTTTGTTCGATTAATAGTCTCTCAGAAATAGCTAAACTTAGCCCAAGTCGGTACGAGTTGATCACCGACTTCTAGATGGTCAAACCGACGTCTAGATAATCGACAAAGTAAAAATCGACTATCTATCAGAAGCCGACAACCGACTTCACCAATGTGATTATGTCTACAAAAGATTATTCGTTCATCCGACAATCCGGGAAGATCGAATTTCCAAGCAAGAGTTGCTGTACACGTTCGATTGGACCATCAAAAACAAAAAGCAATTATTGATGCTCCCTCATTTCATTACACACTGTTTACTAAAGCTGCTCAACATTAAATGCAATCTTATCTACCTCGGACAAAAAAAAACAAAAGCAACCGAACTATAAATAGCAGAATTTATGGTTGTACGAGGATTTTTTTCTGAATCTTGGAACACACATTGTACACGGACTTGAAATGATCTCGGTCAAGAATAAAAAACCGACTTCCTGTACTCTTGTGAACATATCAATAAAATCCAATTCTACATTTATCTTTGTATAAACACACCTTGTTGTTTGTGATTTTTAGTTGTTAATTTCATACAACAACAGTGTGGCGCTAGAGGAAGGGTCTGAACCTTCGCCAACTTTTTTGATCTACTGTATACGTGTGTAAATAATACTTTCATACACGTATTATCATTATGTCAAGTTTTGGGCGACAAGAACGAAATCCAGATGTTGGAACCAATTGTCATCCTGCTCATACAACTGACAATACAACTGTGCCATCTATGACGATAGACTACTCTGTTCTCTTCCAAGATCCAGAGTTTCTCAGAAATCTATCTAATTTCATGGCACAAACAAGAACAGGACCAACTATGACGGTTCCTAGTCAAGCTCATGCTTCAAATCCTCCAACCACGAACACCTGAGTCGCAACGAAATATTGCCGCTCATAATCATGGTGTAATCCCTGTAAATAATCATCCTCCAAAGAGAGTTCAACCTCAAATAACTGCTAAAGCCATTCTGGACGTCGTCAACAGCAACCGACGCATCCGTCGCCGGCGACGTCGCACCACGTTCGACAATCCGACTTACGTCATACAATTGAACGAAATCGGTTCCAATGTGAGAGTGATGAATTACGTCATACTATCGAAAAGAACCGTTTAAGGCGTGAGTCGGAAGAGTTAGAAATGTTAAGGAAGAGAATTGTTGAGTTGGAAACTCGGCAAGACAATCCTGAAGAATCTCAACGAAGGGTTCCTATCCCGGAGAATGTCTATCTAGAAGCCGAGACTCCCTTGGCTCCTCAGTTGACAATAGAACCACTCCCCTCCAAAGTCAAAGTCCCTCAGATTGGCCTTTATAATGGTACCTCGGATCTAGATGCACATCTCGGTCAGTACACCTCGTGGATGGATCTTCATGGGGCAACCGACGCACTCAGATGTCGGATGTTTTCTTTAACTTTGGGACCTCGTGTTCAAAAATGGTACCACTCTTTACCCCGATGTTCAATATCAAAGTGGCAACAATTGAGAACGGCTTTCCGATCTCATTTCATCGGGGCTCGGGTATCTTTAATCCCGAAGGAGTCTATTGCCAATATCGTATAAAAAGATAATGAGAGCGTTAAAGACTATATTACTCAGTTTAATGAACGAGTACAAAATATGGAGCAATGTCATCCTGAAACGTTGCTGGTCACGGCCAAATTCCTTGTTCCGCTGGAGTATTTATCAGAATCAACCGACTTCATTTCAAGATTTTCTAGCTCGAGCTCAGCAGCACATTATAGCTGAAGAATCGATGTCGGTTCCTACTTTCGAGTTTTCTTCTAATAAGTCGAGAGCAGAACAATAATCGAAAAAGAAGAAGAACAAGTTCTTCAAACCAAACCAATCTCGGTTCGGAAATTCCAAAAATCCTGAGGTGCAAGAAGCCAGAGCTAAATATCTTAATGAGGTCAAATCCAGCTATCAGACGGTCTTTTCAGCTGGAGCTGCTACCATATTTGAAGAGTTGAAAGGAAAGGGAATTCTTCCTAACCCCCGACCTGTGAGGACTCCGGAAGAAAAGCTTGATAAAACGAGATACTGCTCATATCACAAGTCGGCGGGGCATGATACTGATGAATGTCTGGGCTTACTCTCTGCCTTACTGCGGCTTATTGGACACCCACAAGTCCAAAGATTCTCCAAGAATGCTGATTATAAACGGAAAGGCAGATTGCCAGAACCCCCAGATGACGACGAAGACGATGATCGTCCAATTAATCCGAAACGCATTAGACAAGGTGAAAAAGAAGTATACATGTTGAACCCGGAGGAGAATGATTCTTCGTCTTCAGTTAAAACTGAAGTGATTCAACGAAGTGGTTATTCTAATCCCCTTGGTGTTCATAGTATTCCCCGAGTTAATAACAGCAGCAGCAGCAAATCCTTTGAATCACGTCGACAAATGAAAGCTTATGCTCGAAAAGCTTACAACTCGGGTAAAACTGTCGTAACAACCAACCTCCGAGATAGAATCAATGCTCGGAATAATTGTCCGATTACTTTCAACATCGATGATGCTAGCTATTTTGTTCACCCACACTCTGATCCTCTCGTGATCATGGCACCAATTTGTGGAATACCAGTATATCGGATAATGGCTGATACAGGAGCATATTCAAGTATTTTAATGCTCCGCACGTTTGAACAAATGGGGATTGATCCAGCCGAGTTGAAACCCTGCAAAGATCAAGTACAAGGTTTCAACGGAACAATCACACCAACTCTTGGAGAAATAACAATGCCAATTCGGTTTGGGATTTCTGGACAAGCCTCCAAAGTAATCATGGAGACGTTCAAGGTGATGGATCTCAAAAACGAATATAATGCCATTGTGGGAAGAACAGCTCTATATAAACTTCGTGCAGCTGTCTCGATATTTCATTACGCTTTGAAATTTCCCACAAACAACGGAGAGGGAACCCATTATGGAGATCAATATGAAGCTCGTGGAATGGTATGGGTCAAGCCTCGGCATGAACCACCTTCTCCGATACATATGGCAGAAAACGTCCACGAAGAACGAGAAAAATTCTCAACTCTCGAGAACTCGGTACCTTTGATTACCGAGATGGAAATTGAATCATCCAAGAAGTCGAAAATTTCAAATATGAAATTTCATGGTGATTTAACTCTAGATCGTGGAAGACGTCCAGGAAAAGAACCAGTCCGCGAAGAAGACGAACTTGATCCCCGCGCTCAATTTAAAGAGAGAAACAAACTCGACCGAGCTGAACCATCAGAAGAAATTGAAGTAATTTTTATTGATGATCCTGTTTGCGATAAGTCGCTTTGGATTGGGGCCAATCTGGAAGAACCAATACGAACTAAACTCATCCAGTTTCTCAAGGCAAATTCAAATGTATTCGCCTGGAAACATGAAGATATGAAGGGAATTGACCCCAATGTGGCTTCACACCGACTTAATCTGGATCCAACTATCAAACCAGTAGTTCAGAAACGACGTAAACTCAGTCCAGACCGACAAAAGGCTCTTGAAGAAGAAGTTCAAAAGTTGATCGATAACAAGTTTATTCAAGAAACTAAATACCCGACTTGGGTATCTAATCCAGTTCTGGTAAAGAAGAGTTCTGGAGCATGGCGACCCTGTATCGATTTTTCCGACTTAAATAAGGTTTGTCCAAAAGATAGTTATCCACTACCTTATATTGATGACATGGTAGATGCCACTGCGGGACATGAACTGATGAGCTTTATGGACGCATACTCAGGCTATAACAAAATTCCAATGGATCCCAAGGAAGCGGAACATACATCTTTTTACTCTGCTCGAGGTCGATATTGTTATACAATGATGCCATTTGGTCTCAAAAACGTCGGGGCCACATATCAAAGGCTAGTTAACAAAATGTTTGCCAAGCTCATTGGGCATACCATGGAAGTTTATGTCAACGACATGTTAGTCAAGTCGGTTCACGGTGTTGATCACGTTAATCATCTGCGAGAAATGTTCAACATCCTTAGGGATTATTCCATGGTGCTGAATCCAAAGAAATGCACTTTCGGAGTCGGTTCTGGTAAATTCTTGGGATATATCGTGACTCAACGCGGTATTGAAGTTAATCCCTTGAAAATAAAAGCCATTATGGACTTAACACCTCCTACATCGGTCAAAGGTGTTCAAGCTCTTACTGGCCAACTTGCTGCTTTAAATTGGTTTATATCAAAGTCAACGGACCGATGTAGACCTTTCTTTGAGTCAATAAAGAAGGGTAAATACTTCGAATGGACCAAAGAATGTCAACAAGCTCTAGAAAAGATCAAAGAAATACTCCTTCGAACACCGACTTTACAGAAACCGGTACCTGAAGAAATGCTGTACTTATATCTGGGAGTAAGTGAAACAGCTATCAGTGCAGTCCTTATTCGAGAAGAAGGAAACCAGCAATATCCTATTTATTATGTCAGTAAAGCGCTGCATGAAGCTGAGCTACGATATCCACCAATGGAAAAATTAGTTTACGCCCTTATTATTGCAGCTCGAAAATTACGTCCTTACTTCCAAGAACATTCGATAACGGTACTCACTTCGTACCCTTTAAAATCGATTCTTCACCGACCTGATACATCGGGAAGACTGGTTAAATGGGCAATTGAACTCGGTCAGTATGACATCCATTACAAACCGAGGATGGCTATAAAAGCTCAGGTCCTATCTGACTTTATTGTCGAGTTCACTCCTGCAATTGAAACAGTTAATGAAGATCAAATATGGACTTTGTACGTTGACGGTTCATTAACTCGACATCGAGCTGGCGGAGGAATTGTCCTAATAGATCCTCATAACAAGATGTTTTGTCATTCCGTTAAATTTCTTTTTCCGGCAACAAATAATGAAGCTGAGTACGAGGCCTTACTATCTGGGTTAAGCCTTGCAGAATCCATGAATGTAAATAAGCTTAAGGTATTCTCTGATTCCCAGTTGTTGGTGAACCTATCTGGGTTAAGCCTTGCAGAATCCATGAATGTAAATAAGCTTAAGGTATTCTCCGATTCCCAGTTGTTGGTGAACCAAGTCCACGGAGAATTTGAAGTTAAAGAACCTCGATTGTTGCCGTATCTAACGCTTGTAAAACAGAGAGTGTCCAAACTCAATATTCAGTTAGAACATATTCCTCGCTCACAAAATATCCCGGCTGACGCACTCTCAAAACTTGCATCAAGCACTGGAATGGAAGATGTTGAATATGTTCAAGTCAGTTACCAGGAATCACCGTCGACTTCGATTAAGGAAGTCATGAATACCGAGTTACAAGAATCTCCGACTTGGATGACACCGATTGTGACATACTTAAAAACAGGGGTCTTACCTCAAGACCCAAAAGAAGCTCGATCTCTTCGAATTCGAGCAGCTCGGTTTACACTGGATAATGGAATTCTTTATAAAAGGGGATACTCTGTTCCCCTGCTGAAATGTTTAACCGAGCAAGAGTCGAGATATGTCCTTGAAGAAGTTCGTGAAGGAATCTGTGAAAATCACAATGGTGCGCGAGCATTAGCGTATAAAATACTTCGACAAGGATATTATTGGCCAACTCTGAAGATGGATGCAATAAATTGGGTTCGCAAATGCACAAAATGTCAAATATTCGCTCCAAATGTTAATCAATTTCCAGAATCTCTTAAGTCAGTATACAGTCCATGGCCATTTGCAAGATGGGGAATCGACTTAATCGGTCCGCTTCCAACTGGGAAGGGAGGCGTAAGGTTTGCCATTGTAGCAGTCGATTATTTTACAAAATGGGCTGAAGCCGAACCATTGGTGACGATTACCGAACAGAAAGTTGTCAACTGTATTTGGAAATCAATCATATGTCGGTTTGGCGTCCCGAGTTCAATCATAACCGACAACGGTCAACAGTTTGAAGGAAAACGACTCGAGGCTTTCTGTGAGGATTATCAAATAAAACATTTCTTCTCTTCACCATATCATCCTCAATCCAATGGCCAAGTTGAAGCGATCAACAAGATCATCGAGAACGGTTTGAAAACCCGACTTGATGCCGCAAAAGAGACGTGGCCCGAAGAATTTTCAAATGTGTTATGGGCCTACAGAACAACGGTTTGTCATGAAACCGGGGAAACACCTTTCTCCTTAACGTACGGGTCAGAAGCCATTGTTCCTGTCGAACTCGGATCCCTGACCTACCGAGTAACAAATTTCCACGACAAAACCAACTCGAAAAACCTGAAAACCAATCTGGATCTTTTAGATGAAACTCGCCTCATGGCAGGCCTTAAAAATGCCGCCTATAAACAAAGGAGCGAAAGGTTTATCAACTCAAAGATAAAGCCTCGATCATTCCAAGTTGGGGACCTGGTACTTAAAAGAATCACTGGACCGGATCCGGGGCCTTTGAAACCAAAATGGGAAGGACCATTCAAGATAAGTCAAGTGCTTCCAAAAGGTACCTACCGACTTGAAAAGCCAGACGGACTTACTCTTCAATATCCTTAGAATGTTGTTTACCTGAAGAAGTACTTCCAGTAACCGTTTGTGATGTATCTATGACTCTGTACACTTTTTTTATGAATATAAGAAAAATTGTGTGCTAAAGAGTCTCTTGAAAAGAACCGAGTACTTTAACTCGGTATAGTATTAGTCTTTACGTAGCCAAGCCTTTAAACTTGGACAAGACTAATATCTTACTAAAAAATCTAAAGGATTATCTTGATCTTAACCGAGCTCTATAACTCAGCGAGATATACCCTTTCGGCTAAAGTATTAACCTTCAAATGACTAAGTTCAATAACTTAGGAAGGTTAAGGGCAATTTTAAATTAATGGAACAAGTATCTTTAAATTCAGGTCCTCGAGTTTGATCTGAGTAAGAGAAAATTCCGTCTTCCATCAACTTATAATAAAATTAAGTTGATAAAGCCCGCAAATAAAAATTAAACACTTTGCCAACACCTCAACACTTGAAAAATTCAGCAAAAGTAAAATGACATGCTGAATATGATAGTCGGAACTAAAAAATACCGACTTATTCAAAATTCCGAGTTCAATATACTTGGAAACATATGAATGAAAGCAAATGTAAACAAAAACCATTCATTCATAATATGTTGTTCATCGGAATCTATTACAACTACAAAATAAAATAAACTGAGTGTCCCGACATGCCGGGAACACTTGAAAAAAGAAAAAGGCAAAAAACAGAAAAATAAAAGAAATTCAAAACAAGCTAAGCACTATCATTTTCCTTAGTTGCTTCTTCATTAGCCTTGTCAGCCCACAGCGAGTCTTCCACATCCTCGCCGGTGATTTGCTTGAACATCTGTCTGCCGATATGTTCGAGCACCCGATCTTCCTCTGCCTTAGCAGCCTTCTCAACAGCTGAAAGAGTTACCGGAATGCGCTCATCAACAACAGCATCTTCCTCGGTAACTCCATGAACTTCAATCCCCTCTGGCTGCTCGACGCCCTGAGACAATTCTTGGATTTTCTTTTCAAGGAAAGCCAGAACGGCCTTCTGAATCTGTTTCGGGGTCATCTTCTCAATCTCCTCCTCCATATTAACTTCCGCTAACGTCTTCACATAGACGTCAGCAAGCTCTGTCCTCTTTTCTTTCTCGGTCTCAAGGAGCATATCAACAAAAGACCGACGGAGGCGAGCGTCTCTTTCTTTGCTTAGAGGGGGAGGGCGAGAAATTTCTGAATTTTCATCGGCGGATTTCAAAAGCCACTCACATAATTCTTTTTCATCTTCGTCAGCATCGATGTGAGCGGACTCGATTTTGGAATCAAAGTTGTGCTTCTTAATTTTGAAAAGAAGATATTGGCGTAGCTCTTCAACATCATAAAGACCGGCATCAAATCGCTCAACGATCCAGCGAAGGTTGATGCAAGTATTCATCTCCAGCTCTCGGTCTTCATCCTCGGAATCGGGTTCAGTTTTGGCCTGAAGTCGGTGGGCCTCCGCTTCAAGGATCCTCCCAGCTTGAAGGCCATCATTGTATTTTTTTCTCAGCGAACTTGATCTTTTCCTCTTGAAGTCTGCTGAGGTCGGCACGATGAGCATCTCGGTCCTTCATTAGTAATTCCTCAACCTCGGACCGACTTTTCTGAGTAAGTTCATGTGCTTCTTGCTCCTTACGATGTAGTGATTCACACCGAGCAAATTGTTCTTCAAGAATCTTTACGCGCTGCTCGGAAGTGATCACTTGACTGGTTAGCTTGAGCACATCAGAATCAAGACTAGCCTTCTCGATTTTCAGAGTCTCGATTTCGCCTTGACCAATCACAAGTTGCTGATCTTGCTCGGCGATCTTCATCTTCAGAGCAGCCTCATTATTAGCTGCTTCCTCCCTCAGAGATGCAAGGGCTCCATCTCTGAGTTCTAGTGTGTGTTTCTTCTCGTCTACCTGAGCCGCATTAAGTCAGAAATCATCTTCGGCCATTGCGAGGCTGACTAGAGCTCGGCCGAGACAAGCTTTGGTGTATCTGAACTTATACGCACTCGGTAGAGAGGACACACCAATCTCATACCTCGAATCCCATACCATCATTGGGACCCGAGCAGCGTCAATAACATGGCTCGGCAACTCAACCGAACTTGAAATCTCAGGAATCTCCACCGATTCAAAAGTCGAGAACCATTTCTCGACCGACTCCCGAGGTTGTCTAAAGTTCAGCACCCTCTCCTCATCGATGGGTAAGAATGAGCGATCAACCAATGGCTCCTTTTTCTTCCCTTCTCGCTGACTGACATCATGCCTCTTCTTCGTTCATCCCTCAACAACTTGGACACTATCGGCATGTCTTTTTCTCTGTCGGGTTAACGGAGCCTCATGTTCCTCAACCACATTTTGGTTACCCTCGAGCTCGATAGAAACAACTTCAACAGTTGGCGGGGCCTTGGGTGGAGTAACTTCAGTAACCGGCTCAACTTCAAATAAACCAGTAGCAGCGTCATCGGTAGCAGTAATCGGGCCAGGCGCCGCAATCGTTAAAAGATTTGGTTGCGTAACTTCGGCAGTAGCAACCGACGTCACACCATCACCGACGTCGGTCTCTTTCGGATGCATAATCGGGTTGGCCAGGAAAGCCTTTATCAACTTCTTGCGACCCATTTCAGATATGCGTTGCTCTTTGCTTTTTCCGACTTTGGTTCGAAGGTCTAAGTTCGGACTCTTTTGACGAAAAGCCTTGGCGTCGCGAATAGTCTTGAATTCGAGAACTCCAAGAAGCGGATAATACACTGCAAACAAAGAAATCCAAGTTATAATAACTTTCAAGAGTAACCGACTTCAAGTAAGATGAAAGTTTATAACTTGAACTTACCAGGCTGAAAACAAGGGTCCGAAATATCAGGACAAAGGCCAGTAGCTTTTAACCTTGTATCTTTTAAAACCAGTTTGAAGTTGCGCTGTCCTTTCTTCAACTTGAATAGCTCAGAAATCCTTCCTTTCAATTCTGCACTGAGCTTCACTTCCTTTCTTCTAGCTGCAAATAGTAAAATTGCTGACCTGTTAGTACAAAAATAAAGAAAGTCAGGCCAACTCAGTACAAGGAATGTCGAAAAAACTTACAATATGCAGAATTAATTTCGATGGGTATTGACATCCCATCGATTAAGGGTTTAGAAAAATTTGGAGTCTGCCAGTCTCCGCCGACCCAAAGCCATTCTTCTTGAAATCCATGAAGAGAATCTGGAACTTCGGTGATCAAATCACCGATTTTTAATCCACCTTGAGGTTTCCCCGCGCAAGCATAACAAATCAACGGGTCGGCCACTTGCCTATCAGCACACCTTCTAAACATGGAAAGGCTTCTTATCTCTTCAGCCGTTGGCATGTCCCAACCCTTTTCCTTCAATAGCACCATGAGGCCGATGATCCTCTTCCATGTGTTCGGTGCTATTTGACATAGACCGAATCCCAGTCTCTCAAATAGTCTGTAATCAGAGCAGGGAGTGGAAATCTCAATCCCGACTTCAACGAATCGGCAAAAACGCCTACACAGCCTGGAGGAGAGCAGGTTAATCTTTCTCCTGGATAAGGAGCAAACAACCTTACCAAGGAAGGAACATAAACTTCCCCCCGAAGCATGACGATGTCGGCATCAGTCAAAATGCTCGGCTCGCCTCTATACTCATCAATTGGTTCAGGCCACCGACGTGCAGGACGCCTCCAATAATCCGGAAAAGACATAGCATTATCTTCTACCGACTTGTCCTCTTCGATTATATCTTTATTCAAGTTCAGTCTTTCCACAAGAATAGGATCCCACCGATAATACTCAAGAGGCAGTTTCAAATCCTCGTCGGTAAAAACCCTAACCTCAGAAATTGTACGACTACTGCTATCTTCGACGTGAGAAGTCATCTTTCCGAAATTAATGGGAAAATAAAAACGAATTCGAAACTGGCGAGCACGAAAATAAAAATCAGGGCAAAACCTTACCGAAGATCTCAAAGCTCGAAGTTGAAGAAGACACAGAGAAATCACGCAAATCACACGAGATGAAAATAGAGGAAGAAATTCAAAGGATTTAAGATCTAGAGATGAAAGCAAAGAATACAAAGATAAAAGGTAAAGAAACCCTTTACAGTCAAAACCGATAACAATTTATAGGTTTTGATTTATAACCGTTGATCAAATCCGAGATTGGCGCGTGTAACGGGCGTGTCCCTAAATAGTGCAAAGTTACAGTAATGATTAACAGGCGTGGGCAAATCCTGAAACGCCATGTCGCTTGAAAATTCTATCCGTTGGACCCATTAAATGTGGACACGTCTTTTGAGAACCGCCATGTCAGTCCAAACGTTACATAACCGCCACTGACAAAGTGGGAAATAAACCAAGTGTTCCCATGTCGGTCACAAAATAAAGAAGAAGTCGGTAAACCACCAAGTCGGAATTATAAAGACAATAACAACATCAGCAGCCATTTGACAAGAAGCTCAAATACCTACTAATGTCGGGGGCCTCTCTGTTGATAGCCGACTTGGTTTCATGAGGTTAGAGCCGAAGGTTAATTGTTTCAGGTTAATTGTTTTGTTCGATTAATAGTCCCTCAGAAATAGCTAAACTTAGCCCAAGTCGGTACGAGTTGATCACCGACTTCTAGATGGTCAAACCGACGTCTAGATAATCGACAAAGTAAAAACCGACTATCTATCAGAAGCCGACAACCGACTTCACCAATGTGATTATGTCTACAAAAGATTATCCGTTCATCCGACAATCCGGGAAGATCGAATTTCCAAGCAAGAGGTGTTGTACACGTTCGATTGGACCATCAAAAACAAAAAGCAATCATTGATGCTCCCTCATTTCATTACACACCGTTTACTAAAGCTGCTCAACATTAAATGTAATCTTATCTACCTCGGACAAAAAGACAAAAGCAACCGAACTATAAATAGCAGAATTTATGGTTGTACGAGGATTTTTTTCTGAATCTTGGAACACACATTGTACACGGACTTGAAATGATCTCGGTCAAGAATAAAAAACCGACTTCCTGTACTCTTGTGAACATATCAATAAAATCCAATTCTACATTTATCTTTGTTTAAACCCACCATGTTGTTTGTGATTTTTAGTTGTTAATTCCATACAGTTTTAACAAAAACGGATAAACATATTTTTTGAAGTCGATCGTAATAACATTTGTTGACAACCAACCTGATTTTTCAGATATTTTCCAAGATTAAAAGGAGGATTTATTAATATTATCCTCAACACTTCTTCCAGCCCTATTCCTACAACAAACTTAACCCACCTCGATACAAATAAGGAAGTAAACCGACTTTACACATAAAAACGACCCGACTTCACTTACGTCGGTGGACCGACCTCACACTAAAGACAAAACCGACTTCTCGAATATTCTTACTTGAAGATTATCCACACAAACCGAGGTCCAAGGTAGTTGGATCCCAAAGTAGGTGACAAGGCACGTGTCTGATTGGGCCACATATTACTTTGTCACCAAATCAGACCCAAAACGTTGTGTACAAAGAAGTGTTTACTAATTTATAAAGTTTTAATTTTTTTTTTCCATTTATATTTGTTACATATCTACATAGTGAATTAAATTTAATGTTAATATTAAAAAAGATTCAGAAAAATATACCATCACGTGCATCGTAAGGGTCAGTACTAGTATAGATAAACTCGTAACAAAATTTAAAAAAAAAAAACGGATACAACAAATAAGTTTATTTGTTAAGATATATTTGGAAGATATCTCATCTGTAATAAATTCGCTGGAAAAAAAAAAATACTTTTAAATCTTGTCTTAACCAAAATTAGAAAGTTAAAAAAGAATTAACTAGGATTTTATTACTATATTGAGTAAATAGGTAACCTTATTATATAGTAACTAGTTCGTGGCCCGTGCGATGCACGGGAAAACAATCTTACGATTGTACTATAAATTAAATATATAAATAATATTAATCATGATTTATCCATTGTTTTGAAATTAAACCGAGTTGGACACAATCTGACCGGATGCACCGAGAACCAGTTTATAACCAGTCTAGTTCGCTTAAATAAAATATTTGCTCTCGAATCTGTCTACACCAATCGGTTGGACTGGTAGGATCGATACGATTTTATAAATAAATTTTGTTATATTTAATCTATTTTAAATAAATTTCTATATTTCAATAAAATAGAGATTTATAAATTATTTATCAATTAGTTTAAACATTTGAATTTATAATTTTTTTAGATATCTAAGGAATACAATTTATTTAAATTTATTACAAAAGTACTACATATATATATATATATATATATATATATATATATATATATATTAAAATGATTATAAATAAAAATCTGAACAAACTACAAATGATTTAATAAAATAGCTTGATCGTTTTGATGACGGTCCAGTTTTGCAAACCTTATATTTATTGTACATTAATAAATATTATAATAAAATATTATTTAATTCACATAAATATTAATAAAATGATATATAAATATTCATAAATCATTAAACATGTTGTCATAAAAGTATTGTTAATACGATTATTTGAAGTTTGGACTACATCACATTCACGTAATAAAATACTTTCAATATAAAATTTATATTTAGGTTCAATAATCGATTTAGTGTGGTCGAACTGATACATAACTTAGTCACCTGGGACTAACCAAGTTGTGTCAAGTTTTTTTTTATTATTTTAAATGCCACCTAAAAGTAATTCAATCAACCTGGGCACTACCCTAATTCAATCACTCGATTGACCCCGAAGAAATTTTCTTATTTTCTTTAAATATATTTAATTTTATGAAATAAAAATATTTTATAATTTATATAATAAATGTCTACACCAAATGATAGTATATTAAGATTATAAATAATATATCTAAAGATGAATTAATTATTTTTACTTTATGCATATTAATAAAAAATAACATTGTGATTTTCAAAAAACTAAGATTAATTGATTGATTATGCAATTTAAAGAATATTTTTAGCGTTCAATATTTTTTTTAAAGGTACAAATATAAAGACCGAGATTCTAAAACTTTTGTTATATTTTGAATTGAGATTTTATAAATGTAGAGACCGAGATTTTAATGTTGTTCGTTGTTTCTAAGAAAAAAATAAAAATAAAAACATACACAATTAATAAATCTTAGCCGGATTTTTTAAATAATAAAATGAACTAAAGCCAGAAATTTAAGGTAGCATTTAATGATGTATGATTTTTAAAGAAAAAAATAAGAAAAATAATAAAACTTACTATTTATAGGCGGCATTAAATTCTTACCTATTTTTTTGCTACTATTTTTGGTAAATGATAATTCTTGAATTTTTTGCTACTATTTTTGGTAAATGATAATTCTTATTATATATATATATATATATATATGATCGCGCTCTGGTAAGAATGGTGCTTAGTGAAAGAAATAAGAATAAATCTTAGCCATTCGATCATATGATCCAATGACTCAAAAAATCAACACCCATTAAGGGTAATGTGGTAATATCTCAACCATCTACCTCAGTGGGACCCACCCCATCATCAACATGTCACACATTCACAGCCTGTCAACCCCACTCTCTCCCGTTCACCCAGCCTGTCAACTCCTCTCTCTCTCTCTCACACACACACACAGGCACATATACACAATCGAGACACACCCAATCACACACGGCGGAGCACTGCCGCCGGCCGCCTGACCTCCTCATCGGCGCCGCCCGTTGCGGGTCTGCAAAATGCCGTGTGGCAAGGCAGTCGGAAAGCTGACCGATTTATGTCGCCGGAAAAGGTGAATTAGACGGCAACAGTGCACGGTCACAGGGATCCGGTTTCTGGCTACTGCACCCGTCAGACGCCGTCGTCATCACCCATCAGACGCCGTCGTCATCGGCCACACCGACGCACCTTCACATTGACGCCGACGACCGGCATGGAGGCGCGATGCTAATCAGAGTGCCGATCTCACCGGAGACCACGGCTAGCAGGGGACACGAAATTGCGCCTGACGACCTGCAGAGGACTATCTGGTTGTCCGACATCACGGCGGCGCTGTTCCCGACGTCCCTCAGTCGCCAACTTCGGAATGGAAGGCACTATGTCCGGCGGGAGGAGTGGCGAATCGGCCATATCAGCTGGGTCTAAGGCGACAGAGACGGCATCGCCGTCTGCAGAGGGCAGGGAGGTGGCTGGGCGGCGGCCAGAAAGATGGATAGGGGAGTGGTGGGGTTTTCATTTTGAGAATTTGACATTATTCAGAGACCTATTTGCAAATTTGATAAAAAATTGATTGTATTCAATTTAGCCCATATGCATAATTTGTAATTTAGAGAAAGTATATACAAAATACCTTTTTATATATATTGTTTTATTCACATATATGAAAATAATAAATATAACATTAAATAGAAATAATATAAAATAATAAATAATATTTTTGAAATAAAAAATTAAAATATAATATAAATAATAAATATTTCAGTTATTTTGATAAATTTGATTAAATTGGTTCAGTTTGATTTGGGGTTAGGAAAAAAAAGGCCAAAATGCACAATAGTTTTAAACATGTTTCACTAAATTTCATATTAGTGAATATCAAAATGCAAAATAATGATATAACGAATGCACGTTAATTCGTTCGGGAATGCACATTAGTTTGATATATTGTAAATCATTATTTTTATATTTTAGCGATATATGTTGTTTATTTTTAGGAAAAACACAAAAATAATAATAGTATGAAATATTAAATCAAAAATTATAAAAAATAAATATATTTTTATTATATAAATAATTTGATGTTTGCAAAATAATGTTAATTAAAATACGTTAATAAAGTTTTTAAAATTGAGATACACAATAAAAATAATCTATCAATAGAATGCAGAATAATATTAGACGAAATGCAGGATATTATTTGTGAGAATGCACAATAGTGCTTTCAACTTCTTATATGTTATGTATTTTAAATTAAAATTAATACAAAATAAAAAAAATAAACGTTAAAATATTGAATATATTTGTAAATATATAAATAATAAATAATTTATATTATTCAAATTAATTAATGTTAATAGGTCAAATAAGTCTATTATTTCATATTGATTTCAGTTTGTTGTGGATTAGATCATTACTGCAATTGCACAATAGTGTTAGACGAATTGCACTTTCATGATTATCACGTTGCACAATAAAACCCAAAAACAGTTGACCTCAAATTTGCGGTTTGAAATTTTAGATTTCGTTTCGATTATCTATTTTTATTTTTAAACTATTGTTATTTCAGTTGATGTCGGCTTTATTTTTTAAAATAACCGAATCGAAATAGCCGAAAAAAGACCGAACAATATAGAAAATAATATTACTCATTTTTTTTATTTTTATGTATATCATTGCACATTAAGGTTGTGCAAGATGCACGTTAGTGACTATTAAATTGCACCATGTCGAACGAAACCGAAAAATCCAATTTTTTCAATTCGAAATATTTTAAATTTATGTCCGAACATATTTCTTTAATTTTACAAATTCGGTTATTTCGATTCAATGTTTTTTTTTTAATTTCGCTTACCTTACGGTCAAAATATTTAACAAAATATAGTAACATTTTTTTTTTTTTAGATTTTTATATAATATAATATTTATTTTAAATATCAACTAAAGTTATTAAAATTTATTATAGTTTGAATAATTACGAATTTGACTCATGAACTAAATTGGAAGATATTAAAATTTCAGAAATTGCAATCAAGGCCTTATTATTTATCAAATTCACAAACCATAGCCCTCATCCAACATTTTGACAGCCACTCCTTTCATCTACCCGTCGACCACCAGGACCGCCGCCGACCACCATCTCTCACAGGTCACGGCCATCTCCATTGCCGGCGGCGCATCAACCGGGATGTTCAACCACCTCCATCAATCTAGCAACCACCACCGACGGCAGATCTACGGGATGATTTGCTGGTTTCTGCAGGAGGATCGTCGCCCGTCGCTGATGACGGGATGTGGTGGCCCAACGGCGGGGCTGTGGAGCCGTCACTGCATAGATCATCAGCTGTCGAAAGCAACGGAACCTTGGTTCGAGAAGGGGGCACCCCTGGGAAATGCCTTCGATCAATTGAAGAACGATGCGCACGGAGAAAATCCCAGATGAACTGAAATCCTAAATCGCCAAAGACTGAAAGGAGTGGGCCCTTGAAGAAAGCGATGGAATGGTTGTCAAAGAATGAAGTGATGACAATGTCAAATGTCAGTTTGCTTTTTGGTTTTCCATGAAATTAAAGACGAACCGATAAAAAGGGGAAATGTGCCATCTCTATAAGCCACGTAATGATCCGCATTTGATCAAAATCCGGAGGCACCCTTTCTATAGCATTAACAAACTGGAACCCGGTTAGATTCTATCCTGCATTGTCATCCTTCACCTCGAAGAGGATGCTTGGTGAACGGGCTGGGAGGCGCGTCGGTCGGACTGGGGAGTCACGGTGGCCAAACTGAATATGCGCGACGGCTTGTTGCGGAGTCGCCGCGTCCAAGCTGAAGATGCGCGGCGTCAGATTGAGGTGTTGCGCGGCCAGGTTGGTGATGCACGGCGGTCGGACTGTGCAGGTGGGGCGGCCGACGGACGGGACTGATCTGCAAACGGTGGTTGGGAACGGTGGCGACGAGACTGGACGGCCGATTTCTGGCAGCGGGTGGAAGACGGCGGCGGCAGGTGGTGGTGCCGATTTGTTGTGCGAGTGTGTGTTCTCTGCGTGTGTGTTTTGTGTGTGTACTGTGTGTTTTTGGCGTGATTGTGAGAGAGAGAAAGAGAGTAAATGTGGTGGGTGGTTGTTGGTGGGACCCATTGGGATGTGTAATGTCTAATTTAACCCTACTTAATGCTAAATATGTATATTTGACCATAATGTGTATGTTAAATTACCATAATGTATATTTGACTTGATCATGACCATTAAGGTGCTTGATCCAAATATCCAGATTTATTCTTATTTCTTTCACTATCTACCATTCTCATTGGATCCTAACTATATATATATAGATATAGATATAGATTACTTTATTAATTTCTAGATATGGTAAACATGATTTTTTATCAAAATAATTATTATTTTAAAGATAATCAAACATTTTTATATACATAGATTTATTTTAGATCTTCTGTATTTACGTTCATTGTATGATTCGAGTCGAAAGAGCAAAAAACGGAAAAAGAAAAACGGTGACTATCATTATGATTTTGACATGCAAAAGGGTGATCGTTAAAGTTACATAATAATAATAGGGTTTAATGCACCAAACCCCCATGTATTATACGAAATCTGCGCGTTTCCCCCTTGTATTTTAAAAATTGCGTCAGACCCCCTTCTATTAAGGTTTTGTATGCGTGAAACACCCAAAATCGTCTAAATTTTGGGTGTTTCGCGCATACAAAACCTTAATAGAAGGGGGTCTGACGCAATTTTTAAAATACAGGGGGAAACGCGCAGATTTCGTATAATACAAGGGGGTCTTGTATATTTTATCCAATAATAATATAACTTGGATCCCAACTCAATTATTTATTTTGTCTGACAATAAAGCAAAACATAAATTTGCTACGACTTCTGCTCGTATTTTTTTCTTACGTATTTGCTTTGAATCTAAGTTGGGTTTGATGCAAGTTGGAGGAATGGAGGAATTCGGGTTCAACAATATTATTACAAAGCACTCCTTCAATGTTTGTTATCCGCTCAGATTGAATAACTCAACTAATTAAACGAGTGATGTTGTCACAATTTAAGTGGGTATGTTTTTAATTTCGGGATTTAGTTTATTTTATTATTTAAAAAATTCGGTTAAGATTTATTAAATGTGTATATTTTTATTTTTATTTTTTTCTCAGAAATAACGAATAACATTAAAATCTCAGTCTCCATATTTATAAAATCTCAATTCAAAATATATCAAAAGTTTTAGAATCTCGGTCTTTATATTTGTGCCTTTAGAAAAATATTGAACGCTAAAAATATTCTTTAAATTGTATAATCAATCAATTAATCTTAATTTTTTTAAAAATTACTATGTTTATTTTTTATTAATATGCATAAGTAAAAATAATTAATTTATATTTAGATATATTATTTATAATCTTAATATACTATCATTTGGTGCAGACATTTATTATATGAATCATACAATATTTTTATTTCATAAAATTAAATATATTTAAAGAAAATAAGAAAATTTCTTCGGATCAATAAGGTGATTGAATTAGAGTACTGCCCAGGTTGATCGAATTACTTTTAGATGATATTTAAAATAGTCAAAAAACTTCACACAACTTGGTTGGTCCTACGTGACTAAGTTATGTATCAGTTCGACCACACCAAATCGATTATTGAATCTAAATATAAATTTTATATTGGAAATATTTTATTACATGAATGTAGTCCAAACTTCAATTAATCGTATTAACAATACTTTTATGACAACATGTTTAATGATTTATGAATATTTATATATCATTTTATTAATATTTATGTGAATTAAATATTAGTTTATTATAACATTTATTAATGTACAGTAAATATAAGGTTTTCAGAACTGGACCGTCATCGAAACGATGAAGCTATTTTATTAAATCATTTGTGATTTGTTCAGATTTTAATTTATAAAATTTTAATATATATATATATATATATAGTACTTTTTGTAATAAATTTAAAATGTGTTACTTAGATATCTAAACAATTTATAAATTCAAATGTTTAAACTAATTGATAAATAATTTATCAATACTCTATTTTATTTAAATATGTAATTTTATTTAATAAATTTTAAATATAACAAAATTTATTTAGAAAATCGTATCGATTCTACAGTCCAACCGACTGGTGTTGACGGATTCGAGAGCAAATGTTTTATTCAAGCGAACTAGACTTGTTATAAACCAGTTCTCGGTCCATTCGGTCGGACTGTGTCCAACCCGGTTTAATTTAAAAACAATGGATAAATCATGATTAATGTTATTTATATATTTAATTTATAATACAATCGTAATATTGTTTTCCCGTGCATCGCACGGGCCACGCACTAGTTGAATACGATAACGGAAGCCTTTTTTTTTTTCCTTACTTCATAGTATATTATATGGGGTGTGTAGCGCCCCGTTTGATTTATAGAATTTCGCGGATTATTCTATTTATCGAATGTTATTCATGAAATTATATTTATATTTTTTGCCGCGATATCTACTTAAATTATGGGTTTAAGTACTCAATCGTTTTATTTTAAAATGTTCGTCGTTCGGCGATTTCGATTTAATCGCGTAAAACCGAATTTAATCCGTTCGATTTATGGACTTGTTCGGATTATTTATTTATCGGTATTTTATTTTATTTACCCGAATTTATTTTATTCATTCTCGATTATTAATTTCGAATGTGATTATGTGCTCGTACTTGTCTAATTGTTTTATTGAGTAAATTTTTAATATCGAGCCGAATCGTAAATTACTTATAATTGTCGATGGAGCCGGATCGAACTATATTCTTAATTGTTCGAGCGAATCGAATAACGGTCCAAGTCGGGATTTTGAACCGAGCACGCGCCCAAGCGAAACGGGCCTTAGCCGCGCGCTTTTCCCGCGGCCCGCACCCGTCACATGAAGCTTCCGCCCAACCCTTCGGCCCGCCCGCCAACCAAGCCATCTAGAAGCTTGAGTTTGAATTTTAAATTCCCAAAGATCAGCTCCATTATCCCATGAATTGAGCTTTTTGACCAGATCTTTAAGGGAATTAACACCTACCTTAAGTGATAAAAAGGTAACCCCCTTTCTCCTTTCTCCTTTCTCCCTCCCTCTCTCTCTCACCATTTTTCTCCTCTCCCCCTCAAAACTTCAGCCCTCATCTCATCACCCTCCCTCGCTCTCCCTTTTCTCATTGTACGCCGGAAAAGCTCGCCTCTAACCGCCGGAGAATCCAACGTCCGCCGCTACCGCACGTAAACCAGAGACGACGCGCGAGAGCCGCGACCCCGCCGCGTCCTACCCTCCACGAGCTGCAACCTCCGACCACCACGCACGATCCAAGGAGTTCTCGAGGACCTCTGGACGTCACCTTTGCCGTGCGAGCCGACCCCCAACACCGAGCACGCCTAGAAGACGAGTTTCCCACCCCTAGGAGCTGAACCGAGCCTTGCCGCGCCCGTGTCTTCTTCTCCTCTTGGTGTTTGGGTAGTCTCCTAAACTCCATTAAATATTATGTGTTTCATATGTGTCATGGCTGAATATATGATATGATATGTGTTTTGATGTCAAAAGGTTGGCATAATGTATTATTTTTATATTCATGAATCTGATCTTTAGGGTTTAAATTTAAAACCCATAGGATCTGATGTGTACTCGTGGAAATCTTGTGGATTCTATAACATATGAGTGTCCTGGTGATAATGGTTTTGATCTTGTGTCATTTGGAGTTCTAAATATGGAGTTATGAATTTTTGAATGTGGTGTTGCTGCAATTATTTGTAAAATCCGTGATAACTCGAGTTGTTGTCCGAAAATGCTGAATTTTTAGTATGTTGTTCTCTGATGTATCTTGTCGTTGTGTATAATTTTCATAATTTTTGGAATCCATTTACTATGGTAAATATTTAATTGAAAGTTTCTGCTGAATATTGTATAAATTATGAAAAATCGACCCCTTGCTGAAAATGGTTGAATTTTGGTTTATATGCTCATTCGATGATGTGTTATGTGATATAAGAATATCAAATTTTATTGAATTCATTTTGGTGGATTTTTTATGAAAACATGATTTCTGCTGAATTTTTCAATGATTGCTATAATTCGTGTGTTTAATAATTTGAGCTGAAATTTTTATATTTCGATCCTCACATGCTATAGTTGTTTGTGTAAAACTTTCAGTACTTAAATCGTTCGTTAGGTCAGACTTTAAATTCATGCTCGTTTTTGCTGAAATATTGTTTTAATTTTATAAAATCGCAGGTTTAAGTGCTATGGCTGAAACTTGGCAGCATTGATGTATTCAGTGAGGTGTCATGTGCCTAAATTTAGAAATAAATATCATCCATGAGGCTGTTCAACAGAAAATGTGATTTACGTGTCAAATTTTTCAAATATTGGTTGAATAAGTTAACTGATGAATTTTGGCATGATTTTTAATATGATGTCCTCTTTGCATGTATTATAAGTGGTGTGAAATTCATGTTAGATGGCTGAGTATATTATGAGTTAGTCTTTTTATGTGTTTTTCCTTTTTGGTTTGAGTCGAGTCGACTGTTCCATAATTACACGAGAATTTTCCACGAGCCACTTAGTCGACGGATTCTACTAAGTTTGTGTGATCATTTGACTTGTTGTAATCGAGAGTTCATCTTGATTTCGTGTAGGTGTTCTGAGGTGTTGACCTCAAACCCTATCCTCTCGAGCTTTGTTTGTGAATTGTCGTTGCTTTCAGGTGGGTACATTTACGTTGTATCTATAATTTGTCTCGATGGCTTTTGTATGCATGAGAGCCCTAGTCTAGGTGTCCCGTTGTTAGTTCCTTTGAGGAAATGCATAAGCAGTGAGAGGTCACCTGCCTGTTGTATCCCGGAGGAGGACGCCCCGGTCCGTGTGTTATTCGGAAGGGGAAAAAGAACTCAACTCTTCTAGAAAGGATCCCTTAGCCATTGTAGCCAGGGTGGGAAGGTTTTCGGTTACATCCTTGTCGTGTCTGGTCGGAAGGTTTGTTGTATGTACATAGGAGGTTTGCAATAGGGCTAAGTAGGGAGTTAGACCTGGATTCTATGCATACATTATTTATGGTTTTGAATCTTTATGCGGGATATACTGTGCGATAATGGTGAGCATAATGGTTTTCTCACCCCCATTACATTTCTCCTTGTCTGCTCTTCCTCTATGTAGGTTGAGCATAGCTGACGGTGGCGGCGTAAAGACGATCGAGTGGTGGTCTTTTGTCGATTGCGTTATCGTTATCTTATGCTTCGCCTATTTATGATTTTGTTTAACTATTGCTTTTGACTTAATTGATTTTCTGCTTTGACTTAGATACATTGATTTTGTCGGGTTGAACTTCTGGGATTATGATTAACTTTATGGTTGGTTTTGGAATTTAATAAACTAATTGGTTTAAATTTATATGAGTATGTGTTATGCATGTATAGGTCAAATATACGTGTTAATATTATGTTTAAATGTTCTTGGTAGATAAGTAGCGTCCGTTGATAATCAAGTCTTTAATTGAGAATTTGCGAAAAATTAACTTTGATTTTCATAAATAAATTCAGTAAATTCTTTAAAATAAAACGGGGCGTTACAGTATGGTATCAGAGTTAGTCTGCGTTTTTGTAGACTGTCTCTGGTGTTAGTGTGTTTAATGACCATTTGACCACTTGCTTCGTCCAGCCGCGCCAGCTCAAAGTATGTATTCATAAGTGATGATGATATTGCTTATGATATGATATGATGTGATTAACGTTTGATTAATTTAGGGCTTAAGAATTTATCCTCCAGTTTTTAGCATTCTTGAACTCTAGATGAGTTGCAAACTTTATTTGTATGAACTTGAACTCTAGTGGTGAAGAGTTAAGTTCTGGCTTGAAAAATTATTGGTTGGGAAATTCGATGTGATGTTATCGAGATAAATTCTGTTTATAGCAGTTCTCTCGCTATAAATTTAATGTCTTCGAGTGAGGGCCATTCGCATTGCCATATCAGGATGAGAAGGTTTAAATGAGGGGAGCAGAAGACTGAAGAAATCCGAGGTGTATGAGTTATTCGGGAGTCTGTAACCGTTGTCATATGCGCATTAGAACCCAATCGAATGCGAACTGGGAGTAGAGTCTGGGTGCCTTGTCCACGCCGTTGTTCGACCACGATGGGTAGTGAGAGAACTTAAAACGTAACACCTTTGCGACTCTCGAGAGTGGATAAACCTCGAGAAAAGTGATAGTGACCTATTCTTTTGCGAAAATTCTCAAATGAAGGAATCCGACCTTGTTCTTAGGGCGGATAGACCGATCCGACACCGCGTGAATATTTTTATGCCGCAATTTCGAGTGACATTTCTGTCTTGAAAAAGACGTCAAAAATTCTCTTCCGTGTTTTGAACCGCGAGCGTTTTTCTAGCGACAGCGGGACTTACTGGGGACAACAGGAATTGATAGTGAAGGCAGTAAATCGTGGACTTGTGGAAGCCAAGCCGTCTTGTTCCTTCTTAAGCTTTTGCCTTCTTGTAGGCTTTTGCAAACCTTATTTTATTTCCTTTTCGCTTGGCAAACTAATGTTGAATTGTGCTTGAGACTTCTTTTGGGCTATGCAATTTCTATATTTTGAAACTTTCGCTTGCCTTTTCTTTCTTTATGTAAGAAGAAGATCGGATGGAGATAAGTATCTTATTTTTTTTCTGTAAATCCGAGTCTGCCTCCGCGAGTCTAAGAACCTTGTTTAGAATTGCCTTGAAGGCAAGTTCAAAGTTTGTTTTTGAGACCCTTGTCGATTATCCAATTTTCGCATTTTCGCTAGATTTTCCCTCCCTGGCGTACAAATTCAGATGGAATTTAGCATCGACATTTTAATCTTCAGTTGATCCTTATCTTATGAAACTTGTTTCGTGATACCTCTAGCTCGATGCGAAAAGTTCAAAAGAGCGAGTAACGTTACAGTTCAAGGGAATACAATAGCCTTGAGATAGGCGGCGAGTCATAGACACCAAAGGTTTGCGATCGACCTAGTTCTTCTTCTCGTTTTGTTTGGGGTATAGCCGTGTTTAAACCCCTACCTTGGTTTCGCTGTGCGAGTAATTTTTCAAGCGTTCCAACTCTAAATTTCATACCTCTTGAAGTTTAGCCAATTCTTATTTATCTTAATTTGGGTATCGACTTTGTTTTGACACACCTGATTGCAAGTAAGATTAAGCATCTTTTTGCTTCTACTTATCTTTATTCGCTTGCGAAATATGTAACTTTAGTTGGGATGTCATCGTTAAGTTATCACGAAAACTCGAGGGCACAATTTTCTATCGTCAAGTGAACGTGCAGGAGCAGAAGCCAACACCAATCGGTTCGATAAGAAAGATGGAGTGATTTAACGCATATCAAGAGTGTTTTTCCACTTAAAAGATTATGCAGAAATCTTTTAAGGAGGATAGTCGAATCCGGAGCAAGCGCATCGTGAGTTGCAGAACCCTCCTTATTCTAAATAACCGTCCTTATTCTAAATTTTGTCCATCGTAGAAACTTTCGTTCTTTTACTCCTTTTGGAGTTTCAGGAGGAATCTTTTGTTGTCTTGGGACTTTTGCGATCCCTTACAAACTATTTGTTCTTATTTTCGTGTTGCAACCTTGTGGATAAATCAAGACAAGTATTTTGTTCCACTTGTCTTGTACCGATTCTTCAAATTGTGGCTGTGTCTTTCGGACTGGGTGATTCCCCCGCCGTTTCTGTGGACCTAACGGACCGAGTATTCCATTCATATCAGGGTCAGTATATGTCATCGCCCTTATCGATGATATCCTTATTTAATTTCGAGATGTTGTTAAGACACCTAATGGAACCCGACAAGAGTACCGCGATGTTGTAGTGATGTCTTTCGGACTAAGCCACGCGCTGACGACTGCTATGAATTGTCTAGTCGTTGTATTTTCGAAGATAACGTCTCGGCATATTCTTGAGAACACTAAGACGTAACAAGAACATCTGAAGATGCGAACGGAGACATTTTGATGTGAGGAACTTCACGCTTGAATTTCAAAGTGAGAAGATTAGAAAGTGGAAAATGAGTTGCACTCGTTTAGGACTGATGGTACGATTAGCTACTTGGGTAAGAGCTGACGTGACGGCCGACACTGTTGGTCGTAAGAGTCGAGGCGAACTAGTTATTGTGTCTCTCGGCAGGAGCTGCTGATTTGAGATTATTCCCGGCTGAATAACTGCATTACAATATCTTTGAAAATTCTCGTCTATCTCAATCGTTTATCTCTTCGCGTATTAGAATGTGTCGTTTGGAAAGGAAGTGGACTTGGAACTCGAACTTGCACCTCGCTATTTCTGAAACCCTTGAACTTTTGAAAATTATGGAATGCCTAATATATATTGTTTTGTTAAACCCAAAAATTTTCGAAATTTGGTAAAACCAATTCCTTTTTGGATTGTCTTGGATTGTAAATTCCTTGTGGAACCTTGGACCAAAAGCCAGCCCTGACCGGGTGTAGCCATGCGAAGTGGTGGCTGAGCACGCACACATGTGTTGAGAGACGCGAGGCCAACCTAGGGACCGACCGTTGACTCGCACGAAAGCTGCAGCCGTCATCACCGAACGCACGAACTCCCTGAGCCAGCGTATGCGGCCAAACCTCGACCTTGCAGCTGTCTTAGAGTAGGTACGTACGCACGCGTCCCAGCGCCCCGCTTATGCAGCGCCAGCGAGCGTGTCGCCTCTTGGATGATAGTGCACTAACCCCCAACCATCGATGTCTTTCCTGAACTGTTGAACCCGTTTTATGCTAGAATATTTGGGTATCCTTTTGAACCCTTTTCGTTCGAACCTTGAACCGAGAGCTCCAAGTTCCACTAAAATGTGTATAAATCCTTAATCGATGATTCCTAATTAAGGAGTGTAGTCGATGAATTCCTATGCCTTACTCGAGAGTTTCTCGAGTCAGAAAATTGAGAAGCTCGTGTTGCTATTAGACGGAGCCTTATGTTGCACATAAGGCCTACGTTCGACTCATGGAGTCGATATCTTGAGAGTATGAGCATATTGGGATTGTGTTGTCTATATGTGGTACCGTGTCGAAGTCTCTGATGGAGACGCACGGTCGGTGTTGATATCGTGGGCAAGTTATCAGTATGACTCGGACACGAGACGGAAGCTTAGCATCACGTGTTCACCTTGATAGTGAGGCAGTCAGAGTACGCTGGCAATACACCGGACGACCTATTGAGGTCTTGTGTGTTGTTAAGTACGAAGCAAGTTGTTGATACTCCTGGGTATAGGCCACGCCGGACTAGGTCCCTTGCAAGAGGATGTACGCCTGAGCTCGGGCAGGATTGATCACCCTCCCATGCAAGAAGGCAAACATATGAGCATAGGGCGAGTCAGATTGGGTCCTGTATGTGAGTGTATGCCTAGTATAAGGTGATAGGACTCGTGTGAGCGGGGTCGAGTTTTGGAGGAGATACCTGGATCTCATGATTGGCAATTCCCGTTTAAGTCTGTCGTTTTTCCCTTTAGATGCGTGTTCTTTCATATTTCCGAGGACGAAAATCTTTTAAGGAGGATAGATTGTAGCGCCCCGTTCGATTTATAGAATTTCGCAGATTATTCTATTTATCGAATGTTATTCATGAAATTATATTTATATTTTTTGTCGCGATATCTACTTAAATTATGGGTTTAAGTACTCAATCGTTTTATTCCTAAACATTCGTCATTCGGCGATTTCGACTTAATCGCGTAAAACTGAATTTAATCCGTTCGATTTATGGACTTGTTTGGATTATTTATTTATCGGTATTTTATTTTATTTACCCGGATTTATTTTATTCGTGCTCGATTATTAATTTTGAATGTGATTATGTGCTCGTAATTGTCTAATTGTTTTATTGAGTAAATTTTTAATATCGAGCCAAATCGTGAATTACTTATAATTGTCGATGGAGCCGAATCGGACTATATTCTTAATTTTTCGAGCGAACCAAATAAATGATCCTAGTCGGGATTTTGAACTGAGCACGCGCCCAAGCGAAATGGGCCTTAGCCGCGCGCCTTTCCCGCGGCCCGCACCCATCACATGAAGCTTCCGCCCGGCCCTTCGGCCCGCCCGCCAACCAAGCCATCTAGAAGCTTGAGTTTGAATTTTAAATTCCCTAAGATCAGCTCCATTATCCCATGAATGGAGCTCTTTGACCAGATCTTTAAGGGAATTAACACCTACCTTAAGTGATAAAAAGGTAACCCCCCTTCTCCTTTCTCCTTCCCTCTCTCTCTCGCCATTTTTCTCCTCTCCCCCTCAAAACTTCAGCCCTCATCTCATCACCCTCCCTCGCTCTCCCTTTTCTCATTGTACGCCGGAAAAGCTCGCCTCTAACCGCCGGAGAATCCATCGTTTGTCGCTACCGCATGCACACCCAAGACAACGCGCGAGAGCCGCGACCCCGCCGCGTCCTACCCTCCGTGAGCTGCAACCTCTGGTCACCACGCACGATCCAAGGAGTTCCCGAGGACCTATGGACGTCACCTTTTCCATGCGAGCTAACCCCCAACGCCGAGCACGCCTAGCGGACGAGTTCCCTGACCGTAGGAGCTGAACTGAGCCTTGTCGCGCCCGTGTCTTCTTCTACCCTTGGCGCTTGGGTAGTCTCCTAAACTCCATTAAATATTATGTGTTTCATATGTGTCATGGCTGAATATATGATATGATATGTGTTTTGATGTCAAAAGGTTGTCATAATGTATTATTTTTATATTCATGAATCTGATCTTTAGGGTTTAAATTTGAAACCCATAGGATATGATGTGTACTCATGGAAATCTTGTGGATTCTAGAACATATGAGTGTCCTGGTGATAATGGTTTTGACCTTGTGTCATTTGGAGTTCCAAATATGGAGTTATGAATTTTTGAATGTGGTGTTGCTGCAATGATTTGTAAAATCCGTGATAACTCGAGTTGTTGTCCAAACATGCTGAATTTTTAATATGTTGTTCCTTTGATGTATCTTGTCGTTGTGTATAAATTTTATAATTTTTGGAATCCATTTGCTTGGGTAAATATTTACTTGAAAGTTTCTACAGAATATTGTATAAATAATGAAAAATCGACCCCTTGTTGAAAATGATTGAATTTTGGTTTATATGCGCATTCGATGACGTGTTATGTGATATAAGAATCACAAATTTTATTGAATTCATTTTGGTGGATTTTTGATGAAAACATGATTTCTGCTGAATTTTGCAATGATTGCTATAATTCGTGCATTTAATGATTTGAGCTGAAATTTTTATATGTTTATCCTCACATACTGTACTTGTTTGTGTTAAAATTTCAGGACTTAAATCGTTCGTTAGGTTAGACTTTAAATTCATGCTCGTTTTTGCTGAAATATTGTTTTAATTTTATAAAATCGCATGTTTAAGTGTTATGGTTGAATTGATGTATTCAGTGAGGTGTTTCATGTGCCTAAATTTCGAAAAAAAATTCATCCATTTGGCTGTTCAACAGAAAATGTGATTTACTTGTCAAATTTTTCAAATATTGGTTGAATAAGTTAACTGATGAATTTTGACATGATTTTTAATATATGATGTCCTCTTTGCATGTTTTATAAGTGGTGTGAAATTCATGTTAAATGGCTGAGCATATTATGAGTTAGTCTTTTTATGTGTTTTTCCTTTTTGGTTTGAGTCGAGTCGACTGTTCCATAATTACACGAGAATTTTCCACGAGCCACTTAGTCGACGGATTTGACTAAGTTTGTGTGATCATTGGACTTGTTGTAATCGAGAGGTCATCTTGATTTTGTGTAGGTGTTCCGAGGTGTTGACTTCAAACCCTATCCTCTCGAGCTTTGTTTGTGAATTGTCGATGCTTTCAGCTGAGTACATTTACGTTGTATCTATAATTATCGCACTCATTATTTCGTATAAATGTTTGTCTCGATGGATTTTTTATGCGTGAGAACCCTAGTCTAGGTGTCCCGTTGTTAGTGCCTTTGATGAAATGCATAAGCAGCGAGAGGTCACCTGCCCGTTGCATCCGGGAGGAGGATTCCCCGGTCCGTGTGTTATTCGGAAGGGGAAAACAACTCAACTGTCTCCTGGAAAGGATCCCTTAGCCGTTGTAGCCGGGATGGGAAGGTTTCCAGTTACATCCTTGTCGATGTCTGGTCGGAAGGTTTGTTGTATGTACATAAGAAGTTTGCGATAGAGCCAAGTAAGGAGTTAGACCTGGATTCTATGCATACATTATTTATGGTTTTCAATCTTTATGCGGGATATACTGTGCGATAATGGTGAGCATAATGGTTTGCTCACCCCCATTACTTTTTTCCTTTATTTATATGAGTATGTGTTATGCATGTATAGGTCAAATCTATGTGTTCATATTATGTTTAAATGTTCTTGGTAGATAAGTAGCGCCCGTCGATAATCAAGTCTTTAATTGAGAATTTGCGAAAAATTAACTCTGATTTTCATAAATAAATTCGGTAAATTCTTTAAAATAAAACGGGGCGTTACAGGGTGCTTGTAAGGTTCTAATCGAAGCCAAGGCATAGTCGAGAAATAGTACTTATGTTAAGAAGTAGGGGGGCATGACGCATGAGATTAATTCAAATTTTCATAATAAAAGTAAAAAAAATAATTATAAAATGTTAATATAGTTTACTATGTATTCTATTGCCCTAGAATCAAATTTCTTGTAATTCGGTTTTTTGAACCTTCTCAAAATAAATATTACAATGTGTTTGCTCTCGACTATTTTCATTATCTTCGATTTTTGAGTTCATCATATTCGCTGTTTGACGGGTGTCGAATCCAACAATAATAAATTCCTACTTCTAAAATAACTGTAGTAGTGGTAAACAGGGTCGTATCCACAGGGATTGACTAGACAAAATATTGATGCAACTATTCGTGAAAGAAATAAAAATAAAACTAATAAGGGGTTTTGATGATTTTATCTAACTACGAAAACAAAAAAATAAAATCTAACTAGAGACGAAAAGAAAACGAGTGATTCAAAATAGAATAAATATACAACCAAAGGAAAAATTCGTAGAGATGGTTCAAAGATAATTCTCCTATTCTCGATTAAACTGGTTATGGTTATTGGTACGACCTAACAACATATCCTTCCTTACTTGCTCGATAATTATGATACAATCTCTAATTATTTCTCTAATCAACAGACAATTTTAGATACGATCATAGATTAATCAACATCATTGAAATTTAGAAGGACCACCATTTCTAGCCAACAAACGTATATGTAGGTTCATTTAGACTAGATCATAAATCTTCCTAAACACCCTTAGTAATCAACTATGTTCTTTGCTACCAATATTAGAACAATCAAACAATTACGGATTTAATGTCCTAAATGGCAATATGCTATTCCGATAATTGAATAAAGAGTTCTTTTTGCATTAATCAACCAAAATAACAATTGATAATAAACACAAGAGACAAACGAATAAAAGAGAATAGAGAATAGAAAATTTAATTAGATCTCACAAATCATGAAGAACCAAATCTAGAATAATATTTGGCTGGAAAATTTTAATTATCCATAAACATGGGAGTCTTCTCCTAATTATTAATGAAAAATAAAATAAAAGAAGAAAAGAGAAGAAGTGAAGGGGGCCTGCGTAGATGGGGAGAGAAGATGAAAAGAAAAGATAGAACTAAAATCTTTTTTTAATCCCACCAGTCTAATCCTAATCCTAGTAGAAAGTACGTAAAAAATAATAATGAGATTATTCTGTCTCCAAAATATCCTAATAAAATAGAACAGTCCAAAAATAAAGACTCCTAAAATGTTTTACTATTATCTTTCCAACTTGAGACTCCTTTCTTCTTCCAACTGTTGTAGAAAATTAGCGTGCCCACGCCTTAACACAAATTCGTCTCTTTCACTCTCCAATCATCATAAAAGTCCGAGAAATCCTACAAAAATTATAAAAATCAATTAAAATCAATAATTAAGCTCAAACAATCACCGAAAAAGTATGAAAAACATGACAATTAGCATACCAAGAATATGACTTATCACTATTATTCTCTTAATTTAAGACATGAAAGAGATCGACTTGTATATAAACATTTACGAATAGTTAAAATGTGAAAAGTCAGCAACTTGAACATGTTTGAATAAGAGATGAGAAGACAAAATAAGTAGAACGGGTTTGTTGGTTTTGTGTGCCAAAAAATATATGGTTACAGAGGAAGCACATATAAGTGCCCAAAAAAATAAAAGTAAACAAAAATCAACAAAAATTATTAATAGGGCAAAGCCTCATATCGGGTGGAATAATAATCCCTAGGTCAGAAGAGTACCTGGGTCCACAGTACATATTACAGAACTGAAGAAATAAAACAAAAATAAATGTTGACATAGTGGGCTAACAAGTGCTCAATAGTACAATATGCAACACTATTGTAGGTTAAAAGTAAAACTAAAGACCTGATCTAATGAAAACAAAATGAGGGATAATCAAGCTGAATCATCCACACGAGTGTGAGTAGGCGAATTGGGTGCGTCGCTCGGGGGCTGTAGTGTCAAGTCCAACTAGGAAGTCAGACGGTTGATTTCTCTTATGGAATATATGTGTGATCTTGTGTTGGGGCGACTATAATGTGTGTATGATACGCATGATTGGATACTAATGTGCACGAGCCTTGGTGACCCAATGTATGAAGGGCAGCGACGAGGACGACAACATGGAACAATATCCAAATATCCGTGGAGATGAGTGCAACTATCTAAAGACTAATCTAAAGTACTTGTATTTTTGCGTCAAAGCTCTAGGAGACCTGAAGGGGTGTTTGGAAGGCGCTGATGAGCTCCCCTTGGTGGTCCTTAGGGATGACAATGAGTCAAGTTGACCTGGAAAGTTCCGAACCGGGGATATGACTCATGGATGAACTTGCCCTGTTTTTCAAATGTGGAAGACCCGACTTAGCCCGTTTTGAAAAATAGTGTACTAGGACCAACTCCGACGGGTGCAAGTCAGGTTAGACTAGAGTGGGCCCAAGTCGAATTACCACCTTTGGTGGCTTAAAATTGGACCTCCTCCTCCCGCAACTCTCGTGTGGTGATCGAATAAGCCATCAATTTTCTATTTGATTCAAAGAGAATTGAGTCTCACATTTAGATGACACGTGTATCATACCACTGCTCAAAGAGAGCCTCTATTCTTCTATGATACGAACGAGCTAGCCTTCGGGACATATACCCATAAGTATATGTCAATCCAAATCATTAGGTGTGTATCAACTCTAATTACACATCCAAGTAGCCTTACTCATTTTATAAAATGGAACTCAACGATCGGCAAGGGCGTGGTTATTTATAGGTTTTTTAATGTATTTTGATTTATTTTTCGGGTTAACCAGTTAATTTGGAAAAAAATTGTTAAGTAAAATTTGAATAAGATTTAAATTTGTATTAAAATAATATTTAAAATAAAATAAACAAAGTTAATGTTTGTCCGATTTTGTGTCTTTATTTCATGTTTAATTTTTTTTTTCCCATTTGTAGGTTTTTCATAGCATATTTGGTTCATTTCGTTGGTTTTGTGTTTTTCTCTTTAGTTTCTATTTGTACGTCTTTTTTGCCGTGTTTTGCTTCGTGTTTTTCCTTGTTTTTGTTTGCAGGAGGTAGGTTGTGGTTGGTACTGCTTGAGCCGAGGCCGTGATATCGAGAATATCAGTTGCCGAACCCAGAAGACGATGAAGAAGACTGAAGGAAGGACTAAAAAATGGATCCCGAATTTTTCGCGACTCACGAGTTGACTGGCGACAATGTCGCGACCTGCGAGATTAGCAGAGGCTGAAGGAGCAGTTCACGAGCTCGAGTCGCGACTCGCGAGATCTTGTCGCGACTCCCCCGGATTTTGAAGAATATGCCGACGTCGCGATTCGCGACCTGAAGAAGTGGATAAGTCGCGACTCGCGACTTGGCGACGTGAAAATCGAGATGCGGGATTTTTAATCTGTTTTTGGACCTAGGGCATGCCATTCGATTCCAGACTTATGTTTTATGCTTTTTCTCTCTAGAAAACTTGTTCCTTTCTTTAGTTTTTCACTTTGGATTTGATTTGGAGATTGAAAAACTCCTTCTCTCGCTTTGGATTTGGATTGCACTTGGATTTGAAATTGGGATTTTTCCATTAATCGTAAGTTCTTTTTCTCAAATTTGCTTATGATAATTATGGCTTGGGTTGATGTGAATTGTGATGTTGAATTCGTAATGAGTAGCTAAATCCATTCGCTAGGGATAGAGGATGATTGTTTCGGTTTGTTTATGATTGCATATCTAATTAATTGCTCAAATCTATGCGAATTGTGTGAATTATAGGTTTATTGATTGATCACCATTCTAACCTAGTTAATCGACGTTTAGAACCGAGAGGGAAGACGTCGGTCGATTTAGGCTCGTTTAGAATAGACTTGTTCGTTAATGTATTGTCTATGTGTTAGTGGAATTGATAGCTGATCATTTATATTCACTCTCTTGTTACGAAGAGTTATTGGAGTGAACCTCTGAACGAGAAACGATTCAAGTCCCTTAACCGAGCAATTGATTGCCCGATAATTGTGTTAGAACCGAAAGCAATTATCCCCAATTCCCTAGCTCTCTTATCATTAAGTGAATTTGTTTGCTATTGAAATTGCATTTTATTTAGTTTAAAATCATTAGCTGATACTTGAAAACCCCAAACTATTGAATTAGAGTGTTTTAGGAATTTGTTTTCTATTTTTTGTGATTGAATAATCGTACAATTAAATCCGAGTAACCTTCTTTGCGATACGACCCGAGGAACGAATATCTCGATTCTACTCCGGTAAAAATACTCACGCCAGTTAATTTGATGTAAAATGAGAGAGACATGATTGAAAATTATTGGTAGTTAAAATGATGTAAGGAGACGAATAATGAATTAAAGTTGATGCGATGCGATTGATTAACATTATTTAACTATATTAATAATCTATATATATTGAAAGAGATTGATGGATAATTTAAAAGTGAAAAGTTGACTTTTTGTTCAAATAGTTTGACTTACTTATTAAAGAAATTTTCTGATTAAAATTAAAATTAACTTTTATTCTTTTGCATGAAATTTAGTTTTTAAAATTGTATGCTTAAATATTGTCCTACCTTTTTGGCTTCTTATAGTGCACTTTAATTTTTAAAATTGAAGGCCAAATATTGTCAACTTTTTTTGAACAATTTATGTGTCATATTATTTGAAAACAATTATGTATCAAAAAATCTGTTATAAATGTAAATATATTTAAAAATAGACTACAATAGTTTTTGGTATTACGTTTTTCACAATAAATTTCAAACTATGAAAATTTTCATTTACATTAATATCCTAAATAAAATATTTGCAGTTTAATTACATATAAAATCATCATGATGTTAAAAAGGTTTGTGTTTATCATTTATCATTAAAAAATAAATTAATGGTAGAAAATATATTACTTAATAATGAAGTAATGGTAAATGCTAATTTTTTACAATTAATTTATTTATATGTTTAAAAACATAATAATTGATATGCAAAATATCTCTACAATGTAGTAACTCATATTAGTATTGAGTTATCATGATAAAATATGGTGTTATTTGATATTTTTTAATTTAGTTTAATAAATAAAGTTAAATTTTATTTATAGAGATAATATATCGTTGTTTTGTATTTGTATATAATAATATGGATGTCAAATCAAATATCATTAAAAGATAATTAAATTAGGATATCATATATGAAAAATAAAATACAAACAAAAAAGTTATAAAATTTCAAAAGTAAGAAAAAGAAATATTTATAATAATTGATTTATGAATTAAATAAGAAAAAAAAATATAATATATGGTAATGTAGGAAAATGAAACATAAAATAGTTTCGATGACTAATTGTAGAAGAAAAGAACATGAATCATAAAATATTTTTTATTTCATAAAGTTACATATATTTAAGGGAAATAAGAAAATTTCATTTGATCGATCGCGTGCTTGAATTAGGTAAATGCTCAGAATTAGTTGATATTTAAAATAGTCAAAAAAACATGACACTGAGGTTGATTCCGGGTGACTGGGTTATTGTTCAATGACACAACTAAAGTTGATCCCGAGTGACCAAGTTACGGTTCAGTTTGACCAGACCAAATCGATTATTGAACTAAATATAATTTTTAATATTAAAAATACTTTATTACAATAAATGTAATGTTGTTCGTACTCCAAATAATCATATTAAGAATGCTTTTATGACAACATGTTAAAGAATTTATGAACACTTATATATTATTTTATTAATATTTATGTGAACAAAATTAATGATTGCATTACAACAATTAATGTACGGTAAATCCATAGTTCTCAGGAGAGGACTGTTTTCAAACCGATCATGTTCTTTATTCAATTATTTATTGGTTGCATCAAAATTTAAATTATTAATATTTTAATTAATACATATATATAGTACTTTTTATAATAATTTTATTAAATAATATTGATTAGATTTATGTTCAATTTGAAAATTTTCAATGTTGAAATTAAATGATAAATAATTTATAAATCTACATTTTATTTCAATATGTACTTTTATTTATATTAAAAATAGCTTTAAATGTAACAAAATTTATTTAATAAATCGTACTGATACTACCAGTCTGGCCGATTCGTGTTGACCGGTTCTCTAACAAATATTTTATTAAAGCGAACCGAACTAGTTGATAAACGAGTTCTTGGTCCATACGGTCAGACTGTTCTGTCAGATCCAATTTTGAATATAATGGGTAAATTATGATTAACGTTTTTTATAAATCAAATTTATAATATAATCATAATATTGTTGCCCGTGCATCGTACGGGCCACGCACTAGTATTAAGAATAATAAAATTATGTTAAAATTGACTTAAATTTGAGTTGAAATTATTATTATTATTTTTTTCGGAGAAACCTATAAACAAGCGAGCATTGAACATTTTTTTAAAATCTTATTTTACTTATATTTAAATTATTATTCATTATTTAATTCTTCGACAAATGCGAGATAAATCCCTAACACTATATTCAATTTCCTGCTCAGTCCCTAGCATATTTTTTTTTACTCTGCACTACCTAATAACATTGGGTTTAATGCACCAAACCCCCCTGTATTATACGAAATTTGCGCGTTTCCTCCCTGTATTTTAAAAATTGCGTCAGACCCCCTTCTATTAAGGTTTTGTATGCGCGAAACACCCAAAATTTAGACGTTTTAAGGTGTTTCGCACATACAAAACATTAATAGAAGGGGGTCTGACGCAATTTTTAAAATACAGGAGAGAAACGCGCAGATTTCGTATAATACAAGGGGGTAATGTATATTTTACCCTAATAACATTATTCTCTTTCCTTTCAATTCTCCATATAAATACTAATTCTATTATTATTCATTTATTTTAATTGTCAAGATATCTTCTTCTCATTGTGCTCTCTCTCCAGATCTGAAAAACTCTGGCCGCCGCTTTGGTCATCAAGGCGCTCAAGGAGCCCGATCGCGACCGCAAAAAGGCCAAGAACATCAAGCCCAAACACTTCGTCATTGAGCCGGCGGCAGAAAGGGCGGTGGCCCGAAAAAGAAACCGGTTAGCCCATCCTTGAAAGCTGGTCTGCAGTTTCCGGTCGGTGGGATCGGCCAGTTCCTGAAGAAGGAGCGGTACGCCCAGCGGGTGGGCAGCGGCGCGCCGCTGTACATGGCCGCCGTGCTGGAGTACCTTGCGGCTGAGGTGTGTTATGGTCCATCTTGATTTTTCCATTTGTTTGTTCGACATTTTCAATTTTGTGTTCAATTAAATTCCCAATAATCTTTATCTGATATGTGTAATTAGTGATTATTTTTCTTCGATTATTTTGTTATCTTCATGCTTTTGTGCATTTTGATGGATTAATTTGGGTGAGAGAAATGTTTGTATAGGATTGTTTCATTTTGGTGGGTTTTGCAAACTAATTATCCCTTATGGCTTAGATTTGCTGAGCATAATAAATCTCTAAGGCCTCTGTGACATAAGAACAGTTTCACAAAGTTCTTATTAGATATATTGTTGTTTAGATCAATTAATTATTTTAGATAATTAACTATTCTCAACAAGTATTATGCTTCTGGTTATCAAATTTGAATTTCAAAGATGACTTCTGGCTATCGTCTTGAAATATTTATGCTCTTTTGGTTCAGGGCATGGGGGAAAGATGCCAATTAGGCTATTAGTTCTATTTTACTAATATTTAGGATGACCGATATTCTTGTCATGTAGTAGTTTACTATGTGATTACGAACAAAAGATGGAACTTATAGTGACCATTTCTTTGTGATGTGGGTCTCGGATGATTTTAGAATTGGCTGTAATTCTGCCCCTTTACTGCATAGATGATGTTACAAACTTGAAGAAACGCACGAATATATTACTGGAGTTTAATCCAAAACAAAAAGGATAGTTCTGTTTGTTAGTTATGGTTCATTAAAGGTTCTACCAAGATATNGAAATGATGAGGAGCTCGAGAAGCTTCTTGTTGCTGTGACGATTGCACATGGTGGAGATATTCGAACATATATCCAGTTCTTTTGCCCAAGAAATCTGATAAATCAACTGAGAAGGCGCCTAAATCACCGGCTACGGCAACCAAGTCTCCCGAGAAGGCCTAATTTAGTGTTGTTTCTTGTTGAATGGTGGAATTGAATGACTGTTGTTTTTCTTAGGGTCTGCTGTGTTATTGTTGGTATGTTGGGTGGGTTGTGTTGTTTATAACATAAGTTATTTGTATTATTATCCATTTAATTGGTGTCTCATGATTTACAAAAAAAAGATGTTATTGTAACCACTAATGGAAATCCGAGCTTTGAGCTCGCGGGTCCGCCATTAATATTTAAAAATAAAAATAAAAAAGTTGTGCGCCGGTGCGAGCTTTAATCTTTGAGCGCCGGTGCGAGATTTGATCTATGAGCGGAGGTTGAGCTTTAAATCACTCACGCATTAGTTTTTATGAGTTTTTTAATGTGTTTAATCAAGTTTCCTTTCCAAGTTGTCATAAACTCAACACAATAATGAACAAATACATGACTACTCTAAATTCTACGTATATGTTCTAAATTCTACTATTTTCAGCCAAATCACGCGTAAACGATCCAAATGACATGGAAGACATGACGGATTAATGAAATCACAATTAGTAAATTGGTATCAGTTTTATCTATAATAATACCACTTCTTTTTCTATTTAGTACCAGTTCATGATGAATTAGTACCTACTTTGTAGAAAGAACAAAAAATTGATTATTTAAATTTTGGTCAACATTTATAAGAAGCAGTACCAACCATAGAGTAAGATAGTATCAGTTTTATGTTGTTGTAGTACCTGATATTGGATCTTCAGTACCACTTGTAACGAACATATAAAAAAACCGAATTTGGGTCTCAAATGATATTTATATAACTCATAATCACTCTCACATTAGTTTCTATGAGATTTAAAATATTTTTAATTGAGTTTAATCGCAATTTATTAATCATGAACTCGACACACTAATGACAAAACACTACTAATGAACTTCATCTCATTGAATGACACACTTAATCTCATAAAATCATACATACATGACTACTCCAAATTCTACCTATATGTTTTAACTTCCACTATTTTTCATCGAAATCACGCGTAAACGATCCACGTGTCATGGTAGACATAAAGGATTAGAGAAATCACGATTCTTAAAATAGTACCTGTTGTAGCAAATATAGTACCGCATCTTCTTCTACATGGTACCTGTTTTTGATTGATTAGTACCTATTTTTGTGAACGGAAATGAATCATTTCAATTTTTGTCAACATTTACAAAAGTAGTACCAGACATAAAGTAAGATAGTACCAGTTTATATTGTTGTAGTACCTGATATTGTGTCTTTAGTACCAATTCTACTAAACACATAAAAACACCGAATTTCGGTATCAAAAAATGTTTATATGACCCATAATCACACTCACATTAGTTTATATGAGATTTAAGATGTTTTTCATTGAGTTTAATCGTAAAATGGTCATGAACTCGACACACTAACGAGAAAACACTACTAATACACTTCATACATTGAATGACAAACTTCATCTCATAGAATCATCATACATGACTACTCTAAATTCTACCTATATGTTTTCTTCCACTATTTTTTATCTAAATCACGCGTGAATGATCCACGTGTCATGGTAGACATGAAGAATTAGATAAATCACGATTCTTAAAAGAGTACCTGTTTTAGTCAAAATAGTACCGCATCCTTTTCTACGTGGTACCTATTTTTGATCGATTGGTACCTATTTTTGTGAACGAGAATGGATTATTTCAATTTTGGTCAACATTTACAAGAAGTAGTACCAGACATAGAGCGAGACAGTACCGGTTTTATGTTGTTGTAGTACCTGATATTGGGTCTTCAATACTACTTGTAACGAACATATAAAAACACCGATTTTCGGTCTTGAATGATGTTTACATGACCCGTAATCACTCTCCCATTGGTTTATATGAGATTTAAAGTGTTTTTAGTTGAGTTTAATCTTAAAATGGTCATGAACTCGACACACTAATGAGAAAACACTACTAATACACTTCATTTCATTGAATGACACAATTCATCTCATAGAATCATCACACATGACTACTCCAAATTCTACATATTTGTTTTAACTTCAACTATTTTTCATCCAAATCAAGATAGAACAATCCACATCAAAAGGTAGACATGAAGGATTAAAAAAAAATTACGATTCCTAAATAGCACCAGTTTTTGCAATAATAGTACCACATACTGTTCTACGTAGTACCAGTTTTTGAGCGATTAATACCTACTTTTTTAAAGGAAATTTGGTTATTTCAATTTTACTTAACATTTTACAAAAAGTAGTACCGGACCTAGAGAAAGATAGTACCACTTTTGTATTGCAGTAGTACCTGATATTGAGTCTTCAGTACCACTTGTAATGAACACATAAAAACACCGAATTTCGGCCTCGAATGATGTTTACATGACTCGTAATCACTCTCACATTGGTTTATATGAGATTTAAAATATTTTTAGTTGAGTTTAATCCTAAAATTGTCATGAACTCGACACACTAATGAGAAAAAACACTACTAATACACTTTATTTCATTGAATGACACACTTCATCTCATAGAATCATCACACATGACTACTCCAAATTCTACATATTTGTTTTAACTTCAACTATTTTTCATCCAAATCAAGCTAGAACAATCCACGTTAAAAGGTAGACATGAAGGATTAAAAAATATTACGATTCCTAAACTAGCACCAGTTTTTGAAATAGTACCACATATTGTTCTACGTAGTACCAGTTTTTGAGCGATTAATACCTACTTTTTAGAAGGAAAATTGATTATTTCAATTTTACTCAACATTTACAAAATGTAGTACCGGACCTAGAGAAAGATAGTACCACTTTTGTATTGCAGTAGTACCTGATATTGGGTCTTTAGTACCACTTGTAATGAACACATAAAAGCACCAAATTTTGAGCTCGAATGATGTTTACATGACCCGTAATCACTCTTACATTGGTTTATATGAGATTTAAAATGTTTTTAGTTGAGTTTAATCGTAGAGTGGTCATGAAGTCGACACACTAATGAGAAAACACTATTACTACATTTTATTTCATTCAATGTTACACTTCATCTCATAGAATCATCACACATGACTACTCCAAATTCTACTTATTTAATTTAACTTCAACTAGTTTTCATCCAAATCAAGCTAGAACGATCCACGTGAAAAGGTAGACATGAAGGATTAAAAAAATACGATTCCTAAACTAGTACCAGTTTTTGCCATAATAGTACCACAAATTGTTCTACGTAGAGTTTTTGAGCGACTAGTATCTACTTTTGTGAAGGAAAATTGATTATCTCAATTTTACTCAACATTTACAAAAAAGTAGCACAGAACCTAAATAAGAATAGTACAACTTTTGTATTGCAGTAGTACCTGATATTGTGTCTTTAGTACCACATAAAAACAACGAATTTCAGCTTCAAATGACGTTTACATGACCCATAATCACTCTCACATTGTTTTATATGAGATTCAAAATGTTTTTAATTGAGTTTAATAGTAGAATAATCATGAAATCGACGCACTAATGAGAAAATCATCCTTAATATATATCACAACCACAATATTCCATATATAATGCAATTAAAATCATTTAGGTGCAACATTCCATATATGAAATTAAAAACAAATATTAAAATTGTTGGATAATCCATTAATAAAACTTCATTTTATTTTTCCACCAAAAACCGTTACAATTTTTTTCTTTACTTTTTTTTTTCTTTTAATAAAAAACATTTACAATTTGTTTTTGATTAATAAAATCGTTACAATTTTGTAAAACCGTTATAATTGTTGGATAAATCCATTAATAATTGTTGGATGAAACTAAAACCAAATATTATAATTGTTGGATAATCCATTAATAAAACCGTTACAATTTTTATTTTCATTTTATTAAACATTTTTCTAATTAGCTGATTGGATTTAGTGGTATAACCAAACCTCTTACAATTGCACAAAAAAGAAAACAATATAATAATAATAATAATAATAATAATAATAATAATAATAATAATAATAATAACAACAACAACAACAACAACAACTACAACAACTACAACAACAATTTCAATAGTTTTTTAACATAATTAATAGGTAAGGATCTTAAAATTTATAAATATTAAATTATTCATTTCATTTTATGCAATGAATAGTGATAAAGTTTAATACTTTTATGATCTTTATTTTTACTAATGTCAAAAATTTTAAAATGTGATACTATTATTTAACATAATTATAATTTTAATATTATATAACTAAATATAATTTAAACATCTGTGCATGTGCACATGATCAAATACTAGTTAATATTTATAACCTAACTTTAATTATTAATTATAATATTATATTTATTTTATTATTTAATTAATAAATATATTTAAAATAAATATTACTAGAAGAAATTGAGGATGTATACAATTATTTCTGTTAATTAATTTTAACTCATTATTTTAAACACATCAATTTTTAAAAAAAAAAGTTCAAAATATAGAATTAATGTTTATTTTTTTTTCAATATATTTTTTTAAATTAAACGAAAAATATAAAATTATTAATTTTGATAGTACAAAATTCATATAGATAAACATGATATATCACACATTAAATTTGTCAATATCCTATCATAGTATTTATTTTTTTTTTCTTTTAAAAGACATGCGAGATTTCTCAATAAATAATGTAATCTCGTTTTAACGGTCATTCATGTATTAAAATTTTATTCTTTTAGTGTTTTAAAATATTTATAATGTAATTTGTCGTGTTTTAGTTCTTATACTACGTAGCATAAATAAAAATTCATGTTGTGTATGCTATTAGAGTATAAAATTTGTTTGTTAGAAATTTCAAAATAATTGCATGTAATAAAATGAGGGAGATTTTATTTTGGCATGAAATGTTTGAATTTAAACGGAATAAATTTCATTTGGTATGGATAGAAGTGTATTTGAAAATTTTGAACATAAATAAGTGGTATGAATTTTATTTGGTATGGGTATGAAAATCGAATTTTAGGTTGATTTGTTATAAAATTAAGGTGATATGATTAACAAATTTTAGCATATTTATATAATAACTTTCCATAAGATATTGATGACAATTTAATAAATTGGTATGTATTCCTCTTAAAATTTAAAACTTTGAATAAATATTTCTTAATAAAATCTATAATTTATTTCTAGAGAATTAGTTGATAAATTTGAACGGCAAGGTAACCAACAACAAACCTAAAAAATTGTGAGATTAATAAAATATAAATTTATATAAAATAGATAAGGGATTTTATTGTGTAGTCTAAGTTTAGTTTTTAAATTTAAAAGACCAATAAGTAATTATTCATAATTTACTGGTCAATATTAACTTGGACATAAATAAAATAGTCTATTATTTATAGTTTCTCAATTGTTAAATTATTTTGATTAGGATAAATAAATTTATTTTAATTCTTGAAAAATATAAATTTTAATATTATACATATTATTCACATGGATTTTTAAATATATGATAAATTTTACTATTTTTTTTCGTGGAACCACATTGTATTCAAATTGAATTTATGAATAAAAGTTTTAAAATGACACTTACTTTGAAATAAATATAATGTAATTTATTATCAGTTATGCCGTACGAGTTGTGTACTACTTTTAAATGGACATATCTTATGTAATTTTACACTATTTAAATTTTATATAATATTTTTAATAAATTAATATAAGGGGCATATTACATATTTATTTCATATTTTTATTTCATAAATATTAAAAAATAATTAAAATTATGAAGAGAGGGAGAGAAAAAATAATTACAAAATGTGTAGATGGGGAGAGAAATAATAATAAAAAATTTGTAGTGGAGAAAGAAGAAATAATAAAAAATGAAAAAGTTGAATTGGTAGTGGGATGATGTAATATTAGATTTTCTTTTTGAATTAATTTAATAGGAGAGATTTAAAATGAACTTAAATAGAGGGATAGGTAGTAAAATAGAAAGAAAATATGAAGGGGAACTGACATGAAATTTGAATATGGGTTTAGGGATTTTTAAAGAAAGTTCCCTTAATTCTTAATCCAAAAGTTTTCATAAGAAAAAAAAATAAAAAATAAAAATCTAACGGATGAATCAAAACAATTGTCCTGGGAGAGTGTACCTGAAAACCTGAAGTATGGCTGTCTCATCAAAATCTTGGATTGATTTCTGGAGTGCTCTCTGCTCTACTGTGCCCTGCTCTGCCCTATCCCCAAAAATTAATTAATTTATAAGCTTCATTTAATATCTTTATTTATTATCTATCTATATCGTCCTCCATCCTTTTCCTCTATTAATTTAATACCCCAAATCCCCTCACCTTTAAAAATAATAGAAATAAAAAAATCTTTTATATTATTTCTAAGCTTATCCTTTTCTGATTGATAATGGCGGGTTACAAGCACCAGCAGCACCCTCTTCACTTTCCGCCGGACCTCCACCTGCACAACCACCCGCCGCCTCCTGTCCCCCTACACAACCCCGCCGCCGATCTCGAGAGTCCCAAGGGCTCCCCGCCGGATAAGGACCGCGACGCCGCCGCCGCCAGCTCCGGAGGCAGCCTCTCCGCCGGCCGCCGGCCACGCGGCCGTCCCCCGGGTTCCAAGAACAAACCGAAGCCGCCGGTGGTCGTCACGCGCGACGGCCCCAACGCGCTCCGGTCCCACGTGCTTGAGGTCGCCGCCGGGAGCGACGTCGTCGAGAGCCTGGTGGCGTACGCGCGGCGGAGGGGGCGCGGCGTCTCCGTGCTCAGCGGAGGCGGAGCGGTGGCGGACGTGACGCTGCGGCAGCCGGCGGGGGGATCGGCGACGCTGCGCGGCCGGTTCGAGATCCTGTCGCTGACGGGGACGGTGCTTCCGCCGCCGGCGCCGCCGGGGGCCGGAGGTCTGTCGGTGTTCCTGTGTGGCGGGCAGGGGCAGGTGGTCGGGGGAAACGTGATGGGACCGCTGGTGGCGTCGGGGGCGGTGGTGATCGTGGCGGCGTCGTTTGCGAACGCGGTGTTCGAGAGGCTGCCGCTGGAGGAGGACGACGGATCCGCGGCGGCGGTGTCCCAGTCGTCCGACGCATCGGCCGGAGGACGCGCCATCGAGGGCGGTGGCGGCGGCGGCGGCGGCGGCGGTTCTCTCTTCAACTCGTCTTCCGGTGGAGGCACGGCGGCGCCGCCGCCGCCGCAGCAGGGGAATTATCCTTTTCCTGCTGATTTGTTTGGTTTGGGGGCTGGAAACTCGGACAGGCCATCCTTTTGATTAATTTTGCTTTTTTTTTTTATACTATTTTAATGTATTAGGTCTTCTTTGATGTGGTTTTGTTGGGTTAATTAGTGGAGGTTTTTGACGGATTAATTAGCTATAAATCCTCTTTTTGTGAGAATCAAGATTATTAGCAGTGGTTTTGGGTGTGGAAAAATTGGGAGGAAGCTAAAGAAGATGAATCCACAGGTGACTAAGGAGATTAATCAATTTTCCAGGTAATCAAGTTAGTTTTAACTAGGATTAATCTTTCTTTTTATTTTTTCTGTAATAACCATGATACTTCGCATTTAGCAATGTATGAATGGTTATCTTTTGCACTGTACAAGTTTGTGAATTCAACCATTTTCTACTATGTGATTTCTTCCTTTTTATCATGTGTGCTCTTTTGATATAATTGTATCCAAATTTCTGACCCAATGTTTATTTATTATAATATTACACTGTAGGCTATTGCATACAATGCAAGAAGCTGACTTCATTGGTTAATTTTCTGAACATGGGTTTAATTTTTTTGTCTTAATTAACTATTATCACAAAATAGCCTCATGTGGCGAATAGAATTGTCACTTTGAATTTGAGGATTACTGCTTCAGTCTATTCTAATATAAAAATACAAATATTTTTATAGCCATGTGCATGCCTTACGTGTGAATCTATTTACCGAAGTAAGTTATTTTGGATTTAATTTCATTTATTGATAAAATAGGTTAAAATAAAAAAAAAAAAGTTTGTTGAGTCTTGAATTTGACTTTGAATTTGTAAATGAATATAATTTAAAGTGTAATGATGATGTAATGTAAAAATATAACATAATAGTAGTTAAAATATGTTAGTAGTAATAATTTATCAAAATTATTTAATTATATTGATAATATTGAAGAGAGTTACTTGGATTAAATTTGACTTTTGAGTTAAAAACTTTTATTCAATCATAATTCAAAAAATAATAAAAAAAATAATTCTGAGTTAAAACTAAAACAATTCCGTATCTAATCATATCTACATGTCCTTAATATTTCTATTCTTCATAAAGTACCTCTTATTTTTTCCCATTAGAGATTACAATATATGAGAGGTTGATTAAAATAAATATAAGTCTAGTGAATATGCTGTTATTATTATTTGTATATGTGCCGTTTTTAATAGTGCTTAATGTTATTATTACCCAAATGCTATTACAAATAGTATTGTTGTTTTTAGTCAAATAAATTCTGATTAAAAATAATATTAAATACAATTAATCATGGTATGATATATAATTAAATATTTCTATAATACCGTGTTGTTTCTAATAAAATAATATTTAGGAATAGAATTAAATACAATTAATCATACTACCGAGACATAATAAATAAGTTTTCGCACTACAGATTTGATTTTTATTTGAGACACATTTTCTATATACATTAAAAAAAAGTATGTCACCAAACAAATATTATCAGGTAAAACAACTTTAACTTTCAGATTATTGATATTGGAGATTATAAACTTCTCACAAAATAAATAAATAAATAAATAACCTACATTTTTTCCTAATTAATATAGTCAAAACTTATAAGGTGGTCAAATTTGCTGGCTTTGAAAGCTTGTGAAAGCTTTCTTGGTTTGTGCCTTGAAAAATAAGCTTTAGCTCAGAGGCTGTATAATTTGACCGGGAAACCTAATGAACTTTCTTTATACCATTCAGGCCAAAAAGGGAAAATTATTTTTCTCCCTATATCCAAATGAAATTCTATATTATTGCAATTTGACTTTTGTGGGTGTAAAGAAAATAAAAAGGTAGAAAAAAGCTGCAGTCTTGGTCTTATAAGCAGCATTTTGATTGCCCAGTTTAGTCATATTCCTCTCATCGCTTGAGCTTTATTGGGTTGTGTTCATCTGGATCTTTATGGGGATGTTTGGATATAAAAATTTTTAGGGCATGTTTGTTTATGAAATAATTCATTTCACACTCAAACTCTAACTTTAACTCAATTGTAACTCAACCTCACTATCATTTGTACATATCATATCAACTTTAATTCACTATTTATCCACTCACATAATTTTAACTACCTATCATTTCTAATCATTTATATTCTACTTTTACATCAAATTATTAATAATTATTATATTTTAAATATTATTTTAATATATTATTAAAATTCCACTAACAATTAACCATACTACATTTTTCAAAAATAACTCTAATTAACTAAAATAACTCATTTTGAATGAAATATTTCATAAACAAGCACGCCCTTAGTTTTAGTTGAATTTTTTTAGTTTGGTTTAGCTAATTTTAAAAAAATATAGTAAATTGTTAGTGGGTATATTATAATAATATTTAAAATAAAATAATTAAAGTTGATTTTGATATAAAAGTATAAATAGATGATTTGAAACGATAGTTAGTTAAAATTATGTAAATGTATAAATAGTGAATTAAAGTTGATGTGTTGTGTATCAATGATTTAATGATATTAATTAATTATATTGATAACATTAATGATAATGGATTTGAATTAAAGTTGAGTTAAAAAAAATAGTTGAGTTAAAATGTTTGGATTTTTTTTAATAATTTTTGTATCAAAGCATCCTCTTAAAAACTTCTTAAGACTTTACAAATTTTAGTGTATTTTATTTAATTTTTTTAAGATTTTTAGAAGTTTAAAATTTTAAAAAATTTTACAAAATACAAAATCGTGAGGTATTTCACTTATTTGAACAATGATTTGTTAAGAATTTTTACGATTTGCTGCAATTTCAAAAGAAAAATATTTATACTAAATCTCTCTTCAAATCTCACATTCATATTTTAAAATTTCATAGGATTCCTCCAAAATCTCGTTTTAAAAAACTTAAATCATAAATCTCAAAATTTCACTTGAAATGTCAAACAAATCTTCCCTAAATTTTATTGGATTTTATTTTCTTTTATTTCAATGTTTGTCCGACATTATTTTATTTTTTTTTGTTTCCAAGCAAGGTAAATTAAAATATTATGGTGCCATTGGATAAAAATAAATTCTTTAATTTTTCCATATAAAATTATCTCATTGAAACTAATAATGAATAATATTTTTATAAGAAATTACTGTTTATTTTATCTCACTTTTTTATTACATTTTCATAAATATTAAATAAACAATATTCATAATTATTTATTTGTCAACAAAAAACACTATCGATTACCACATATTGGCCCCGTTTGATAGATAGCGGGTTGGAGATAAATTAGCGGATTGGATTTAATTGAGAGGTTTGATCCGTCAAATCTGCTATTGAACTTGTTTGGTAAATAACTTATTTGATAAGCTTTTTGGGCCCAAAATTCTAATTTTAAAAAAACTCGTTAGAGCAGCTTTTTGGGATAGAGGATTCACAATTGAGAGGTTTTACTTAGAACTTTTTAATTTGTCTTATTTATTTTACAATCTACATTGGTTTATGGAGCTAATAAATAATAATATGTCATCCATATGATTAATTTATATAGAACAATGTAACATTCATAACTTCTTCATCAAGTGTTAGTAAATTTAAAAAAAATATATATATTTATAAATTACCGACTAAAGAATATTAAATATTTTAATATATATATTATTAATAAAAGAATACACTCTAAATAATAAAATATTCTTATTGGTCATTTTGCAATGTCAAACAGCTATAAGCTTTCCGCTATTTACCAAATATTTATTTAAAAACCGCTAATGCAATCCGCTGGTCAAATCAGCTAATATAATCCGCTATCCGCTATCCGCTGATCGCACTAACCTTATCAATTAATATATTTTATTATCACATTAAATTTAATTATTATAGTTTTATCTTATATTCATTTCACAATCTCAAATTTATTTAAATTTCTTTACCTTTTCATTTTATCTTTAAGAACGAAATATTTTTATTTTTATTTTAAAAAAAAAAGTCATGTATTCAATTACATCCTAAAGTAGCATATCCCTCTCATCTCATGTCGAGAAACTTCCAGACAAGTTTATTGCCATTTCTGAGAATTTATTAATTGATTTTTGTCTTATTATTTAAATTTATAAGACTGCCAGCCAGCATGCGGTCTGCGTGCTCATGTCAGCCTCAGCCAGAAAGAAGCCAAGATTCATTGTACCAAGAAAA